>CM061227.1:24347300-24947300 GCA_030844895.1 Ambrosia x helenae | reverse complement strand
ATTATCTCTAGGTTTTCTAATATCTGCTCTATTGACATCAACTGATGCTCTGTTACTACCTCTAAACTTACTATCATTAGAATAATAATTATTATTAATATTATTATTCGGTTTCCGCCTGCTGTCAGAATCTTTTCTTCCTCGATTTCTATACTCATCGTTATCGTCGATGAATCCGGAGAGACGAGAAGAGGATGAGGTGTCGCCGGAGCGTCGTCTCGGTGGTGGCCGGCCACCGGAGTAACCGTCGTTGTTAGAGCGGTTGTTGTTGTTGTATGATGATGATGAGGAAAAGAATCTGAAGGTTAATGGTGAAGATATATGATGATTGGTTTGGTGATGATGATAATGGTGTGAAATGGTGAAGGAGATAAGGTTTGAAACCCTAAACCCTTTCATCGTCGTCTCTGTGTGTTGCAGGTACTGTAAACCCTAAACCCCTTTCATTCGTCTCTGTTTTTGTTATTGTTATTTTTTTTGAAAGGTTTAGATCAATGGAAATCCTTATACAACCCTAACCTATTGGTCTCAAGTTTGAATCCATACCCACGCACCGGTGTCCTCCTTGCCTAAGCTCAAACCGTTACAGGGAATTTTTTTGTGGTGTGCATGGATCGAACCTGTGACCTCCCCCCAGGATGGGAACCCCAAGGGGAAAACCCACCCTACCTCAAACCAGCTGAGCTGGAGATCATTGGCAAATTTAATATGATTATTGTTATTACTAGCTGATTACCCCGGGAAGGTCCCGGAGTTGAAAAATTTAATATGATTTAATAAAAAATGATAAAAGAAGAAAACTTAAATCACGAAAAGAGTAAATAACTTAAACATAATCAATCTTAGTTAAAAAACATTTATTTAAAAAGTTAAAAAAATAAAAAGCATAAACCATATTAAACATAATACATTATTAAAAGAATAACCTTCAACATATAATCATCTTCACATCTTCACGTAATTTAAAATATGTTACAATTTAACTTTGACTTATATAGATGTAGAATTCATGATGGGGGTTGAAAAATATAACCATTCTAATAATACTAATACTAATACTAATAGTAATAATTATTACTCTTGTAATTAAATAAATAAAAAAATAACCTTGTTATAAGGTGACACCATGTGTTGCAGTGTTGCACCGATTCTTTCTCCTAGCTTCTCTTGATGAAGTATACCTATCCATCTTTAGAAGAGTAAAATTCCAATGATAGCATGGCGATTGGGCTGAATTTCAACATCGTAGATAAGAACCTGATTTAAAAGAAAAATCATGATTAATGAATAACCTGAACACTTTGTGTTTTTTTTTCTGTACGAACATAACCCCAAAAAAAATAGTCGTTTTTTTCTCTGTTTTTTATATAGCACTATGGTACTCATTGGAAAGATAATAAAACGCTCGTTAATTTGGTGTAATTTTTTTATTTAAAAAATCTCGAATATAAAAGATATTAACGTTTAAAAATTATGGGAGGAATATAAGAGAGAAAAATTTAAATTTGTTTTTAAATTATTTTTTCCTAAAATAACTCAATTTAATTTTACGAATTGAGAATTAAGAATTGAGAGATAGAGAGATAAATTTAGGGTTTTATGTTTATCTTCTTTTTTTTAATTAAAAAATGAAATAATTTAAAAACACTAAAATCTTTCAATTATGATGCCACGTGGCAGTTTCATGGAGTGGTTGAAGGCACCATTGCACGCCACGTCAGCAAAGTTCAATTCTTTTATATATATTAACTAGTTGATTGCCCCGGGAGGGTCCCGGGGTTGAAAAATCTAATTTTACGTGATAATCTATTGCAAATAGCTCAAGTTAATTAACCACAAAATCTCTCAATCATTGCATGTTCATAGTATTCTAATCAGTAATAACTCATATTCCCCACAAAATCTAATTTTACGTGATAACATGAACACTTTGTGTGTTTTTTTCCTATATGAACGAAACCCCACAAAAAATAGTCGATTTTTTCTCCGTTTTTTATATAGCACTATGGTACTCATTGAAAAGATAATAAAACGCTCGTTAATTTGGTGTAATTTTTTTCTTTAAAAAATCCCGTATATAAAAGATATAAACGTTTAAAAATTATGTGAGGAAATATGAGAGAAAATTTTAAATTTATTTTTAAATTCTTTTTTCCTAAAATAACTCAATTTAATTAAAAAAGGAAACAATTCAAAAACACCAAAAACTCTCCATTATGATGCCACGTGACACTCTCAAGGGAACGTTGAGGCTTTCATTGCACGCCACGTCAGCATATACGTTTTCTTTTATATATATAGATAGATATTAATAGATTATTACTAGGTTGGAGCCCCGCGTGTACATGCGATACATGTCCATGTCAAATGAAAAAAAATCTTATGCAAATTTTATTTATTGACAGTTACGTAATACAATTCGTATGAAATTTGGTTGATTGTAAATTATCTTAAAAAAGTTTAATGTTACCTAATAACCGAAGGGATAGGGAGCCTAATTTGAGAGGCGTCCCTATCCCCGTAAAACAACCCTACGCCAGATCACGGCGCAGGAACGCACCCGCGCGAGGACAAGCAATCAACATGTCCCGCGCGCCAAGACAGATGATAAGCAGCAAACAATACCTGATACGTGCGTGCAACCACACGCGGAATCTTCCCTTAGCACCTTTCATACGAAGTACAAAGAACGACAGAAGAAAGATTCATAAAGATCCATGTCAGAGTACACACCAGCAGGAGAAGGACATGTGGCAGATAGTACAAAAGGTGAACGGCTACACTGTGCATGCTGTCGTGAACAGTGACCAGCAGGCATTACCTCGCCAACTGTCAGACGTCACATCAGACAGCAAAGGTAGCCTGAACACTGTAGCAAGTACGACGTTACTATGCACCACCAGAAATCCGCCACGTGTCCAGCTACAACAACGACCACACTATAGCGTGACGTCATCAACAGTAACCTCCCTTTTCCCGCCATTTTCAGAAGAACCATGGATTTGGGCCTCGGTTGGGCCCAAGCCAATGGTGTCACCTATGGGCCTCTCCATGCGGCCCACTACTAAGCCTATAAATAGGATCAGATACAACCCTTGTATTCATTCAGAAATAACCATAACAACTACATGCTATCCTTGTAATCTCTCATTCTTAATAACATTCCGGTGTACTTACAGTGGACGTAGGTCATTAAAGACCGAACCACTTAACTCTCGTGTTATCACACACTTCATACGCACACTCACCTGCACTAAACACTCACACGGGTTACCATCACGGTTTGGGTAAAGGATTAATCTTGTAGTTACGTAAGTATAAACCCTCCGGTGATTAGTCCTAATCTCCGGTGTACTTATTGTTTCTTCAATAACAATATATGAATCAACAAATGTTTGATTTGATGTGATTTAAAAACAAATAATGAAATGAATAAACATATATTTATTGTAACTGCACGCAAATAAATATTAAATTCAAAGTAAATAAACGTCGTTTAACAAATCATAAAAACGTGTGGTGCTAATAAAGTAATACTAAAATATAATGATAATAAAAAATATGGATTTGGGAATTACATTCTCGTCAATGACTATCATCTCAATTGAGTAAACATCTTTAGGATTGCGACGATCAGGTTGACGCCAAAGCCGAATGATCTTTACCTTCAAAGCGACATCCTTTTGGTTGACATCAATTTGGTTAACCATGTTAAACTCTTGTGCTTGTGGGCCAGCCATTGTTCTCTTCAGGTAATCACAAAATTAGACTAAAATTAGGAATGAAATAAAAGTGTTAAAAATTTAAGAGTAACAATCAACTAAAATTGACATTATCAAAATATGGATATTCATATACATCGAAACGGATTAATATTCAAACATATCTGAAAACAATACTAAATTAGTTGATTTAAACATTATTAATGCAAGTCCATATTCAATACTAACGAAAAATATAACATCATATTTATCAAAAATGAATTATATCATAAAGAAAAATCGGAAACAACAAATAACAAAATCATAGAAATGTTCTAAAGGTATGCTTACATTTTCGAATGCTTCCACGTTCGGTTTATGGTGTGTAGAGCAAGTGTGATCAATGTGGTACCGTGTAATTAAATAGATGAAGTATAAAATAGAAGGATTGGAATTTGACTTAAATCAATGAAAAAAGTTTAAAATTAGCAACGTAATTGTAGTCGTACATTGATTATCATTTATGACAAATTATGTATTCGTAAATTGGTATGGTCAAGATTTATTTTTGTTTTATTATAATGAACCTATTGTATACATGGTGGATGTTTAAAATGCTTTTAATTGTCTTGATTAATTTACCATTTATAGTGGTAATCGATATTATTATTTTGAAAAATACCAAATTTAATGATTTATTCAATTTATTAAATTCAAAATCATTTCCTAAGTTAAGTTTAGGTTGGGCATAAAAATTATACGTCTTTTGTGCACATTTGAAATGTGTAGTAAATCGAAATTTTTTAATTAAATTTGTTGAATGCTTTATAAATATGGTCTTAGTGTAAAAGGTGAAAACGAAAATGATTCAATAATTTAGAAAAGGAGTGAGGAATGTGTGGAACGATTTTTATAATGATTGAATGCTTTAAAAATATGGTCTCAGATTTGTTTATGAATTTTGCATATTTATGGCATGATTGGTAATCCATTTTGGTAATGATAGATTGATAATTTAATGTCTGGAATGGTTAATTCAAATTTGTTTCCTAAGTTAAGTCTAGGCTGGAAAAACTTTTCTAATTTATCAGTTGCTGAGCATTTGTTCGGAAAGTTTGTGTATGGCATGTTTGGTGAATCCGGGTAAAAGAGTGACGTTGGGCATAATTCGGGCAGTTTAATTGGAATTGGTTTTGCATTTTTTAGGTTCAAAGGATGCGTTAAATTTTATTACTAGTTTTAATTTGTTATTTTTTTGTATTTATATAAACAATGTATAACAAAATTGTGTTTAAGGTTATTAAATATATTTAATTAAAATTAATAATTTTGACTAAACTTAAATTTAATTTACTATTAATTTACATATGGTGTATATATTAGGTAATTGTCAACTTTATTTCCATCAAATTTAAATACATAGGTAATTGTCGCTAGGTTTGTCAACTTTATGCTTACATTTATCCTGAAATATATTTTTTGTAAATAGGTTTAAATGATTACCGAAAATATTCATTTATTTTTTATACAAACTTTACAAAAATTATATAACTAACCTCTATATAATAAATAAGGCTTATTATGGTAAACTTAAATTCGTATTAATGTTAATATAAATTCGATCAATTATTAAAATATAGTAATAAATAAGATTAAATTGGGTCAAAATATTATTAATGTAAATTGAAAACAATCATTAAGATTCAAATTTCTGATTAAATGACATTAAATTCGGTCAACTTTATTAATGTAAATAAATAACAATAATTCAGAATTAATGAAATTAAAATTGGTCTAATATTATCAGCCGAATATAGAATGTAGGAGTGAATAATCAAAATTAACATGAGAAAATTGTCGATAGTTTAATGTTTAAAAAATATTGTTGATCGATTGTTTAATGTTAAACAACATCTTCAAAAAAATTAAGAGTCGGTTTCTTGTGTCATATACAGAATCCGAAGATTCAAACGAATACAATAAATAAACAGAATCGATAGACTCTTGAAAAGGATTCAGACAATAAATAAACAAAAAGGTTTTATAGATACAAAGCTGGAGCACCATATACCTAATTGGATCTTAGAATTTGTGTCTTCGGATCAAATCCTGTTGTTCAAATATTAAAACATAGCATTAGTAAAACCGATTGAATAGTAATAAAATTAACAAAAATCCGAATGAAAAAATCCTTATTATCCCTTTAAAAAAATTCCGATTCAATATTTGTATATTACAAATCCGTTTATCACAATCAGATTGAATATGTGTTTATCACGATTCCGTTTAATCAGTTTTTTAAAAATATGTTTTTATTTCGTTTGAATACATGGGTATATTACAAATCTGTTTATCACATTCCGTATAACGGGTTTGCATATTTTCATTCATTACAAATCTGTTTTTAAAAAATTTCCGATTGAATACATGGGTATATTACAAATCTGTTTATCACAATCCGATTGAATATGTGTTTAGCACAAATCCGGTTATCACAAATCTAAATGAAAATATGTTTTTAAAAAAATATGGTTTCAAATGAATCAAAATACCCTTCAAATGATTTCAAATGAATGAAAATATGCTTTTAAAAAAATCCGATTGAATATTTCTATATTACAAATCTGTTTTATCACAATCCGATTGAATATGTGTGGATAATCAACATTAGAAGAGTAGTATGGATGTTTACCTTTAATCGGTTATGGATAATCAAGAAATGATGCAAGATGAAGAAGAAAGCCTCTAAGATTTGTTAGGAATTAGATTCGGAGCTTTGATATGGAGTAGCATCAATAGAAATTAGAAGAGTAGTATGGGAGTTTTGATATGGAGAATGAAAAAATAAATAAAGAAAGAGGTTTTTATACTAATAAATTTGGAGCTCCATATTTGTTGTTGGATCCTAGAGGCCCTCTCTAAAGCCTCCATTCGACCCGAGATTATTCATTTATTATATAGATAGAATAAATTATTATTATTATTATTATTATTATTATTATCCCAAGGGTATGTTTAGGAAAACTAGCTGGTGGCTGGTAGCTGGAAGCGGTAGCTGGAAACTTTTTAAATATAGTTTGGTGTTTGGCGCTGAAGCTTTTAATAAAATGTATAAAATGACCAAAATGGGTATAATTAAAAACTTGTAAAGAATATTTTTATTTTATTTTTAAAATAGAATGGGTATTTGGGTCATTTACTAATTAAAAGCTTGTAGCTAATAGAGTTTTTTTTTTAAAAGCTAGTACTAGTAGCTTTTTACTATAGAGCTTTTTCTTCTAACCTAAAAGCTTCCAGCTCTTTAACCAAACAAGACTTTTTATTGAGTATGAGTTTTTTCTTAAAAACTTGAAGGTTGAAGCTCTTAAAAGCTCATTGCCAAACATACCATGAGTGATGCTTTGTTTTGTAAATTTTTATTTTTATTTTTTTTATAAAAAGTGTAAATTACATATTTGCACATTTGACACCGCCTTTTCGAGTGGTACATTTTGATAAAGAAAAAAAGAGAGAGAGAGAATCACATGGTTGGTTCCTCATCCACAACCAAAAGTTCCAAAACCAAAAGAAAGAAAATCAAACAAGTGTAATCATCATCGCCTAGGTAGTTTTATGATCTAGCCAATAATTGTCATGATAAAATCAAAACAATAAAAACTAAACATATTCATGGTGTTCACTACGGGTTTAAATAGATAAATAATAAATACCGACCCGCACCAATGCTTCAACCCTTGACCTCC
Organism: Ambrosia x helenae; assembly: GCA_030844895.1. Lineage (NCBI taxonomy): Eukaryota > Viridiplantae > Streptophyta > Magnoliopsida > Asterales > Asteraceae > Ambrosia > Ambrosia x helenae. Next base: position 24,939,856 of record CM061227.1, on the reverse strand, counting down.
ACTCTATTAATTCTGCTCCTCGATCTCCTTGGTCAAAAGAATAATATTCTTCCTCTTCTAAGCGACCTCCCTTCTATCAAAATCGTGCGCCGCTTCAAATTAATATTGCTCCCCTCAATAATTACGCTGTGTTCCCGAGTTTACTAAATAAAAGAAAAGAAGAGAAAGGGATATTAGGAAAGAAAAGAAAGGAAAATATATAATTTTATTTCGTGTTACCGAGTTGAAGGGAAAAGAAAAGAAACTAAAGATTTTATGTGTTCCCGAGTTGAAAGGAAGAGAAAAGAAACGTATATTTTACAATTATACCCTTGTAAGATTTTATTATAGGTTAAATGAGAGGGTAAATTGGTAAATGATTTACTTTAAATTTTTCTTACTTTCCCTTCCTCCCGCTTCCTTCCAATTTGGAAGGATTGTTATTTGGAGGAATTTTCCTTTCTCTTCCTTCCACTTCTTTCCTTTAATAAACTCGGGAACACAAAATTGTCCCCCTTTCTTTCCGCTTCCTTTCCTTTCCTTCTACTTTTAAACTCTGGAACATAGTGTTAGCGGCCTACAATTGTTAATGTTTTCCTCTTTGGACCTTGGGCCGTGATATAAAGTCACGGTTATGTTTTGTTTTATATTATTATTATTATTATTATTATTATTATTATTATTATTATTAGTAAAGTTCACGTACAAATAACTTTATCGTACGAACAGTACGAACTGAAGTAAAAAACACGCGGTGACATTTCTGTAAATATTGGAAACTTTATATAACTAGAGTAATTATATAATTACTCTAGTTATATAACTAGTGTAATTACTCTAGCGTAATTATATAACCAGAGTAATTATAAAATTACTCTAAAGTAATTATATAGCGTAGTTATATAACTAGAGTAATTATATAATTACTCTAGGGTAATTAATCTAGAGTAATTATATACACTAGAGTAATTATACAACAAGAGTGGTGGTCATTATTTACGAAAATGTCACCGCCACTTTTTTACTCTAGAGTAATTATATACACTAGAGTAATTATACAAACAAAAAGTGGTGGTCATTATTTACGAAAATGCCACCGCCACTTTTTTTTTTGTTCCCTTCAGTTCGTATGTTCGCACGATAATTTTGTTTGTATTTGATCTTTTGTCTTTATTATTATTATTAAACTTATTATTTTTTTTTATTTGAACGGCCAACAAATTAGAATCACTCACGGAACACTAGAGTATTATCGTGTCACCAGTGTTGCCACGCGATCATATTCTATCACCAAGTCACCAATTCAGGAGGAAACTCATAATTATGAGAAAACCCCCTTTGTGAGATTCGAACCCAGGACCTTATTGTCCCTAAGTCTTATCTCACCACCAAGATACCACTAGGTTATAATGCCTTGGGTATTAAACTTATTATTATTAATTTATTATTATTATATATAGTATTATAACTCTGTGCTCTCGACTCGGGTGTTCTCGACTTAATCAAAGTTGCTCGTTCACGCTCTAACGTCCACACGAACACCTACCAAATAAAAATAAAATAGATAAATACTAAAAAAGACCTAAAACTAATAAAAATATATAAAAACTTATAATAAATAAAATAGACCAATACAAGTCTAAAACTGATAAAAGCACTATCTAAACGGCTCGAAAATTATACAAACTTTACACTGGAAATAGATGTATTTTACAATACATCAGTTCCTGTGGTTTACCAATCTTACACTCTTGATCCTAGTGGTTCAATAATTACACCCTTGATATTTGAGTTTAGCAAAAGTGCACTCGTATGGTCCTTACCCCTAACTGTCGTCTATTTTCTCAGTTAAAAACAGGTAAATTACATTTTTGCCCTCAATTATATAATTAAACAAAAAAAATATAATATTAAACTCACCACACCCCCATCATCCTCCCTCACAGAATCATCTTTCTCTCTCCCTCTCTCTTTCTGTCTCTCTCCTTCTCCATAATGAGAATCCTCAACCAAAACACACTACATTTTCCCACCATCACCATCACCATTACCTCGACCTTCACAAACACCACCATCACCTCCACCTTCCCCAAACAGCCACCATCTCCACAAACCACCCCTCCCCTTCTAACTGCAAAATTCGAGTTCATGAACCTCAGATCGCAAACAGAACCTTAGGGCTTTTCTTTAGCGTGTATAGTCGAGTAGAAAGGTGGTAATATTACCTTGAATGGTGCTCGTTTTGTGTCGACATTCTTGGACGGAGAACTCACAGTGACGCCTGCGGTGGCAGATTATGTCGGTGGTGGTGGTGGTGGTGGTGGTGATGTTGGGGAAGTACATGGTTTCTCGTTTGATTTTGGGCCAAGATAAGATTATTCACAGTAAGTTTCTGATATTGGGTTTTTGATTTACACCACCAAGATAAGATTATTCACAGTAGATTTTTTTATTTTGGGTCAAGTTTTGAAGTACATGGTAGTGGTATGGTGGGTGATGGTGGTGGCGTAGTTTGGGAGACGTGGGTGATGGTGTGACGGTTGAAAGAGTTGAGAAGAGAGAGTGTGTGACGGTGGTGGATGAAGACGATGGCGGTGGTGGTCGGTGGTGGGATGAAGACGATGATGAGAGGGGGTGGTGGTGGTATAGTGACTGCAAACAAGAGGGTGGAGATGGGGGAGAAGAAGGGTAGGGTGGGGCCACTTCTATTTTTTAATTGTTTATCCTTTAGCATCGGGGTATAACAGACATTTCATATCTATTTAACTGGGAATTATAATGATCGTAAGGGGCAAGGACCAATAGAGTAACGAAATTAATACATTTGGATCATGTTAGTAATAAGTTTATAACCCTCGGGACCAATGGTGTAATTATTGAACCACTAGGATCAAGAGTGCAATATTGGTAAACCACAGGGACCAACCATGCGATTCTCTCGAAAAAAATTTGTAAATTACATATTTCCCCTTTGGCCCTTATTCCCCTTGTTAAGGATGGCAGTCAAGCCCGGATTCGATGAATAAACCCGACACATTTAGGATGAGTTTGGGGTTGGGTAATCGGGTATATGATTAGTTTTATTTTTTTTACAAGTTTGGGATTTGATGATATGCCTGTTTATCCGACCCGATTACCCGATAAAGTATACCCATTTACCCGATTGGATTCTCGATATAATTTCTTATATATATTTTTAAATATGTATGCATAATCTATATCTATACTATATTATAAAGCATCTAGCAAAGGATTACAACCAAATTTAAGTAATTACAAAATTTTATTCTTATGGTACAACAACTTAATGAAGTTAGTAAGGGGCAAAATGGTCTCTTTACATGCTAAATTAATTGATAATTATTATGTATAATTAATATACATGATTTAAAAATTGATGTAAGTAACTTATCTTGCTTTTAAAGTTGAAATCTATTCATGTTCCTCCTCATAAAAGCTTTAATATTTGATCTAAGTAACTTATCTCGCTTTTGAAGTTGAAATCCATTCATGTTCATCCTCATACAAGCATTAGATCCTTGTTTATCAGGTTCAAAACTTGTTGGACCATACCGTTAAACCGGTTCAAAACTTGGTTTGGCCTAAACCGATTTTTTTTGGGCTACCAAACCAGGCTCTAGTTCATCAGGCCCAAACAGATTGTTTACGCCTAGAGGTGAACAAAAAAAAAAGGTTCTCGAACCCAAACCAGCAAACCGAACCAGTTCCAATAGGAACCGGTTTTTTAGAAACCGATTTCGGTCCCAAAATGAAACCGTAGGTTCCACATCGATCCCCCATTTCGCGTGTAGAAACCGACCCGAACTGGTTTATGTGTGAAACTGGTCCCAAACCGGTTTGAACCAAACTGGTTCAAGGTATTAGACTTGAAAAAACATTCTTTTTCCTTTATTCCCCTATTTATAACTAAACATTACTTGGAGATAAAGGAAAACCAATACATTCTAAACCTACTAGGACTCTTTATATTAACTAAAATACTAGTTTAATACTTATCGAAATACTTTGATCCTTATCTTTTGTATTTAAAAACATCCAACCTAGTAAACAAGGATTAGTTATCTCACATTCACCCCCTTAATCCTTGTCTTGCTTCATTTGTCTCGTTCCACCCAAATCCACCACTCCGAGCAAATTCCTCATCTTTTCAAACTTCACCCTGGGGAAAGCTTTAGTCAAGATATCCGCACGTTGTTCTTCCCCACTCACATGCTCTACACGAACTTCACCTCGTTCAATACATTCTCGTATGAAATGAAATCTTGTATTGATATTCTTACTCCGACCATGGAACACGGGATTCTTCATTAAAGCTATTGCTGATTTATTGTCAACCCGGAGATCAACTTTTTTCCCTTCACTACCAGTTAACTCACTAAGAAGACCTCGTAACCATAACGCCTGACAAGCAGTATCAGCGGCTGCCATAAACTCTGATTCGCATGATGAAAGTGCAACGGTTTTCTGCTTCTGTGAGCTCCATGATATAATTGAGTGCCGAAATAAAACGCTATGCCGGTAGTACTCTTACCATCTGTGTGATCAGGCACATCTGTGTGATCAGTAACATGGCTACTATCACAAAAACCAATTAAATTCATGTTGCCATCACAATTATATTCAATTCCATAATCAATTGTACCCTTCACGTATCTAAGAATTTGTTTTACTAATTGCATATGTCTCTTTTTCGGCTCTTGCATGAATCTACTTAACACCCAACTGAGTAATTCAAATCTGGTCTCGTGTGTGTCAAATAGCAAAGGCTTCCAATTATTCGACGATATTTGGTCGGATCCACAAGCTCCCCTGCCTCATCTTTATCAACCTGTAACCTTGCTTCCATAGGAAACTTGGTTTTATTGCATTCATCCATGCCACTGTTCTTTAAAATCTTCTTTGCATATGAGATTTGCTTTAAAGAAAATTTTTCTTTAACTTGTGCAACTTCAGCTCCCAAATAATAGCTTAACAAGCCCAAATCTTGCATCTCAAATTCAGATTGCATTTGCATTTTGAACTTCTCTATCTCTTCATTGTTCGATCCCGTAACAATTAAATCGTCAACATATACTCCTACGATTATGAGATCATTTTTCACATTCTTTTTGTAGATTGCTGGTTCTCTTGGGCACTTCATGAAGCCTAGATTTTTTAGAGTTCTACCCAACTTTTCATTCCAAGCACGCGGTGCTTGTCGAAGGGCATACAAAGCTTTTCGCAATTTATACACTAGATCCTTTCTTCCAGGAACCATAAAGCCATTGGTTGTTTTACGTAAACAACCTCCTTTAAATCTCCGTTTAGAAAAGTCGATTTGACATCTAAATGGTATACCAACCATTCCTTCTTTGCAGCTAGAGCTAGAATCATACGAATTGTTTCCATTCTCGCTACCGGAGCGAATACTTCTTCGAAATCCACCCCCTGCTGCTGGACATACCCTTTGGCGACTAACCTCGCCTTATATTTCGTTATCTAACCGTTGGCATCACGCTTAATCTTGAAGACCCGTTTTAATCTAATTGCCTTTGAACCGCTTGGTAGACTTGTTAATTCCCATGTGTTGTTTTCTTCTATAGAAATTAACTCGTCTCTCATAGCCTTTTCCCAATTCTTATTTCCCTTTGCATCCATGTATGACAATGGTTCTTCATTTATTAACAGGCAATCTTCGGTTAGCATTACATAATCGTCAAACCATCTTGGCATTTGAGTTTGCCTCGTGGTTCTTCTCAGCCCACCTACACCTTCTTCATTCTCAGCTTCTTGCTCGACTTCAGAATCATAATCGTGCTCGTTTGAATGCTGGTTTTTGGGCTGGACTTCACTGGTTTGGTCTTGCTTAGTTTGGGCTGTTTAAGGCTGCCCAGAAGTTGTGACTGTTGTATTGTGGTACATCCCATACGCTCATGGTTCACTCGTTTATATTGCAGTAACAAACACCCACGCAACCTTTGTAGGAGGCACGTATCCGGGTGGGATTGTCAGTCCAATAGATCTATCAATGTATACCGTTTGGCTGATGAATGTTTATGCTAGAATTGTGCTTACCCTAGTCATGTTCAAGACATAATGCAACATAGAAATACACATAGACACATTGATGATTGAATTGCATAAATAATGTTGTAACATGTTTCACCCCAAAAATGGTGATAAATAGAAAAGGGGCTATGTAAAACTCACCTTAGCAAAATGTTATATCTGTTGAAAAATTGAATAATGGTGTTGCCCAAATGTGTCAAGTATCACCCTATAATAAGGTAATAAATAAGTCTATCTAGTCTACAAATGTATACGTTCTAGGGCTTCGAATTTGGGGATAAATGCTCGTTTGATTAATATTAAAATTGTTTGATAAATGAGAGAATTTTTGTAAATAAATAAACAAAAATTCTTTTATGAAATTTAAATTTAAGATGGTCACAATAATGTGTTTAAAGTATAAAAATAATTTTTACAAATTATTTTCTTTAAAATAGAATATTAATTCTATTTATAACAAATTGTCAAACTTTTAACTTTAATATTTAAAAATACTAAAATTAAAGAATTATTAGTTTAAAAATTATATTTCTGTTCTAAATAATCAGAAATAATTTGTATAAATTTTTGGTGCAAAAATATTAAAAATTGGATTTATTATGATTTAATTATGAATAAAACTAACAAAAATTGATTAAAAATATTAAATAAGTGATTTTTCAGAAATAAAAATTATTTCAGAAAAGCTTGATGTTATAAAAACTCAGGATAATTTTTGTGGAAATTAATAAGATCGTTTTGATATTTTTATAGATTTTTATGTAATAAAATTTGGGGAAAAATTTGCGATGTTACAGTCTCCCCTACTTTTGGAAACTTCGTCCGAAGTTAAAAGAAAACACCAAGTTTACAATTGGTCGACTACCGGAAACCTTGATAAAATTTCACACTACCTTAACGTACCTGTAAATTCATGATTACGTTCTGGACTGTAATTACCAATTTACCTTACATTAGGGTTTTGCGTCCTTTTATGACTCTACCGATTGTTGAGCAGGTCTGATAGTCTCCACCAGTCGTTGAGCAGGTGGTAGGGCCTCTCCCGACTGTTGGAAAGACATGATGACCTCTACCAATCGTTAAGTAGGTTGTTTGGTAGTCAACTATTTGATATACAAGTAAGCAAGTATAATTATAGATATAGCAATTAATTCACATTCAAACAAGCATGCACTCAGATGTTATGATAATACTTGGATTTATTATTTGAACCAAAAAGTGTCAATACATAGAATTAAAGACGAAATAGACATCATTCAAATGGTGGGGTTTAAGTAGCTGGAGGGTCTCAAGCGGGGTTATTTGGAGCATCAAGAGCGTTTGTAGCGGGGATTCGACAAGCATCTGCAAGGTGCCCATACCTTTGACAATTGGTGCACTGTCGGCAGGGTACTTGGGTTGAATGGTGATACTGGCAGGTGTCACACTTAGGTAGCTTCCCGTTGTATTGTTTCTTGTTGGGTGGGACAGTGGTGTCTATTGCAAAATTCCTAACCTTGCACTTTCCGTTGGTTGAGGCCCCGGTTTTGATTTCAACGGCAGGTTGGGGAGTATCCTTTTTCTTTTCCCCTTTACGAGTCAGGGTTCCTGCCTTCACATGGTTATCTGTTAGGGTGGCAGCCAAACGCTTTGCTTCCTCCAAAGTAGCAGGGTTCCTTCCCCACACCGTGTCTTGAATCTGCATCGGTAAACCACCAATGTATTTTTCGATCGCAATGGGAAAAGGGGTAACTTTGTGGGGTAGCAGTAAGCTCAGTTCGTGAAAACGAGTGTTGTAAGCAAGGTTTTCCCCACTGTCTTGAGCAAGATCATGAAATTCATCTTCCAGTTTCTTAATTTCATTACGAGGACAGAACTCTGCCTTCATAATGTCTTTAGCTTGATCCCAAGTTAAGGCCAGTGCAGCTTCAGCCCCACGAGTGCGTTTTTCCTCATTCCACCAAGTGAGTGCTCGTTTGTGAAGAACACTCATGGCATAACGGACCTTAAAGTTGTCGGGGCACTCACTGTTAATGAAGGTATTCTCAATACCCTCAAACCATTGTAGGAGTCCCATAGCTCCTTCTTCACCACTAAACTTTGGGGGATTACAAGAATTAAAGTGTTTAAGGGTACAGGCTGGAAGTCCATTCCCATTCCCGTTGTGGTTTCCATTTCCATTCCCGTTGCCGTTCCCGTTGTCGTTCAATTGGATGACTTGAGCTAATAAGTTGTGTTGGATCAGTTTGCTCTTTGTTTAAGTAAGAACTTGCTATCTTTGACACTTAAGTGTTTAGCAAGCTCTTGTATATCAGATTGTAAGCACAGCGGAATGTATAAGTTAAAGCAACACTTTTTATACTTAAGAGGAGTTATTACTCCCTCTTGATGATTGAAACTAATAATGACAGGTATTTATTATGAATCTAAGCAGTAAATGAGAATTAGATACTTAGGCAGATTCACAATAAATACTGAAATGGAATAGAACAGTGAAAGTGTTTGAAGGATTTTTCTATTAAAAATCAATGTCTAAAATAGAAGGTTGAAGCCTCCTATTTATAGACGTTTACATACATGTATCTTGCCAATAAAGCAAGTATACAAATATCAGAAACAAGTTGCACAAGTTGCAACATTGAAACAAACAATTACAGCTAAAAGTAATAATAAACAATAAACTACTGATACAAAAGGCGGTGGAAAATATCTGATGCTAAGTGCTGATGAATGACAAACTACTGATGAGTAGTTTGTCTTCAGTACTTCTGAAGTGAACTTGTCTGGTTTGGACTTCAGAACTTCTGATGAAGTTTCTTCTTCAGCACTTGTCATAGCTTCTCTTCAGCAGTTTCTTGTCTTCTCTTCAGTACTTCTATACTTAGCCAAAATTGACAGAAGTGAATTAGACTAAGGTTTCCAAAAGTGGTTTCACCAATCCTCTTTGTCCTAACAATCTCCCCCTGGATTGATGAACCCAAAACCTTACTAATTCCTTATGATCTTCTTCTGTCTTGAACAATCTTCCATATTTCTTTATACATGGTGTTCTTGAGCTGGTTTAACTGTCCATCAGATAGAGATCCTTTCTGTGGTTCCAGATGTTGAATTGTGAGCAGGTCTTGTGTTGACAGTTTCTTTAGATCACTGATCTTCTTGTAAGCCCTGCTTGAAAGGTCTCTTCTTGTCAATAATACTGAGTTGTTAGCAGTAAGTGACCATCTGATGATAGGCACCTTTGACTTATCAAAGTCAGAGGTATAGGGAACCAGACTTGTCCCTTGGGTTGATGATCCTGAGTGTTGGATGCTTTCTACTTCAGTAAGCCTCAGGTGGGAGTCTCTTCCTTGTTGTTGTTGTTGTTGTTGCATATCAGGCATCTGAATAGTTGGGAGATGGTGTTCAGTCACTACCTTGGTATGCATCTTTTCTTTGATAGTCTTTTGGATTTGGTAGGCAAAGGTGGAAGGATCCCTGAATTGTGTTAACAGAGGTTTCTCCTCAATGTCAAAATCTGAGTGAACTACTGAACTTCCTTCAAGTAGTACCATTTTGAAATCAGTTTTGACATTGTCCTCTGATTTCTTCCTTTGAGTAGCAGGCCTTCTTGTTGAAACACCAGAAGTTCTAACTACTGATCTTGAAGGATCAGCAGTTTGAAACTTCTCTGGATTTGCAGCCTTGGCAGCCTTATATTTTCGATAAGTATCCACCAGTCTTTCTTCTTTCCATCTGGATACTGAGGCTTTTGAACCATAGCCAACTGCTACTAATTCATCTATCATCTGGGCTCTCTTGGCCTTTCCTTCTTTACTTGTGGCCAGTTTGTCTGCAATTAGTTGTGCCCTTCTTGTCAGCTCTTGCATAGAGAGTCCCTTGAGTGTGTAGGCTTTAGTCTTGCTGTTCTTTGTGATGTAAGACATCAGTTGTTGTCTTTTGTCTTCTTCAGCAACATGATCAATTTCAGCCTGTCTTTCCAGTTCAGCTTGATAAGCCTGGAGCTTCTCTTCAAACTCTAAGTCATCCCTTTGTTCCAGATTTTTCCAAATCTGGTCTTCCTTGGCTTTTTGTTGAACTGCCTTTAACCTCTGCTCAAGAAGTTCAGTAGATTAAGAGATTGGAGCAGGGGTTAGGACAGTCATAGTAGTGGTTGTTGTATGCCTTGGAGGAGCAGAAGTTGGTTTGATTTGTTCAGTGGATCTGGAAGGTTTAGTTTGTTGAGATTTGGAAGTGTTAACCTCTGCTGGGTTGACAACTGCTGATGGTTTGTCAACTACTGAAGGATTGTCTTCAGTATCTTCTGAGTCATCAGTACTTTGACCATCAGAGGTTTCTTTATTATGCCTTAGGGATTTTTCAGAGGTTTGGGTCTCATCTTCTTTTTCTGTGGCTTCAATATCTTCCACTGAGACACCAAACTGTTTGGCCATTGCTTCTTTTCTGGCCTGGTTTTTCTGATCTCTTTCTAGGATAGCAAGTCTTGCCTTTCTTCTGGCTTCAACTGTATCCATTGGTTCCTTCATCTTCTCCCTCTTTTTGGATTCATCAATAGTCTTCAGAGGTTTGATCTGATCTGTCAGATTGGCAATTTGTTTGCTGTTGAAGTCAATCTTGGTCTGCAGATCATTCATTTTTGTCTGAATCACCCCAAATTGGTTCTTGATGGACAGCTCCAAGTTAGCTGTATAGGTTTGGAGGTGATTCTTGATGAGGGCATTCATCATATGATAAAGGTCACCACCTGGGCTGCATAGTTGGTTCATGTCTATGCTTGAAGGCCCAGGGAATTGGGTAGGCATTTGATGTGAAGGGTGTGTTTTTGGGAGATCCTCATGTTGTACAGAGGATGCCACTCTAGGGGTTTTAGGGATTGAGTGGACTTTAACCTGTTCAGGGGTGACTAGCTTCTTGAGCTTGGATACCCCTGAAGTAGGACCTTCATAAAGTGCCGTCAATTCAGTAGTTTTGGTTGTTGAATCATCATCCAAATTAATGGAATCATCTGAATCCCTGATGTTGTCCTCAATGAGGACTGTCTCAGTTAAATCATGAGCTGAGCCCAACTCAATTCTCTCATGAACCTCTTGTTCTTGGTTCTGAGGATTTCCTACCTCGGGCATTAAGCCTTCATCAGTAGTTGCCACATCTGAGGTCTTAGCTGTTTTACTTCTATCCTCAGATCCACCACTGGGTGGTAACTGAGTAGTAGCAGCCTCAGATGCCCCAAGAGTCTCTAAGATTGGGCTTAAAGACTCTGGTCCACCCTCATCTCTTGGGTTAGGGCTAGTGATGTCCACATCCATGTCTGATTCTGTGGTTATGTCCCCTGTTTGTTGTGGTTGTAGGGGACTGACATTATCAGATGGGACTATCTCTTTTAGCCCAGAGAGAAGTTTGGCAATCTCTATTGCCTCTGGTTCAGAAATTTGAGGGGTTGGTTCAGAAGTTTGGGCAATAGGTGAAATAGGTTGGTCAGCAGTTTCAAAAGAAGTGTGAGTTACAACAGTTTTTCTAAGTCTTTTTCTTTTGAATAAGATTGTTATGGGTGCTCTTGGTGGGGTTTGAGATGGATGAGACTGAGAGGGTGTTTCAGTCTCACCTATTTGAAGAGCAGATTGCTCATGAGCATGTTCAGGCATCTCAACCTCCTGAACAGCTTTTCTTTTGGGTTGGTGGGTTGTTGTCTTTGTTGGCTTGGGCTTTTTGGCTTTTGATGGTGTGAGTTTGGAAGATGTGGGTTTCAGGGGGACTTTTTGTTGTTCTCCCTGATCATCTTCTGGCCAGGTAGCCGGTTTGTTATGCCTAGAGTATGCTTGTGAGGTTAATGGATTTAAAGTTGAAACTTTTCCCATAAGCACCTCATTACCCAGTTCCCCTATTATGCATTGCATAATGAACCTTGGGTATAACAAAAACTTTTTCTTGGTATTATTATGATGTAACACCAACTCATTGAAAAATAATTTTGATGCCCTGAATTTGGTTTCATTCACTATGGAATGAAATATTGGTTGAAAAGTAGAGGGCATCTGGTCATAAGACCCTGTCTTTGGACTCAAACACATAATAATATAATGAAACAAAAGCTTGTATTTTGGTTCAAAATATTTTTTGAAGATAGTAGCATGGGAGAGAGTACCTTGATAACCACACTCTGTCATGGTTAAGTGAATGTCGGAGTTAGCAACATGATCAGGGGCAGCTACATCATTCAGGCCCAGTCTTGTTGCCAGTGTGGCCGGTGTGATGGTCAGTGGTTTCCCTTTTATTCTTGAGTTGAGGGAGATAACTTCACCATCAGCCGTCACCGTCTCAGCATTAGCCCAGAACTCATTTAGAGTTTCCAATGAATTGGTGGGTTGATTGTGAGAGCAGTAAAATATTGGGATTTTACGACAAGATCAATGATCTCATCGTATTGGGTCCAGCCTTCTTGTTTTTCAAGAAAGGCCCTTTGATTGTGACCCTGTTTTAGAACGAGAGCCATGTGGTTTGGGTTTTTGTTGATCGAACAGTTGATTTGCAGGTTTAGGTTTTTATGAGAGTTTTTGAGAGAGAAGGAGGGAATTTTTGATTTTGAAAGGATAAGTGTTGAAAAAGGTATTTATCATAAGTTTTTAACCGCTTGGATCGTCTTTATTAGAAGTTTTTAAACTGCCTAGGTTAAAAATCTCTTTATCAGAAGTTTTAAACCGACTAGGTCAAAACTTCTGATGATGGGAAAAGTCAGATTTGCCCTTTTTGACTAAACTGCTGATGAAGGATTATCTTCATCAGTAGTTCCCATTTCCTCTTCAGTAGTTTTAACAGCTGATGAGAAATGTTTTATAAATACTTTTATTCATAACTTCTGAAGGTTATTTTATCAGAAGTTATACACTTTTCAGAAATTATTCCCATACTGATGTTTTTGTTCATCAGTAGTTTCTCTCTTTTCAGAAGTTTTGTTTCAGACTTTTTGTCTTTTTGTAAGTGGAAAATGAAAAATATGTGCAGAACAATAAAATAAACACTTACAAATTTAGCATCCCAAGCATGGATACTAACTTCTGAAATGTTGATGTGTCAAGGGGTTTTGTGAAGATGTCAGCTATTTGATTAGCTGTTGCTACATGCTTCAGCTCAATCTTGCCTTTTCATAGCAATCTCTTATGAAATGGTACCTGATCTCAATATGTTTAGTTTTTGAGAACTGTACAGGATTTTGAATGATGCTAATGGCAGATTTGCTGTCTACAAACAGAGGTGTCTTGGTTTCTTTGATTCCATAATCAAGAAGTTGATATTGGAGCCATTGTATCTGTGATGTACAACTTGCAGCTGCAATGTATTCAGCTTCAGTAGTTGAAGTTGCAACAGATGTTTGCTTCTTTGATTGCCATGACACTAGACAGTTACCCAAGAATTGACAACCACCAGATGTTGACTTTCTTGTCATCTTACACCCTGCATAGTCACTATCTGAAAAAGCTGATAACTTGGTATTGCTTGAAGCAGGATACCAAATTCCAAGTGTTGGAGTTCCTTTCAGATATCTGAAAATTCTTTTGACTGCTATAAGGTGTGATTCCCTTGGTGCTGATTGATATCTAGCACAGACACATGTTGAAAACATAATATCTGGTCTAGAAGCAGTTAGATATAAAAGGGAACCTATCATGCATCTGTACATGGTTTGATCAACCTGTTTTCCTTGATCATTAGGTTCAACTTGTGTGATTGGTGTCATGGGAGTGGAACATGATTTACAGTCTTTTAAAGAAAATCTGTTTAATAATTCTTTAACATATTTTGATTGATGTATAAAAGTTCCATTTGTTTGTTGCTTGATCTGCAGTCCCAGAAAGTACTGCAGTTCTCCCATGGTACTCATCTCAAATTTTGATTGCATGAGTTTGTTAAAATCATCACACAGTTTTGTGTTTGTTGAACCAAAAATGATATCATCAACATAAATTTGAACAAGTAGGACATGATTTCCAACATGTTTAATGAAAAGAGTTTTATCAATGGCACCTCTTGTAAAGTTATTTTTGAGTAAAAAGGTGGAGAGTGTATCATACCAGGCTCTTGGAGCCTGTTTGAGCCCATAAAGAGCTTTGTCCAGTCTGTACACCCACTCAGGATGAGAAGGATCCTTAAACCCAGGTGGCTGACAGACATACACCTCCTCTTTTATCTTTCCATACAAAAATTCACTTTTTACATCCATTTGATAAACTTTAATTTTGTTGGAAATGGCATAAGCCAGAAATAACCTGATGGCCTCAAGCCTTGCAACTGGAGCAAAGGTTTCATCATAGTCAATTCCCTCTTCTTGAGAGTACCCTTGAACTACCAGTCTTGCCTTGTTCTTGATTATCATACCAGCTTCATCTTGTTTGTTCCTGAAAACCCATCTAGTGCCAATTGGTTGCTTGTTTGGAGGTAAGGGACAAATTTCCCAGACCTGTTGCTTGTTGAACTGAAGCAGTTCATCTTGCATAGCTTGCTCCCAATTATTGTCTTTGAGGGCTTCCTGGTACTTCTTTGGTTCCAACTGTGAGATAAAGGCTGAAAATAGGCAAAAGTTGGAGAGCTGGTTTCTGGTAAGAACACCTGAAGCTATATCACCCATGATTTGATCAAGTGGATGATCTCTGTGTTCAATCAGTTGTTGTAAACCACTGACAGGTGTAGGTGGCTCATGTTCTTCAAACAAACTACTGAGGTCTATAATATCTGGTTCAGATGTTCCTTGATCTTCAGTAGTTGGATCTACTGAACCAGAAGTTTGAGTTTGTTCCTCATTACTTGTTTGATCAGAAGTTTGGGGAACTTCTGATGATTTTGAAGTTGACTTAATAACTGTTTGAGGAGTCCATGGTGTGGGATCCTCATCATCAAACCTTTTGTCACCATAATAAGTAGGTTTTGATGAAGTAACAACCTTCTCAGGTCCAAAATGGAAGTTGTCAAGGTCAAAAAGTTCAGCAGGATGTGCTGGAATAAGAGTGTGTTTTGACTCATTGAACTTGACATTCAATGTTTCTTCTACTATCCTGGTGTGAGAATTAAAAACCTTGTAGGCTTTTCTAGTTGAAGAGTAACCAAGAAAGTAACCTGAGTCAACTTTGGCAGCAAACTTTGAAATAGAATCCTTGATGTTCAAGATGAAACATTGACACCCAAAAGCCCTGAAAAAGGAGATAAGGGGCTTCATGCCATGAAGAACTTCATAGGCAGTCTTGGAATGTCTCTTGACCACAAGAACTCTATTCTGAACATAACATGATGTGTTAACTGCTTCTGCCCAAAAGTACAAGGGTAGCCCAGAATCAGCTAACATTGTTCTTGCTCCCTCTATTAAGGTTCTGTTCTTCCTTTCTACTACACCATTTTGTTCAGGAGTTCTGGGAACACTGTATTGTCTAATAATCCCTTTAGACAAACAGAATTCATCCAGAGTTTTGTTCCTGAACTCTGTCCCATTATCACTTCTAATGGTTTTGACAGGTAGAGAATATTGTTTCTCCACTTGTAGAATGAAGAACTTGATGATTTCAGCAGCCTCATCCTTGGAGAATAAGAAGAATACCCATGTAAATCTTGAGTAGTCATCAATGATGACTAAGCAGTACTTCTTCTTACCAAGGCTCATAATCTTGACAGGTCCAAATAAACAGGCAGCGTTGTTCAATAGACTTATAGGAGGACTTATGTTGTTTTCCCTTTAAACAGGATACACAGTGTTCTTGACACTGGTATACTTTCAAAGGTAGACCTCTGACCAAGCCCATTTTTGTGACTTTATTTATGGTTTTAAAGTTCACATGGCCAAGTCTCCTGTGCCAGAGATCAGTTTCTGAAGTTGATGCCCTTGAGAAGAAACAGGCAGCGTTGTTCAATACTTTGTCTTTCTCAATGTCCACTGCATAGACATTGCCACATCTTTTGGCAATCAGCAAAGTATGATCTTCAATGATCTTCTCTATCAACTTCTGGCATTCTGGTGAGATGATCTTGCATGCTGTCTTTGTGAAAAAGGAAGAATATCCTTTATCACACATTTGTGACACACTTAGCAAGTTGTATTCAAGGTTTTCAACCAGATTGACCTTGTCAAACTGTATTTTGCCAGAGGAGACATTGCCATGTCCTAGCACATATCCCTTAGCATTGTTCCCAAAGGATACAGATCCTTCTCTTTGGCTGATAAAATTGTTTATCAGGTATCTGCATCCAGTCATGTGCATAGAGCCTCCACTATCAACGTACCATATGCTGTTTAAGCCCCTGGAAACTCTCTGCACACAATAGAAAATTAGTTAGATTTAGGAACCCAAGCCTGTTTGGCTTTGGGTTTGCTCTTGAGAACAGTTACAGTTTGTTTTTGACCAGGTTGAGAAATCCATGTCTTTTTGGCAATGGATTTTTCATTAAGAGCCATGGTGGTATCCTTTTCAGGACCACCATCAACCTTGGTCATCAGTAGTTGTACCAAGTTCATTAGATTTTGAATCTCAGCAGTTTGTGAGACTGCTGATGATTCAGGTCTAACTACTGACAAAGAATTTTGAGAAAAAGATTTTAGTTGAGATTTTATCTTTTTCTGAGAAAAGGTGTTTTCAGGTTGTTGTTTCTTGGGATTAAAGATTCTTTCATAATCATTTCTGATTTGATTTCCCACAACCTTTTGTTTAATTTTTTGATTGAACTGAATTCCTTTTCTGTATCTACAAAACTCAGTTTTGTGGTTGAACAGACCACAAATTTCACACTCTTTTGCCTTTTGTTTTTGATCTAAAGGCAAATTTCTGACATTAGTGTAAAGATTTTGCTCATCAGTAGTTTTCAGGGTCTCAACTCCTGATGTAGATGAAACTACTGATGGCTTGTTGTCAGATTTTGTTAAGACTTCTGAAGTACTTTCTTTGAAAATACCAGGATTTCTGGTTAGAAAGTTTTCATGGAAAGATGTGCAGTCTTTCCCTTCAGAAGTTTCATTTGAAACAATTTTTCTCCCATCTTCAGTAGTTTTGGGAGAGAAATCTGTTGGTGTTTCAACATGATGGTACCCTATGCCAAACTTAACATTTGAAGCACTCTGTTTGTTTAGCAATAGTTGGTACCCTTTACAAGAATCCACCCATTTTTCACAACTGACCTTGGTGTCAGCAAGCTCTTTTCTGACATTCCCAAGATCTTCTATCATCATTTTAATTTGTGCTTGGGTTTCAATAGCTGAGTTAGTTAATTTAGAGACTTCTTTTGTTTTAGCAGTAAGTTTTCTCTCTAAATCACATTTCATCTGAGTGTATTTTCTTTCTAAATCATTGGCTTTTCCTTGTAAGTGCACATTTGTCTCTCTTATGAGAGCAAAAGATTCTTTGCAAGAATTTGAGCAAAGTTTTGTCAAAGACTCTTTTGATACCTGTGACAATGCAGATTTTGAAGTACAGCCTTCAAATGCCATTAAGGCAAAGTTCTTTCTGCCATTGTCTGGTTCTCCCCAGTTGATGTCAAACAACTTGTTGTCTGCATCAGGATTGCACTCTGTGGTGTCAAAAGGAAGACTGCTCCAGTCAACATACCCTGAGGTGAAAAGACTTTGTTGAGAGGGTTGTTGAGGCTGTGGAGGTTGTTGAGCAGCTGGAAAGGGAGGGATTGATTGTTGGCTCTGCATCTGTTGAGCAGGCATTTGAACATATTGTACTTGTGGCATGTATTGTTGTTGAGGAGCTTGTGCCTGTACAAAATGAGCACTCCCTTGAGTTCCATTATTCCTATTATAATTGGGGTTAAAGTTATTTCCAGATTGTGATTGGTTAAAGCTAGAGTTTCTACACTCTCTAGCAAAGTGTCCCAACTTCTGACACTTGTGACATCTCAGTTTAGATTTGTCAAAACCAATTTTTGTATTACTGGTCAATCCTGGAAATTTCCTTCCTGACCTTTTATAAAACTTGTTAGTTTTAATGCTTAGCATGGCCAGTTGGTGTAAAATGTCCATTTCTTCTAAGTCATCACTGCTAAAGTTTTTCAAATCATCCATGATAAAACATAGATTATCAGCAGTTTGACTTTGGTCATCATTGTCATAACCTGGGAAAGATCTTTCTGATGAGATCCCATATGTTATGTCAATGTTGTCATAAGATCCATAGGAACAAGTTGGTGAGTCTTGTCCCAAAAGTGTTGTACTACCTGGTAGGTAGTCATCAGCAGTTTTACCAGATGATTGTAATTTCTTCTTTTGATCAATTTCTCTCTCAAAAGTAAGTAATCTCCCATGAAGTTTTGTAAGAGTGAGGGAGCTAAAATCTGGTGAAGATCTTAAGACTATTGAGTATGTTTCCCATTTGTCAGGTAAAGACCTTAAAAATCTATGAAGCATAGATACAGTTGTATAGGTCTGACCATTTAGTTTTAGCTCAGATATTAATGAGGAAAATCTTTCAAATTGCTGAGTTAAAGTTTCTCCATTAACGTGAGCAAAAGTTTCATACTGTTGAGCCAAGATTTCTCTGGTGTTGGCAATCACCTCTTCAGTTCCTCCAAACTGTTCTTTAAGACAATCCCAGAGTTCTTTGGCACTTTCACAATGTAAAAGGCCAGAGTATATCTCATTTGGGAGAGCCATTGCCAACATAGAGAAAGCTTTTGCATCAAGCTCAAGCTTTAGGAAATCATCATCAGTATAGTCTTTTGGTTGTTTTGGAATCTCTTCCTTAGTTTCAAGATTTATGTTTACTGGTTTATGAGGACCATATATCACAGATCTCCAACAACCTGTGTTGGTCTGTGACAAGGTATGTGCCATTCTCTTTTGCCATATGTTGTATTCATTTCTTACAAGCATGGCAGGTTTAGTGGCAGAACCAGTATTATGTGGATCCATTTTAAAGAGTATTGATTTGTCAGATGACTCTTTTAAGTGATGGATGTTGATAAAAAGTGAACTTTTGATCTTTTATTGAGTATCAATAAGAGCTTTGTGTCTGATTCTCAATTTGTTAGATTGATATGTGATCAGATAAACCAATGCTCTGATACCAATTGTTGGATCAGTTTGCTCTTTGTTTAAGTAAGAACTTGCTATCTTTGACACTTAAGTGTTTAGCAAGCTCTTGTATATCAGATTGTAAGCACAGCGGAATGTATAAGTTAAAGCAACACTTTTTATACTTAAGAGGAGTTATTACTCCCTCTTGATGATTGAAACTAATAATGACAGGTATTTATTATGAATCTAAGCAGTAAATGAGAATTAGATACTTAGGCAGATTCACAATAAATACTGAAATGGAATAGAACAGTGAAAGTGTTTGAAGAATTTTTCTATTAAAAATCAATGTCTAAAATAGAAGGTTGAAGCCTCCTATTTATAGACGTTTACATACATGTATCTTGCCAATAAAGCAAGTATACAAATATCAGAAACAAGTTGCACAAGTTGCAACATTGAAACAAACAATTACAGCTAAAAGTAATAATAAACAATAAACTATTGATACAAAAGGCGGTGGAAAATATCTGATGCTAAGTGCTGATGAATGACAAACTACTGATGAGTAGTTTGTCTTCAGTACTTCTGAAGTGAACTTGTCTGGTTTGGACTTCAGAACTTCTGATGAAGTTTCTTCTTCAGCACTTGTCATAGCTTCTCTTCAACAGTTTCTTGTCTTCTCTTCAGTACTTCTATACTTAGCCAAAATTGACAGAAGTGAATTAGACTAAGGTTTCCAAAAGTGGTTTCACCAATCCTCTTTGTCCTAACAAGTTGGGAACCAGAGATGCGATTTGCTGCGCCATTTGTTGTGAAATGATTGCAGCCAGTTGAGCATCGACACCATTGTTGTTGTTGTTGTTAGTGTCATGGTTATGGTTGTGATTGCTACTTCCTTCGTCATGGTTGTCACCACTGTTGAGACGAGCACTGCGACGTGGAGGCATGATCTGTAAGAGACACAATGAAATGAATGAGGTTATACAAGGAATGTAATCATTTATTCATTAATTAAAACGAATAAACGAAAACGTTGACTTATCAAAGATTCTAAATTCTAACAACATATGTAGACGTGCTTTAGCCTTATAAGTGAACACTCATCTCGAGAATTCCCAGGTAGGCATCCGGGTCCCTCGTCTTATTGGGATATATGCGCAATGCCAGCCTAGACAGAAGACTCAGAATACAGGCGTTCACCCTTCCAGATTGCACGTGTTCGTTATTAAAATCTAGAACTTTGACGGGATCTCAAGGTGGTTCAGGTTAAACCTGAGGATTTTGCCTTATTAGTCTAAGAGTGGATCCAGTGATGGAGGGCAACCTTCTTGTAGGGATGAAAGTAGGGATAAGAAGTAGGAGGAGATAGAGTATAGCAAGTAAAAGAAGCAAGTACTGGTTAAATCCTATGGTTATAGACTAGATTATTTTTCTAATAACCTAATTCCCTATAACCATGGCTCTGATACCAATCTGTAACACCCCAACCGATGGCGGAAACATCGGGATGTCACGTAGTGATGATTGTTCAGTAGCTCATGGTGAATAATAAATTTCATTAAATGATTTAAATAAATTACATACAATTGTTCTACAAGAATTCGTACATCAAATTGAATAAAACTATGCACATATCTTCAAGCAAATCTTCAAGCAAGTAGAACCTGAAACATGTTAAGTTGAAAATATTTTGGGTCAACAAAAGTTGGTGAGAATTACATAGGTTTTGATAATCGAATAAAATTGTTGTGCAATTCATGTGTCATGGCAATCTAGTCCATATGCGAAAACATACTAGAAGTAAATCGAGTGCATAATCAACCTTGTGACTGTTGTATTGTGGTACATCCCATACGCTCATGGTTCACTCGTTTATATTGCAGTAACAAACACCCACGCAACCTTTGTAGGAGGCACGTATCCGGGTGGGATTGTCAGTCCAATAGATCTATCAATGTATACCGTTTGGCTGATGAATGTTTATGCTAGAATTGTGCTTACCCTAGTCATGTTCAAGACATAATGCAACATAGAAATACACATAGACACATTGATGATTGAATTGCATAAATAATGTTGTAACATGTTTCACCCCAAAAATGGTGATAAATAGAAAAGGGGCTATGTAAAACTCACCTTAGCAAAATGTTATATCTGTTGAAAAATTGAATAATGGTGTTGCCCAAATGTGTCAAGTATCACCCTATAATAAGGTATAATAAGGTAATAAATAAGACATAATGCAACATAGAAATACACATAGACACATTGATGATTGAATTGCATAAATAATGTTGTAACATGTTTCACCCCAAAAATGGTGATAAATAGAAAAGGGGCTATGTAAAACTCACCTTAGCAAAATGTTATATCTGTTGAAAAATTGAATAATGGTGTTGCCCAAATGTGTCAAGTATCACCCTATAATAAGGTAATAAATAAGTCTATCTAGTCTACAAATGTATACGTTCTAGGGCTTCGAATTTGGGGATAAATGCTCGTTTGATTAATATTAAAATTGTTTGATAAATGAGAGAATTTTTGTAAATAAATAAACAAAAATTCTTTTTATGAAATTTAAATTTAAGATGGTCACAATAATGTGTTTAAAGTATAAAAATAATTTTTACAAATTATTTTCTTTAAAATAGAATATTAATTCTATTTATAACAAATTGTCAAACTTTTAACTTTAATATTTAAAAATACTAAAATTAAAGAATTATTAGTTTAAAAATTATATTTCTGTTCTAAATAATCAAAAATAATTTGTATAAATTTTTGGTGCAAAAATATTAAAAATTGGATTTATTATGATTTAATTATGAATAAAACTAACAAAAATTGATTAAAAATATTAAATAAGTGATTTTTCAGAAATAAAAATTATTTCAGAAAAGCTTGATGTTATAAAAACTCAGGATAATTTTTGTGGAAATTAATAAGATCGTTTTGATATTTTTATAGATTTTTATGTAATAAAATTTGGGGAAAAATTTGCGATGTTACAGTCTCCCCTACTTTTGGAAACTTCGTCCCGAAGTTAAAAGAAAACACCAAGTTTACAATTGGTCGACTACCGGAAACCTTGATAAAATTTCACACTACCTTAACGTACCTGTAAATTCATTATTACGTTCCGGACCGTAATTACCAATTTACCTTACATTAGGGTTTTGCGTCCTTTTATGACTCTACCGATTGTTGAGCAGGTCTGATAGTCTCCACCAGTCGTTGAGCAGGTGGTAGGGCCTCTCCCGACTGTTGGAAAGACATGATGACCTCTACCAATCGTTAAGTAGGTTGTTTGGTAGTCAACTATTTGATATACAAGTAAGCAAGTATAATTATAGATATAGCAATTAATTCACATTCAAACAAGCATGCACTCAGATGTTATGATAATACTTGGATTTATTATTTGAACCAAAAAGTGTCAATACATAGAATTAAAGAGGAAATAGACATCATTCAAATGGTGGGGTTTAAGTAGCTGGAGGGTCTCAAGCGGGGTTATTTGGAGCATCAAGAGCGTTTGTAGCGGGGATTCGACAAGCATCTGCAAGGTGCCCATACCTTTGACAATTGGTGCACTGTCGGCAGGGTACTTGGGTTGAATGGTGATACTGGCAGGTGTCACACTTAGGTAGCTTCCCGTTGTATTGTTTCTTGTTGGGTGGGACAGTGGTGTCTATTGCAAAATTCCTGACCTTGCACTTTCCGTTGGTTGAGGCCTCGGTTTTGATTTCAACGGCAGGTTGGGGAGTATCCTTTTTCTTTTCCCCTTTACGAGTCAGGGTTCCTGCCTTCACATGGTTATCTGTTAGGGTGGCAGCCAAACGCTTTGCTTCCTCCAAAGTAGCAGGGTTCCTTCCCCACACCGTGTCTTGAATCTGCATCGGTAAACCACCATGTATTTTTCGATCGCAATGGGCAAAGGGGTAACTTTGTGGGGTAGCAGTAAGCTCAGTTCGTGAAAACGAGTGTTGTAAGCAAGGTTTTCCCCACTGTCTTGAGCAAGATCATGAAATTCGTCTTCCAGTTTCTTAATTTCATTACGAGGACAGAACTCTGCCTTCATAATGTCTTTAGCTTGATCCCAAGTTAAGGCCAGTGCAGCTTCAGCCCCACGAGTGCGTTTTTCCTCATTCCACCAAGTGAGTGCTCGTTTGTGAAGAACACCCATGGCATACAGAATCGTTTGGTCAAGGCTCGGGTCAAAAGACGAACAGAAATCCAAGAACAACGGTTAGTGAATAGAAATTGAGGGTTGAGAGAGATTGAGTGGCGAGTTGAGGAGGTACAGAAGGGTTCAATTTATAGTGTTGATGTCCAGGTTGTTTAATTGGAAAGTTTGACCCGTTTGAATAATTATATACGTAATTGATACGAGTTAATGTGTTTTTGATGTGTAATTGACGCGTATTGTACGCGTTAGACGTTGGCGAGGTCGTATGGTCAAAGGTTTCCATGATTAGTATCAATTAAAAGCATAAAAAGTGGGTTTGATTGTGCACAGTCGCGCGCAGATGTAGCAGGAAGGTGACAGGTCATAAGTTGAAATGTGTTAAGTATATATTGATCCTAGATCTGATAACATATGTCATAATGGACCAGTGGTTGTGGTGTGTGTGTGTTAGTGTGAACCGCCTCATTGCTCGGGTTCGATACCCAGCATAAGCAATCCACCCCCCCCCCCTTTTTTTTTAAATGATGAAGGAAGAGTATGGGGGTTTTGGGCCGGGTCTCCAGGTGGGCCGGGATTTGTCTGGTTGGGCCAGCTTTTGGGTTGGGTAAAACAAAATCAACAAATCAATTATGGATCTAGATTATTGTTATCATTTATTATTATTATTACTTTTATTATTATTATTATTATTATTATTATTATTATTATTATTATTATAAACCTATATATATATATGTATAAGTTGTGTGTTAGGGATAAATAAATGATAAAGGTGTATAAAAAAAATAAGATTTTTATGTAATAAAATTTGGGGAAAAATTTGCGATGTTACAATAGGTCCACACAAATCGGTATGAATTAATTCTAATGGTTTTGAAGCTCGATACATGGCATTTTTAGGAAAAGAATCACGACTTTGTTTTCCAAGCATACATGCATCACACACATGCTCACCATGTTTAGTTTGAATCTTTCCATGTACCAGCTTCTTTGTTTTCATATACGATATTAATTGGAAGTTCAAGTGACCGAGTATAGCGTGCCATAGCCATGCTCGGTCATCAATGGAGTTCAAGAAACATACCAGGGTTCCAACCTTCAAGGCGATTTTGTATAGGCGATTAGGGCTTCGAGGCACCTTCATGAGCAAGCGATTTCCATCTTCATAAAGCCATAGATGATTATCTTCCATCCATACCTTACACCCATTTTCAGTCAATTGACCAAGGCTTAATATATTGCTCTCCAAATCAGGAATGAAATAGACATCGCTTATGACACGATGATCACCATTCTTGCAAGTGAAAACAATCGATCCTTTGCCTTTGATCTCAACTTTCGACCCATCACCAAACCTCACAAATCCCGTGATATTTTTATTTAGTTCTGTAAAGTGAGATTTAATGCCGATCATGTGATTTGAAGCTCTGTTATCCATGTACCAAACCGACTTACTATCGGTGTTACTCGCGTACATCTTAGGATGGACTTTCTCTTCATTCAGAAGAATTTTATCTTCTTTAATTTCAACTGATGCCATCATCAGCGCGGGGCCTGGGTTTTCAACTTCGTTTAGATTAGCTTCACCCTCTACAGGTTTAATGCATTCCCATGCGTAGTGACCGTATTCGTTACAGTTATAGCACCGAACATTCTGTTTATCTCGTGCCCTGTTACCGGTCTCTCGAGTTTGTTCATTATTGTTTCTTTGTTGATTGTTGTTTCGACCATCATTGGTACGTTCATTGACTCGGTTATCATTGGGACGATTATTTCCACGATTATCATTGGAACGGTAATTTCCTCGTCCTCGTCCATTCCCATGACCGCGTCCTCGATCTCTTCCACGTTGGTCCGATCCTCTTCCACGGCCTCCATGATTTTTCCGATCTTGATTATAATTCCTTGATCTGTTGTGGGATTCGGCTGATGCATACAACAGCTTACCATCTCTTTCTGCTGTAGCTTCATGTCCTTTAATTCTCTCTTCAAAAGCTTTTAGCCTCCCGATACAATCTTCGAAGGTCATTGTGCTAAAGTCCGCAAATTGCTCAATCGTTGCAACTATCGTGATAAACTTTGGCGGCATACTATCAAGAAGTTTTTTAACAATTACCATTTCTTCCAAGGTTGTTCCTAACGCATTGAACTTGCTAACAAATTCAGAGATCTTTCCTGCGAAATCTTCTACGGTTACTTTCTCACCCATCTTTAGTTGTTCCAATTCCCGTCTCAAAGTAGCTAATCGATCCTGTTGAACCCGGTCAGCCCCGAGATATCTAACCCGCAGAGCTTCCCAAATATCTTTAGCACTTCGGGTTGTCGCAACTTGCATCAGAACATTCTCTGATAATGCTTGATAGATTATCGCTCGCGCCAACTTGTTTTTTCTTTCGTCCACCGCTTCTCCGGTTACTGGATCGATCGCTTCCCATAATCCTTGGGCATCAAGATTGGCCTCCATCATCACGGTCCATGTGTTATAGTTTGTACTCGTCAACTTCGGACAAATTAAGTTCGAAGTACTTGGTTCTCTTTGATGTACAATAATTTGCTGTGGTGCTCCTACAGCTCCTCCATCAGCCATGGTTTCTGAATCAAAGCTTTGTGTTTATTCACCCCACAAGGCTGATACTTGGGTTTTCTCGTGACTTGGTTATACTCCCCAAGTTCTAACGACTTAACCCTTCTACTTGGTTATACACCCCAAGTTTTATCAGATCTGGACAGGACCTTCAATAACAACCAAGATCTTTGATTTCAACGAACCACCTTGTGCTCTGATACCAATTGTTGGATGCAACAATTGATAATCACAAAACACACGAACACACTTTGTTTGGGAACTTCCCAGACTCTTTTTAATAATTAGAAACTTGAAACTTGAATGAATTACAAAATAATTCTACCCCTATTTATAACTAAACATTACTTGGAGATAAAGGAAAACCAATACATTCTAAACTTACTAGGACTCTTTATATTAACTAAAATACTAGTTTAATACTTATCGAAATACTTTGACCCTTATCTTTTGTATTTAAAAACATCCAACCTAGTAAACAAGGATTAATTATCTCACATTGGGTACGTTCAGGTTTTCGATTGGTTTGGCGGGTTTTTGTGGAACCGTGTCCGGCGGTTTCACATAGGTTCCTTCCTTTTCCTAACCTCGAGTTTGGAACTAGTATGTACTCGTGGTTCAGATAATGTAGGAACGGGTCCCGGGTCAAGTATAGCGAAACCGGGCAGGGATGGCAAAAAAACCCGAACCTCATGGGTATACCCGAAACCCAAAATATTTGGGACGAGCATACCCGATACCCGACGGGTACGGATACGAGTTTGGGTTTAAAGATTTGTTTTTTTTTTGGGTCCGGGTTCGGGTATGGTATATTGTGATACGCGACCCGATTACCCGATATATGAATACCCGATTACCCGCAAAAATACCCGATATAATTTATTTATAATATATTTTTTCACATATTTAGTATATGTTTGTCTCTTTGGATTTCTAAAATATCATTTTCTTATATAATTAAGAGAGAATCGCATGGTTGGTCCCTGTGGTTTACAAATATTGTACTCTTTGTCCTGTTGCTTCAATAATTACATCGTTGGTCCTGAGGGTTGTAAACTTATTACTAACATGGTCCATATGTATTAATTTTGATACCGTGTTGGTCCTTGACCCCAACGACTGTTAAAATTCTCTGTTAAATGGATATGAAATACCTATTTTACCCTTATCAACAAAAACAAACAATTATTCCAAATAAACAACTACCTCAACCCACCCTTATCCTATCTTTTCTACTTCCCCACACCACCACCTATTGTAACACCCCAACCGATGGCGGAAACATCGGGATGTCACGTGTTGTTGATTGTTCAGTAGCTCATGGTGAATAATAAAATTCATTAAATGATTTAAATAGATTACATACAATTGTTCTAAGAATTTGTACGTCACAAGATGAAAAATACTAGCTACACATCTTCAAGCAATAACTCAAATCTTCATGCAAGTATAACCTGAAACATGTTAAGTTGAAAATATTTTTGGGTCAACAAAAGTTGGTGAGAATACATAGGTTTTGATAACAATAGTTTGTACAACAATCACAGTTGTATGATGATAGAGTATGAGTCCGACATGTAACAATGCGTCTTTGTACAATCAAACCTTGTGTCGACTGATGACTAACTCGCAAGTTAGTTAAATGTTGTTACTGTTATCGATCATCCCTGAATTTATGCGGGGGGATGGGTTTGTCAGACCTATAGCGCTATAATCTAAACAGGCGGCTTGATCATTGTTAATGATTGTACTGTGTCTTTTTGTTACAGTCAAATGATAGAATGATGATGTAATTGAATCACAAGTAAATATGAGTAAATGATAGTATAAAATGTTTAAACATGTTTCGCCTAAAAAATAGTGAAAATAGAGAAAAGGGGCTATGTAAACTCACCTTAGTGTTAGAATGGAGACCCTTGATATATAAACAAATGTGGCTCGTGTGTATCCAAATATCACCCTATTTCAAGGTAATAAATAAGTGTTGGGGAAAACTTATTAAGTCTAAGTTTTCTAGTCTAAAATATGCTAGGGTTCCTAATTTGGGGATTAACAATTGATTTATGATTAAATTTGAATAATTAAAATAAATAAAGAAATAATTAATGAAAATGTTTTCTGACCAATATTATCCAAAAGTAGTTGAATTATAATGTAATAAATGTGAAAATAATTTTTATAAAATTATTTTCTTAATTAATGAATATTTGTATATAAATATTTATTTGACAAAATATAGACTTAATACTTAAAAATATTAAAAATTATAAATTTCGAGTCAAAAATTTATATTTCTGATCTAAATGATTAATAATAATTTATGTGAAATTTTGATGCAAAAATAATAAAAAATGAATTTATTATGATTTATTTATAATTAAAATAACAAAAATCAATTAAAAATATTAAATAAATGATTTTTCAGGAATAAAAATTATTTTTGGAATTTTTATTGTTTTATAAGTTTAGGATAATTTTTGTGGAATTTAATAAAATCATTTTGATATTTTTATAGAATTTTATAATTATAATTGAATAAACTTGTATTATTTATTATATATATAAAATAAATATATTTTCAGAAATAAAAATCTGTATAATGATATTTAGGGTATGAACATCATTATGTAAAATTTTGGGAATTTTTGAAGGCTTATAAGTATTTTAAATAATTAAAGTGAATAATTATATAATTTAAACCTATAAATCGAAAACCAAAAAAAAAAAAAAAAGAATGCAAAGGGTGGGGCTCGAACCCTGGCCCAGGGCCGGTTCAACCCCTGACCAACACCCATAGCACCAACTGGGCTGTAGGTCCTTGTTGTGTTTGTTTTGTTTAACTAAATCTTTTAAACAGAAACCAAGGAGTGTCCTCTTCCCCAAATAACTAAGAACCCTAAAATTTCTAATAGATCTAATCAAGCCCCGATTGCAGTACTGGTCATGGGGCTTTTGAAGGGCATGTGCCGATTAACATATAGGAGTGATTTATTGAGTCATACCTGCGAGAATGATGGTGAACGAGTAAAACAAGACCCGACCAAAAACTAAGAAAATCCGTGTATTAGGAGCGACGGGATGTGAAATATGATATGGGGTTAATGATTTTCGGCACCTAGAGGTTGTCAACCAAGGTTCAATTTATAATAATGTTGCATCTTTGGAAGTTTTCTGCGTTTGACTCGTCAATGGTCAAGGTTGCGTGAATCATGCTTGAATGAGTTGGTAATTAGCGATAATTGATTGATTATAATAGGAAGATTATATCAGTCATCAATTACGAAGTGATTCCTATTATTCAGCTTGATTTGTAAGGTTAAAATGGAAAGTTTATTGGTCAACACGTTTTGTTCGTCTGACTCAACATGTGCAGCGATTCAAGAAGAAGGGATAAGGGGTTTATTGAGGGTTTTTATATAATTAACATTAGGATTAAATCAGAAGTGAGGTCTAGGCCAGATGGTTGGTGCGCGTGGATGTTCTGACCCGGCTCTCAGCCAGGGTTCGAGTCATGCAGCGGCGCTGTTTTTGTTTTTTTTTTTTTTAAACTGAATGGGAGGAGGGGAACTAGTGGGCCTTGGGCTTCAGACAAGAGAGGAGTGGGCTTTGTTGGGTGGGCTGGCTTATTGGGCTGGGTGGTTGGGTTTGAGGTGTTGGGTTGGGTTGTAGATTTTAGTTATGTTGTTATTATTAACATGATTATGATTATTATTATTATTATTATTATTATTATTATATAAGGTGGTAAATATATAAATAATTAGCTATATAAATGATTAAAAGAATACATATGTATATATCAAGTATATAGTGGGTGAAGTGGTGGTTTTGATTAATTCGACACTTGGGAAAAGATGCGCGATGTTACACCTATCACCCCCCATCTCTCTCTCTCATAATCACGATCACTCTTCATTAAAGCTTTGGTTATGAACAGGACTGATTTCAGACTTATTTCCACTCTACATAACCCTCGTACTGTGGGAGTTGCTTGATTCAACCACAGATTCGGTGATGGTTGGGGATGGGGGTGGGAGTGGGTTTAAGACTAATCACAACCAGTTACCCGTCACCACCCACCTCCTTACACCACACCTAACAAACAAGTAACCGAAAACGTATTAGAAAATTTTGTCGTCGTACCATTCAAGGTGTTTAAAAACCATTCCTCCGACTTCGTGGGATTTGTCGTGTGAACGAGGGACAGACGATGTGGCCGCAGTAGTTGCAGATCAGTGGGTTTCTGGTTTGAGGGAAATAATTTTTATGATTATTCTTTAATATTAAATCGTGTTTAACCTACTCTATTTGTACCTATAATACATGTGCAGCAACCATGGCCAAACAATCACTATCACCTAAGGAACACAAGTACTTTGTATTATTGATCATCACAACATGCATTATTTTTCATCACCTTTATACAATTGTCACTTTAGAAAGTTGGGTAGGTGGTGGATGGTGGTGGGAGAAGAAGGGGGTGGGGGAGAAGAAGATGGTGGACTTGGGTTTAATATTATTTTTTGTTATATTTGTTAACTAGTTTTTATTCCGGGAGCATCCCGGGTTGAAATATGTAATATGACATAATAAAATATATTATTATTATTATTATTTATATTATTATTATTTTAAATAAATCTCTGCCATAAGTTATCATATTCAAATATAAAAAAAAACGAATCTCTGCGCCGGGGTATAAATCTAGTGCCATTACAAATGAATTCGGAAGTTTGTAATCGATCATTCTAAAAGAACTAACATGAAATAAGAAAAAAAAGTTAATTATTGAAATATCGAACACATTAGTCTAAGGGTTATGTGATGCGTTAAAAAATTCATGGGTATATGATCAGGTATATAGTTCGAGTATTTGGGTATGTTGTTTCAGGTAATCGGGTCGGGTATCACCTAATCCCAGACCCGACTCAAACCCACAATTTTTTTAAACTAATCCCAAACCCGACACAATACCTGTCGAGTTACAAAAAATAGTCATTTTTTTCTCCGTTTTTTATATAGCAGTATGGTACTCGTTGGAAAGATAATAAAACGCTCGTTAATTTGGTGTAATTTTTTTTCTTTAAAAAATCTCGTATATAAAAGATATTAACGTTTAAAAGTTATGGGAGGAAACATGAGAGAAAAAATAATAAAGTTTTAATATTTAGATTTAGTAGATTAAGTATTTAATAGATTAGCTTAAAGATTATAATAGATTGTGTTAAATCATATTTATTCCTTTTTTTTAATTGGTTTACAATTGCCACATCACATCCTACGTGGCATCTCTCAAAGGAGAGATTGCATAAGAGTATGACATGTAAGATTAATCCCTTTGCAATATATATATATATATATATATATATATATATATATATATATATATATATATATATAGGGTCGAGATCCTGTGCAAAGTGTGTTTTGTGTGAGAAGGGTAAGAAGTGTTTTGGACCATTAGATCATCTTAATCAATGGTTTAGATTTAATGAGTGACATTATTGTAAATAATGTTATAGTTATAATAACTAATTAGTCTACTTAGGGGTATAATGGTAAAACACACTCTACATTTAATTCACATTTAAAGGGTCTAATTAAAAATATGGAAGGCCTAACAAATTCAATATTCCTATTTACGTCCTCCATTTAATTCACATTTAAGTGTCTATCACCTCTCTCTCTCTCTCTCTCTTTCTCTCTCTTTCTCCCCTCTCTCTCCCTGCGCCACTTACACAACCGCCATCAACCACCACAAACCACCACCATCAACCGAACCATCATTCGTCAGCCACCATCACAAACATAAATAATCGGAGTGTTTTTTTAGGGATGAAGATGAAGACGACATGAGGTGATAATGGATCAGTGTGTTTTATGGTGGATTATTTTAAACAACATTCATATTGTTGTGTTTTATGTTCAAAGGATTTTTGTGTGGTTTAGTGTTTTTTGAATTTAAAACACATTTTAAATGTATGTATAGTTGTGTTTTTTGAATGTGTTACTGATTGTGTATGATGAAGATAAAACACACTGGATTATGGAGAAGATGATGATAAAATACACGGGACTGTTTAAAACACAAAGTTGAGAATATGGTGATAAAACACATGGGTATGAACGTAAAAACACTTTGTGGATGAAACAAACTTACAAGACTATAATAAAACACCAATGTGCATAAAAAAACCATATTTTGCATCAGTAAAACTCCTTATAAAAATAACACAAAAGGTGTGTTATACCTTCAAACCTTATGGTATACCAGTAAAATACCATGTGCTCACATCAGTAAAACACAACAATATGAATGTTGTTTTGATCGATGATAATTCAGTAAATGAATGATGAATGTGCTGAATGTTTATAACTAGTTTTATACCCGCCGCGCGTTGCCGCGGCGGGGGCAAACGGATACTCGGCGCATGCATGCGACGTTCCATATGCAGCATATAAAGAAAGAAACGGAAACGGCAAAGCAAGCGACTCAGATATGCAGGTCATCATCGTCACAGTAGGCTCAGCGCCGCTACAGCTGCAACCGAAGTTGCCATGCCAAGTAGCCGGCGATCATCATCACCGAAATGCGTAAACATTCTAATTATCGATTTGTCGGTCCATCGCCATCGATGTACTTAAAAAATGCATTGTTCAAACCATTCTATAAGCAAGGATTTCATTCTAGCTGCAAGAATAATAGCATCGAAACCAACAACCGGATATATCGACGAACGCACGAATTTATCCAACGTCGGTACCTTCACATACTATGCCTAGTAAAGCTAAGTATAGGTCAAGGCTATACCAAAAGCATATAAACCCAAAAAAAAGCCACAAAACCGAAAATATGAGGTTCAGATAATCGTAAAAGGCTACACGCTGTTTGGTTACCGTATGAGTTTATCGGCTGCCCCACCAAGACAAGAAATATCTCACGGATAAGTCCGTCATGGCTGCACGCCAAGTGAATAACACATGAAACCAAAAGCGGCATGCCTATCATAGGCGGCAAAGCGAGATTCACGATGCTCAAACCAATCTATAGCCAACGATTTCATCATAGCCTCACGACAAATATAGCCAACGTCAACACAATCATTTTGGTTTTGCAACGCTTGCATAACATCAACCTGCAATACCAACAAACATGTACCTAAAAAGTGTTAGCGTTAGTGAGCCGTTTGCGTTGTGATACAATTGTTAATTACAACGCGCAACACTTGTAATCACCATACTACAAAACAGACTAACAGAGACTTACAAAATAGAAGTATTACCATTTAATCATTTATTAGCCATTAACTGCAAAATTATTGCTCAAATATTAACCATAAGTGCATCCTTGAACACACAAAGCCCCGCTGACGGTTGTGCGCATATAATGTATATATGTGTGGCCCTCGGGGGCAAAAGTAAAGTTGCACTAATTTTAACGTTATTTTACTAATTTCGTGAAAATAACATTAAAAATGACGGACGGTTAATCATGCATCAGGTGGTTACGTTGATAGCCAAAGGACAAGGGGTACCTGCACCAATCGGATTTGTCCCGATTGCTAAGTGTTATGTGCCTTATGTCTAAGGCTTGATACAAAACCACTATTGAGCCAGGGGTCTCATTGGAAGCAGCCTCTCTATTCCCACGGGATAGAGGTAAGGTTGTCTACATCTTGCCCTCCTCAGACCCTACCTTAGCTTTTGCTATTGGTGGGATTAACTGAGTATGATGATGATGACGATGCATCCTTGAACACACAATAACAAAAATCAAACATTGAGAACATAACCGACACCTTATTCTAAACTTTTCTTCAACAAATAAACTACAAGAACAATCAGTTTTGCATAAAAAATGACACGAAAAGACGAAACGGATACAAATAAACCTAAAAAACTGAAATTAGAGTATCAGAGACCTAATTTACTTAACAAACAATGTATGAACAGTAGAGCATAAACAGAGACAGAGAAAATCATATACTAAAGGACATAAGTGACACCTTATAACTCAACATTCACCAATAATCAACCATAACCAACAGTAATCTTCTTATTGAATCATCCAAAAAAAAAAAAATCAAACACTAACTACTTTTGGTCTATTTTGTTCTCAACACAGTAATCAACACTTCAAGCATCAAACAGTAATGGATTCTACACATCAATATTGCATCAAAAGCAATTGCAAATGACAGAACAGACACATATTAACATATTATAAACCCTAGGTAATCTAAGCATAATTAATATTACTAATTTAAGCTATAAAACCTAAGCTAGACTATCAGAGGCCTACTTCTCACCTTACAATAATATAATCAATGTATGAACAGCTACATGTGATTGAAGAAGCTTCTTGAATCACCTTACACAATGAGGTTACCTTAAGAAACTAACAGAGGAATAGCCAAAAGAAACCACCACAAACACCGACACCATCACTGGAAAACGAAGTCAACTGCTTGTCGGAGCCACCAAAGGTTCTGTAATCGAACCCGGCGGCAACAACACCGATTTCAATGACGTAGCTCGTGAATTTCACCGCTATCCCCAATATACCATCTGACCTACAAACACAACCGGAACGAACAACACCGCCGTCACCACCACCACCACCACCACCACCTAGGGTTTCAAAATCGAACCCAACAACAGTGGGCGACGTTTTTTACGGTTTCTGTTTTCGGTTTCCGGGGTTACCGTTATCACGAACGCCACGTATGGTGGATGCAGAGTGGTAAGAAAGAGGGGAACATGCATCTTAATCGAAGCAGATACCAAGCGATAGACATGAAGAAGAGGTAGCCGGAGGTGACCGTCGCCGGCGAAGGTCCGGCAAAGAGACAGCAGGTGGCACAGAGAAAGAGGCAGGATGTATATATGACGGGCTTCTGCAATAAGGACTTGTACGTGCTTTATCGAATTGTATTGAGCGAAACAGTAACAGCCCCTCTCATCAAAACTTACCATTTGTATATATATATAATATTCCATAAATATCCGTTCAATTTGAAACAAAAATCGCATAAGAATGCTCATAATTAATCACGTAATTAATTAACAATTATCTCCTAAAAATAACATTAGTAATGCAAATTACATTGATACCCTTCTAGATAATAAAATAGGCTGCCATGTGTCACACTAGTATTGGTTCTCACACTTCTCACAAATATAGGTTTTGTACATGATCCTAAACCTATATATATATATATATATATATATATATAGGGGATGGATAGATAGGAAACCTCATCTTCATGAAAAACCTTAGAAACTCTATTGTGGCCATTGATCAAGTTTGATCAATGGTCCATGATTAATTTCTATATAATAATCAAAAGCAAGTGGGCCACTATAATATAAAATTGGATAAAGGGCAATATGGTAATCTTACTAAAGCAAGTGGGCCAATTTAATTTTCTGAATCCTAGGTTTAAAAAGGTTGATTTGACACTTGTCAAGTCACCTCTCTCCTACTTTATGGCACTTTCTCCAGCACAAAAAATTACATACGTTAGTGTTGTGATGCAAAATTCTGACCTCGTGTGAGGCATTGCTAACATGTGTTACCAGGCATATACTAAAAGAACATAATAAAAGATCACATAAATTGTGTATTTATTTAATAAATGATAAAAACGATCATTACATTCAATACTAAAAATGTATCAAAAAAGTTTTCATACATACATAATTATTTGTGAATGATAAAAAACTATTATAACAGCATAAAAAATATCTAGCTATGCTTCGTTCTTGATACCCATCTTCATCTTTAAACACAAAACATCTCTTCACCTACAAAAAAAAAAAGATAACACGTGTTAGTTGGACATATAATGAGACATCACTAACATGTGTAGTGTACTCTAAACATATGTTTTACTGAAATAACGTATGTCATATGAACCCTAACACACGTTAGTTATGCATATACTACGTATGTCATATGAACCCTAACACCTGTTAGTTAGGTATATACATGTGTTAGCATCACTAACATGTGTATAAACAAATACCAAATCTGCAAATTTCATGTGTATCGTACTCAAATTGAAGTGCCAAGTGTATAATACTCAAACATGTGTATGAACAACACTAAACACGATTTTTACAACTATGTTAATTCTAAAACATATGTTTTACTGAAATAACGTATGTCATATGAACCCTAACACACGTTAGTTATGCATATACTACGTATGTCATATGAACCCTAACACCTGTTAGTTAGGTATATACATGTGTTAGCATCACTAACATGTGTATAAACAAATACCAAATCTGCAAATTTCATGTGTATCGTACTCAATTTGAAGTGCCAAGTGTATAATACTCAAACATGTGTATGAACAACATTAAACGCGATTTTTACAACTATGTTAATTCTAAAACATATGTTTTACTGAATTAACATATGTCATATGAACCCTAACACACGTTAGTTGGGCATATACTACGTATGTCATATGAACCCTAACATCTGTTAGTTAGGTATATACTAGCATGTGTTAGCATCACTAACATGTGTATAAATAATACCGTACGTCATATGGACCCTAACAATTGTTAGTTGGGTAAATACTAGCATGTGTTAGCATCACTAACGTGTGTGAGCATATAAGACTCGGACCGCAAAAAAATAGACATGTACCCTATACGAGTTCATAACAATTTCACTTGCCAAAAATTTATTAAACAGAATACAAAAATTATTTAAACACCCTATTCACCAAAAGATTAAAAATTTATAATCTTTATAAAAAAAACACCACTTACCACATCCACATCACCAACGCCGCCTTGCTCCAATAGCCTACTCGTGAAAACTAATACTGGAACACATACACATGTTAGTTTGGGATCCTCAAACACATAATGGGGCGTCACTAACCTGTGTTAGCATATACTAACATAAAAAAGACTACAAATTTATTCATCAATCACATGTGATCTATCAACCTCATGTACTCAATCTAATAAAAATCTAACATAAACAAAATAATAATAATAAAAAAATAAAAAAAAGCTTAACATAAGTTTTTTTTTTCATTCAAGCATTTGATCGAACACTTGGTATGCGAACAAAAACTATCCCCAAAACTATTATTATTATTATTCTAACAAAACCCAAAACCTAACATTTTATGTTCTGTTTATAATAAATAAAAGAAAACCTAATAAAATAAAGTCTAAACCAAAGTAAACACTAGATCCTAACATTTATCAAACCAAAGTTAACCAAAAAAATAATAATAATAATAACAATAATAATAAAATAAAAAACATATAAAATGTTTCATTTTATATGGATTTCAGGTGGGTGGATTTTGAATATTTAATGTTTCATTTCATCTCAGCAAAAGCATCCATACTAGAAGTATCTCCATAATCATAAAATTCGACAACCATCATATTATCACTAAAAGAAACATGATTGAAAACCAAAAGTCTAACGAGATCCAGAATCCATCTTCTTCATATAGCCATGAGGTCACCGAAATTCCTCATCAAAAACAATAGAGCCAGCAAACAATCCTACAGCACGAAACAGTTTCGCGTTCACAGCCCAATTCTGTTCATCATAAACTTGGGATCTCCAGAAAGCTTTAATCTTCTCAACAGATATCACAGCGTCGGCCATTGCAAACCCCTCAAAAGTTGGTGACAGATAACATTGAATATTTAATGGATGCTTAGTTATGAACTTTGTACCATCATTATTTTGGGTTGAAACATATAAAAACATTTATGAAATCAAAAGAAGGAGATTTAAGAAACAAAACACATACCTAAAATTTTAGATTACTTGCAGATCTGGGAGACGAGCTTGAAGCCTTTAATCGAGCCATTGTTATATATTCCAAGGACAATACAGTGTTAATCGATCTGCTCGTTTTTTTGGATCTGCTCGTTTTTTGGATCTGGTCGGAACTCGGAAGGGGAGGCTGATGGTGGCGGTGGCGTTGGTTGTTGTGGTGGTGGTGGTGGTGGTGGTGGTGCTTCTAGAGAGAGACAGAGAAGGGGAGGGTAGAGAGAGAGAGGGCATCTTCAATAAATTGAATTTGAAAAAAATGAAGAGAGAGAGGGGGGAAAATAATTTATATAGTGAGAGAGAGAAGAGGGTGATGGAAAATGACCAAACTAACCCTCATAATATAATAGAGATTAATGGTTGGTGGGATGATGTGGAAGCATGTGGACCAAGTAATGGGTTTACTTGGGTTTTTTCATCTAATATGGGTTTTTCACATATACTTCCCCTATATATATATATATATATATATATATATAGAGAGAGAGAGAGAGAGAGATTGTTTATTTGTACAATTAAGGGCAAAAATGTAATTTACTAGTTTTTAACGAAGGAAATTGATGGCAGTTAGGGGTAAGGACCACATGAGTGCAGTTTTGTTAAACTTAAGGATCAACTGCGTAATTATTGAAGCATTAGACCAAGAGTGCAATATTTGTAAACCACATGGACCAACCATGCGATTCTCTCTATATTTAATGTTTCCAAACTTCCCCCAATTTCATTAATTACTGTCATAGAAGAATGAAACAACAAAACTTTGTGGCCGTGTCTAGTTGTCTTTGGCTTACCACTTAATCACTATCTTTATCTGCATTCGGCATTCCTTCATCCATACACCCATACCAACTATTGATTGTGAAACACCACTTTAAGGTACATTCTTATTTGTTGAATGTGTTTTTTTGGTAGCCCTACTTTGGTATCTAGAGAAGTGAATTATAATGATGATAGCTTTTTTGAGATTCATACACTTTAAAGTTTCTATTTTATTTGAGACATTTTATGATGATTATGATATATGTTACTTATTATATATGTTTTTTTTTAAATAAAGGGTGTGCCCGATATCTGTGGGTATTTTCTACTACAAATCCCAACGGATATTTTTTTAACAAAATAACGGGTATATCCGATACCCGTGGGTATACCCAATACCCGACGGGTAATTACCCGACAATACCCAACGGGTATTGGGCTGGGTTTGGTATACGATTTTATACACATGTACGAGTTTGGTATTACCAATACTCTATCCGAACTCGACCCATTTCCATCCCCTAAACCGGTTAAGCATCGGGTTTTCTGTGCATCTCGATATGTGTGTATGGTCATGCAATGGACTTGCGCAAAAGTGAAAACAAAGGCCCAATTATATGGTCAATATACGTAGATGGCCCACCATTGGCCCTACTTCTATGATTATTTTGAACAGATCCGTATGTTACTTGCCAAACACATTTTCAACATTTTCCTCCTTCTAAACAACATTTTCAGATCTTAAAAACATGACCACTTAATTAAAAGATCTTTTTAAAAAAAAATTGGCCATGGTAGGTCAATGAAAAATTAATCAAGTGTTTTAATGAAAACATATAAGTTACAAAGTTAATAATTCTTCTGATTATTTAGAAAACATAAGCATTTTCAGTAAACTTGTAAACACTTTGAATTTGTTTTGTAAAATTATTCAAAAAAATTGAATTTGATTTATAGAAGAAAAAATATTTAACTTTATAACAAGCTCACTTTCGTTTTTATAAAAATGTTTAGTGATATTTATAACTTATGAGTCCGGCCAACTTCTAATTGTAGGTAAGATCATCTCTCCACATTTATTCGCGTTCACATAAGATAACATAACATAACATCAATTCTATTATTGGACAAATATGTGGTTCACATTTATTCATACATTCAACTTCAAAAAAGCTGGAAACATCCATATATATATCACACACATTCATTCATTCATTCCATAAACCATACTAACCAACCAACCAATCAAACACACTATGGCTACAGAACAATCAAATGAACACAACCAGCAGCTTCACTTTCTTGTTGTACCCATTGGGTCTCCAGGTCACTATATCCCAACCATAGACATAGCCAAGTTACTAGCACAACATGGTGTTAAAGTCACCATCATCAGCACACCGGTCAACGCTCGCAGATATGGTTCCATTCTTGATCAAGCAATCAAATCTGGTCTGCCCATAACCTTTCTTGAATTCCCATTTCCATATATGCAGTTTGGCTTACCAGAAGGCTGTGAAAGCATTGATGATCTTCCTAATTTCGGGTTGGTCACCGCGCTTACACAAGCCTATAACTCGCTGCAGCAACAAGTCGAACAGTATATCGAAACACTTGATCGCATGCCTGATTGCATACTTGCCGACTCGTTTCTCCTGTGGCCAGGTAAAACAAACAAGCAAACAAAACAAACGTACCCAGTATAATAAATCCCACATGTAGCGTCAGCTATTGGTAGGATTTGTGGGGATAGTGGGATTAACTTTATTTTATCGCATGTGATAAAAAAGAAGTTGCTCCCGCTAAAATCCCGACTCAAAAAATCTTTTTAAAGTACAAAAACATAACAATACAAATAAAAAATATATTTAGTATGGCACAGAGATGAGATCGGTACCGTACATGTACCCATACCCGTACCGAAAATACCGATACTGAAATTGAACAAAAGTGGGTACTGAGTACCGTACCGAATGTATAGGTACGATACGGGTATCGTACCGGTATTTTGGTACGGTACCCATTTTGGTACCGCTATGTTAATTTTATTTTTGAGCACTCATACGGGTACCAAGTAGGTAAACCATTACGAGTATCAATACTATACGGGTACCAAATTGATAAAATTGGTAATAGTATCAATATGGTACATGTACCAAATAGGTAAAATTGATACGGATACCATAATACGAAGAAAAAAACATATTATCAAATTCATTAGTATATAGAATTCGGTACCAGTATCATTTTTAATCGTACCCATACCGATAACGAATACCGAAATCAATAAAAATGGCACTGATACATATACCTAGTACCCAAAATTGGTACGAGTACAGATACCGGTATGAGTACGGTATGGGTACGGTTATAAGTACTTGCGAAAAAAATGTTCATCCCTAGTATGACAAGGTAAAACAAACAAAATATATGTTCCGTCTATTTTTTTTCCCATGTTAATTTAAAAAAAATACAAATATTATATAGTTTGGCTATGTAAAACTAAGCAACAAGTTACTAAAATCACTAATTGGACTCCTATTTACAGGTGATACAGCAAAAAAGTTTCAAATTCCAAGGATTATATTTGATGGAATGAGCTGCTTCACTCAAATGTGTAACCATGTTTTATACGAATCAAAGGTATATGAAAATGTGGGCGAGTCAGATTCGTTCGTTGTGCCCGGTTTGCCTGACCGAATTGAGCTAACAAGATCCCAACTAGCTTTTGCATTCAATCCGCGCCTTAAAGATTCTAGTGACTATAATGAAAAGCTTCGGGTATCTGAATCCGAAGCATACGGGGTAGTTTTAAATAGTTTTGAGGAGTTAGAGCAAGGATATGTTGATGGATATCAGAAAGTGAAAGGCGGTAAAGTTTGGTGCATTGGGCCGTTATCATTATGCCATAACGATGAATCAGATAAGGTCATGTTAGCCGAGTTTATTATCTATTATAACTATTATTATTACTACTACTATTGTTGTTTTGTGTATCATTTGTCTTTAGTTAAATATTATTATATTAAGATAGCTGGTTACTTTTATCTGACGACATAGAAAATATTATTAACCAATATTGTTTGGTTTCTTTCAGGTCCAGCGAGGAAACAAGTCATCAATTAACAAACACGAATGCCTCGAGTGGCTAGACTCGCAAGAAACCGGCTCGGTGATCTACGCGTGTTTAGGAAGCATAAGTAGAGTTGAGCCTACACAGCTCATAGAGCTTGCATTAGCATTAGAAGCATCAAACAAGCCCTTTGTTTGGGTAGTTAGAGCAGGTCACAACACTAACAAGATAGAGGAATGGATTGATGAACAAGGGTATAGTGAGAGAACCAAAGATAGAGCACTACTAATTCATGGGTGGGCCCCACAACTATTAGTGTTGTCACACCTGCAATAGGATGTTTTTTGACGCATTGTGGTTGGAACTCGGTTCTTGAAGGGGTTTCTGCTGGTGTTCCTATGATCACATGGCCGCAGTTTCAAGAACAGTTTTATAATGAGAAGTTAATTGTGCAAGTGTTAGGGACCGGAGTAAGTGTTAGGGACCAAAAAGTTGAGCATTTGGGTGGCGAAAACAAGTCTATCGTGGCGGTAAAGAGTGATGAACTTAAGAAAGCGATAGAGATGGTTATGGATGAGGGTAAAGAAGGGGAAGATATAAGAAATAAAGCCGAAGAGCTTGGTAAGATGGCGCGAAAAGCAGTAGAAGACGGGGGATCATCGCATAGGAATATGACTCGATTGATCGAAGACATTAAGAATTATGCAAAGTTGGTCTAGTCTCAAAGATTTGAGTTTGTTGTTTTTATGATTGTTTACTACTATTTGGAATAAAGTTTTGATCTTTTTCGCTTTTGTTGTTGCTATAAAAGAAACTCGAAAACCCTCTAACAAGTAATAGTGGATGTGTCTATGATGACCCATTACTCGTTCTAAAGACATGGTTTGTAGTCGCTAGGGTTATTATATTATGAGGCTTGGGAAAAGAGGTTGATAGGTTTATGTCTGTTTTTGACATTTTGGTAAAGAAATATAGTAATTTTATGATAGGGAAACGATAGCAAATGGGCCTAGTTCAAGTTATAACAATTAGGGGTGTTTATAAAAGCATTGAAATCGATCGAATTGCTTAAACCGAAACAAGTGGACCCGTTTCCTAACGGTTCGGTTCATGATTTGGTTTCGGCTATCTAATGCTTCTGTCTAGTTTGGAACTTGGGATCCGACATGTAAACTGAACCAAGTCGTTATTAATTTTATTAATTGTATATATATTTTTTGTTTTTTCTAAATAAATATATAGTTGTGTATATTGTTTATTATGACACATATGTCATTTTAAAAGATTTAGACAAATTAGTGCTTTAAAAAAATAGAAAAATCAGTAGACACAACTTTATTGATGAAACATATAATTTTTATATGATTTTATAGTTTTGACTTTTAGCAATGTGGACACAAGTCACACAACTTTAATAATGTCGACTTTTTTTTCCTCCTTTTTTTTAACGGCATTTATCTTTTCATTTTTTTATTATTTTTTTTTGTTGTAAACGACAAATTATCTAAGTTTGGTCATTTTCTTGATTTTTTTTTCTTGAATTGAGCTCCAATCGATGATTATTTATGATTAGACCCACTCAGCAAAACTTTTTTTCAACTAATAAGACAATGTATATACTAGTATTGGAAAGAACATAATAATTAATAAGTCATGTAAAAAATGGTGAAGCACCTGCTAGGACAAACCAGAACACCAAGACGAAGCTAAGCAAGTCAGAGTACGTATCCCTAAAAATCATCAGCTTTTATCTTACGTATCCATAAACTTCTATCACCGACCATGTCACCCTAAAAATCATTAACCTTAATCTTGCGTCTCCAAAAACTTCTATCACCGAACATATCACTAGAAGGTTCAACTTTACCAAATCCAACTTAATCTAACCATCCTATTTAGTCCACTTTAATGATAATATCTTAATACCA
This sequence comes from Ambrosia x helenae, assembly GCA_030844895.1. Lineage (NCBI taxonomy): Eukaryota > Viridiplantae > Streptophyta > Magnoliopsida > Asterales > Asteraceae > Ambrosia > Ambrosia x helenae. Next base: position 24,896,484 of record CM061227.1, on the reverse strand, counting down.
ATATTATTGCCTGTAAACATGTCAAGCTTGCTAAATGTTGTACATGATCCAAACCTAAATCTTCCACTTGTTGTCTATGTTTCAACCTTCCTAGATTCTCTAATATCCTTTGTACTAAAAATGCAGTTCCCGAAAGCCAAGGCGCGCGACCAAATACGTTCAGAAAATACTACTAACTAACCACACATGACAGTTTTTAACTTGTTAAGACAAAAAAAAAAAAAAAAAAAAAAAAAAAAAAAAAAAAAAAAAAAGTAGGCATGTATCATACATGCAGGTGGTCAAATAACAGTCTTATCTAAAATCTACTTATCATCAGAATCTTCATCTTCAGAATTTTCATCATCGGAATCTTCATCGCCAGAATTTTCGTCATCAGAATCTTTATCATCGGAATCTTCACCATTGGAATTTTTATCATCATCAGAACCGAGAACGGGTTCATCTCCCTCATCATCAGACACTCCAACATCTTCTTCAATCTCGTCTTTAACATGACTTTTTCCTTCATCATTTGTAGACGGCCCCGACCCGTCATCACTGACTGCAACTTTAGATGCTCTACCTACGTTGCTCCATGTAAAATCGTCTCCAATAAACACTAAATCATCGTTTTCAACGTCATCTTCCATCCTCCCCAACAACCACTCATTGCTTTCGTCCATTTCTTGCAAAAGGATTGGATCTGCGGATGATCCCTCGCTTGTATATCGACGTTCCAAAGCACGATTGAATTTCACATACACCATGTCGTCCAATCTCTCTTGTGCCAATCTGTTTCTCTTCTTGGTATGAAGGGTTTGAAAAACGCCTTCGTTCTTTTCACAACTTGTAGCGCTGCAAGTGAGGCTAAGAACTCGTATAGCAAATTGCTGCAATTTAGGAGCCGAATATCCAAACGATGCCCACCACTCCACTATAAGATAACAAAATTTAAAAAGTAGAATAAATATATAACACATAACATGTATCGTCATATATTAGAAAATAACGTATGTTCGTAATTACCGGGAGCCTTTTGCTTCCTTTGCCTAATAGCCGCATTTTTACCAAAAAGCCCTTCGGCATTTTGATATTTACTCAACTCTTCAAGGATCAAGTCTTCATCTTCTACCGTTGGAGCCAACCTTTCGATGCAAGAATATAAACCTTCCATAATTTCTTCGTCCTCTAAAATAACTTTTACGTCATCATAAAAGATGGATGGGTTTAAGTAATGTCCTGCAGCATGCAACGGTCGGTGAAGTTGACATTCCCATCTATTATCTATAATATCAAAAGTTTTATCATAAAATTCCCTCCTTTTGTTAAAACTCTTTTGAATAGTCTCTTTAGCTTTATCCATGGCCTTGTACATGTAACCCATCGCCAACTTTTTTTCACCGTCAACTAATCTAAGGAGACTAATAAGAGGACCCGTTAACTTTAGAGCGTACACTATGTTCCTCCAAAATGATTCTTGTGAAAAGATGGATTCAAGTTTTTTTCCCTTTGGGTTCTTCGACCATTTGCTATCTACCCATTCTTGAGACTTGATCATCTTTCGCAAATTGTTTTTTTGCTTGTGAAATTGGAGTAGAGTGATGAAGGAAGTAGCGAATCTTGTAATCGCGGGCTTATGCAAATTCCTTTGATTTGTGAACTTCCTCATCAAGTTCACTAGACCAACAAAGTTGTGTATGTATCCGTTTGCAAATATTGCATTCTTTAAGCAACTTTTCACTCTCGGTATTTGTTTTCCGATATCCTCCAACATAAGATCTAGGCAATGCGTGGCGCAAGGCGTCCAATAAAGATGTTTCCTATTGGCTTCCAATATCTTCCCTAAAAAGATAAAATACGACGGCATTAGATCAAACATAATATATTATTAAGATATATATAATAAGATTATAAGATTGCGACTCTCACCCGCCTCAACATAAGCCGAATCATTGTCCGTAACAACTTGGATTACGTTATCCTCTCCGACTTCCTCCACCATTGCATCAAGAATCTTGAACAATATACTTGCATCCTTGGAGACATTGGACACATCAATAGATTTTACAAATACAGAACCCTTTGGAGAGTTGACCATAAAGTTAATAATATCCTTTTTTAACACCGAATCGTGCCATCCATCGCAAAGAATTGAACAACCTTTGTGTGCCCATTCTTTCTTGTGCTCATTAACTTGGTTATCAACTTCTTTTACTTGCTCATTAAGTAAAGGAACTCCTAGCTCGTACATGGTAGGTGGTTTCATCCCGGGACCAATTTGTCCAATAGCTTCAATCATTGTATTGAAACTATCATAAGTAGCCGCATTAGAAGGAATGCCCGCATCATAAAACCACTTCGCTATCTCTATACAAGCCTTGTCCCTTAGCTCCTTATTACAAACTTCACTGACGATTTGTCGCCTCCCACCTTTTCCATCCTTCCTATTTTGAGCGACCACTATATCTGTACAAACTTTTGCCCTTGTCTTTTTACGTCGAGGTAACGTACTACCTCCTCCTTCACTACAATCTTCCTCACCGTCATCTAGATCATACTCATTAACTCGAATCCTTGAGTTCATAACATTTTCCAATTTCGCCATTTCTTTTTTCTGCATGTATATCCTCATCTCCTCCCGTACATGCTCCGGACATCTCAAGCAGACAGTTACATTCCTAAAACCGCCTACAAAATGCTGTTTCAGCCTAAAAACTCCTCCTTTAACTACTTTCCCACAATAATTACAACTAATGTTATTCCTATTCGTTGGATCTTGAGTTCCATACTTTCTAGCCGGATCAGATGATATGCATGTAGAAGAGGGCGTGCTTGAACCTGAAGTCATTCTGATTTCTAAAACATATAACAAAAATATGTATTAAATATATATATAAAAAAATTATATAGCTAATTAAGACAGAAAACAGCAAATATAAAACAGGTGCTAACTAAAAAGGAAACTTAAATCATCATATCTTCATCATCATCATACTCAGTTAATCTCACCAATAGCAAAAGCTAAGGTAGGGTCTGAGGAGGGTAAGATGTAGACAGCCTTACCTCTACCCCTAAGAATAGAGAGGCTGCTTCCAGTGAGACCCCCGGCTCAATAGTGGTTTTGTATCAAGCCTTAGACATAAGGCACATAACACTTAGCAATCGGGACAAACCCGACTGGTGCATGTACCCCTTGTCTTTTGGCTATCAACGCCACCAACGCCACCACCTGATGCATGATTAACCATCCGTCATTTTTAACGTTATTTTCACGAAATTAGTAAAATAACGTTAAAATTAGTGCAACTTTATTTTTGCCCTCTTGGGGGCCACACATATATATACATTATATGCGCACAGCCATAAGCGGGTCTTAAATCATTATATCTTAAATACATTAAACTGCAATTGCAGACTAATGCAACAGAAAACAAAAATCAGCAAATCAGTACATGATAAAACAGCTATCGCATACAAGGAAGCTTTTAACTAATGATTGAATACATATCAAATAGGCAAAACAATATTACTTTGAAAGATACTAGTTTCTTTGAGAACTCAGGAGTCATTCTAATTTCTTAAAATGAAACAGGAAACATAATAAAATATACTAATCTAAAAAGAAATCGAAGTATATATAGTATATACTAGTCCAACAGCAAATGAAAACAGAAACAATTTTAATTCATATACAGAAATTTTAATACATTTCTTAAACAGGAAATAAACAGAAATCAAACATGGTTTGGGTGAATCAGTGAAGTGAAAGAGAGACTATGGCATACTCGCAACACCGGGTCGGTAAATTCAAAGACTCAAGTGCACGTGAACTAAGGAAGGAGTTGGTCGGATATCTAGTTCATCGGATGCAGATTAACTAGGTGTCGTACTTTCAGGAGGTGGACTATAGGATATTGTGATTTTTCTTGGATGTAATTCTTGGAAAAGCAAGATTAAACACATTGTTTCTCAAATGAGCAATGAATCACTGTACAACGTATACAACCATGGCATGCGTGTCATTTGAAATAATGTGTGTAATGGGGGATCGTTACAGAAAACGTGACAAGGCTGCATTGTTATAGCCAAGAATTAAGTATATTGAAAGGACCAAGTATATTGTAGTGGATTGATACACACTAAGAACCTCCATCGATCCAATTGACAAACATCAACTTCCAGACATGGGACATTAACATGACGCGGACGCCATCACACAAATCAGTTGTTTGTCGGCTAGGGTGTAGAAGAGTGGGTTGTGGTTGATTTGTTAGGAATTTAGAACATAGGGTTGCGCTGATGTAAATGCCAATTATTGGACTCTAGACCGTCGCCCTCTACCACCAACAACCCTTTTACATGTAAAAAAAACTAATCTAAGAATGTGACTAATAATAGTCTAGAACTAAACCTTTAAAGGATTTTTTTTTTTCTTTTCATAATTGACATTTCATGCATTAAATATTTTTATAAAATCAAAAGTTACCTATACTGATAGGATAAATGTAGCATATAACATACAACAAACAAAAAAAAATATGTGACTAATAAAACATATATACTTTTCAAAAAAAGAAAAAAGAAAACATATATATGCTACACAACACATATCTAGATATTATATCGAATACGCATAGCTAAAAAACCTAATGTCATGTTACCTCTTTTTTCTCGCGGGTATGAGACATAAATCTTACTTTAATGTTCAGCTCAAATTTTGTAGTTTTATAACTCGAAATATTTTCTCCATTTTTATGTGTGTGTGTGTGTGTGTGTGGGGGGGGGGGGGGGTTACCTTGTAATTGGCCATGGTGATTTACACCATCATCACCCTCTGGCAAAGCAAACAAGTCCTTGCATAATCCCGGATGTTCCTTATGGTGCAATGCCTGCACTTACACCAAATGACAACAGGGCATAGCGATTCGAAAAAAATCAGAGAATTATTAAAGCTAAAAATTTAAAAGAAAACACAATATAAAAAGATATTATTACTTGTTTCAAAGCATTTTGAAATTCTTTAGCCTGGTTACTCCTCCTCTCTTCAAAACACTACACATACAATAAGATAATCGTCATAACAAATACAGTGTGCATAAACAGCGTAACAAACAAACTTAAAGCTGCTTGATCAACTAATTAAAAAAATTATTTGTTTGTAAATAACAAGTGAAATACTATCGATAAACTTGTGTGCGGAATTTATACTCACTTCCTCAAATGGTGAAAGATCTAGCTCCGGATCAACCCAGACACTGAAAAATTTAGATCGTATAATTAAAAGGGAAATAAGCCTTACAAAATCTTTACATACCAAAAATAAATAATAGGTGTATTCATTACCTGCCATGCTTACCAAAGTACCGCACCGAAACAGACCGAGCATGATTTGATCTCTCCCCCAAAATCTGGAAACAAGTAGCAAAGCATACATCATTAAAAGCACGTCGGACGTTTGCTCCACACACAAACTGTGTACATATTTTATGTACATTTGCGTTTTATTACTATGGAAGTTGATTTGTTTATCAAGAACTTGATAAAGATCAATAGGGTCCATTGAAACGACGTAGTTTGATTGATGCTTTCAACTCGATATTTTGTGAAAGAAAATTTACGCATATCTCGTTACTTACTTGTGCAGGCCACCAAAATTTCCCATCTATATTACCCCATACAACGCTTCCAGGAGTTGTGCATATTTCACCGCTTTTTGTCGGTTGCGATCTATTACAAGAAAGCTCCAATGCATCAGCTCTATTCCCATTATTTTTATTGTCGAATATAATAAAAATAAGCAACCGTTGAGATATCATAAAAACAAGAAATACCAAAATGATGTAAATATCTATATCTATCCTCTTATATAAATAAATACAAAAATACCAACAAGGATGAAATTACGCAAGATGCGTTTAACCCATTCCGCAACATACCCGTTTTGACCTATTTCCAAAACTACCCGACCCTTTTCAACCTGTAACAGCGTGATATAAACAAGTATGTGAAAAACCTATTATTGCAAGGCTGAACATGTGCATTTTGCCCAAGCAATTTAACATCTGCGACCGCCAGTTGTAAGCCATTCGTTAGTGTTTTTCTTCTTCTGTATTCAGGCCCAGTAGATCTCGCGGAAATCGAGTCAAGGTCGCCGCTAATGGTGTCATCTGACTTATCTGAACACCCTACAGTGACACCTGATTGGATATCTTTGCTGCTGTGTGGATCCAGTTCTACATCTACGACATGAAAGACATGAAGAAACATAAAGAAACCAATATAACATTAATCTTGTAATCATCTTTATTGATAACAGCAACAAAAACAACAATAATTCATCATATGTATCAACACACATTGTTTATCATAAGCATCAAACATCATGTAGGATGTCATTTTTCATCACTTTTGCTCTAAAAAAACCCTAAATTATCCACAAATTGAAGATATACCAATTCAGTTTAGCACTCTATTGTCAAGTCAAGGCTCACCCAAGCGCGCGTCTAGGCCCATTTTTCAGGCCCAGCGCAGTCGTCTCGCTTCAATTCAAAACCCCATTTTCAGGCCCTCGGGCGCACGTTTGACGCCAAAATTCGACGAAATTCCTACCAAAAATCGTTAGAACATGTCTAACACAACTATACCAAACCCTACAAACAATCCTGGAGTCAACCTAAAACTAGCTCTAAAGAAAGCCTAAAACGTGTCTAAAACCCCTAAAAATTGTATTTTTATACTATTCGTCTCGCCTAAAAAAAGCCTCGCTTTTCAAGAACCTTTCACTAAGCCAAAGCTCAACCTTTGCGCCTTGAGTGCGCCTTAAACAACTAAGGTTTTATATAAACATCTAAAGATTAAAAAAAAAAAAAAAAACCCTAACCCTAAGAAATGCATAGATGAGTTGGAATTCAAAGAAAATAAAAAAAAAAAAGATTTAAGGAAACCTTTGAAGGAAGAAATTGGAAGAGGGAATTCAATACGAGGATTAGGAACAGAAGTGGTTGTAGGAAGCTGAAGACATTTAGGAATGTGATCAATTTGTTTTGTTTTATTATCCCTCTTTCTCTTTCTGTGATACACCTTCATCTCCATTGTTGTTGCAGTAGTAAAATATTTTGGTAACCAAAGAAATATATATAAACCCTACAAATATTTTGATTATATTGGGAAGTGTTAACCGGTTAAGTGGGTACCTCACTCTTCACTTTTGGAGCATTTGTTCTTGGGTTTGATTTTCATAAGAGGGTTATTTATGTTATTATTTTGCTGGTGAAACGAACATGCTTTAGTAATCCGTTAGTGATTCTAATTTGTCGTTCAAAAAGATATATATATTTACTAGAGGTGTGCATGAGTTGGTTTAGTTTGGTTTTTATCATTAACCGTAACATAATCGCTAGTTCGGTTATGACATTTCCTTAACCGTAACCAAACTTCGGTTATGGTTACTCGGTTATGGTTATATGGTTATAAACGGAACCTACCATGTTGAACTTAGCTTGGCAATTTTTATAAAACAATTACGACTACACTTTTTTGTTACACTACCAATGTGGGATCCCTTTAACAAGATATTAACAACAAAACATAATTAAGCTTTTGATTACTAGTTCAATTGATCATAAAAAAGAGCACTAAATTAAGGTCATTTTGTTACTAACGAACTTTCATTTTAGTAAAAAGCATCTGTATGGTTAATGTAAAACATAAATCTTTTATATATGCATTACAAGTTCGGTTTGGTTTTAGGTATATCGGTTAACCAAAGCTTCATAACCATAACTAGGGGTGCAAACGAGCCGTGCCGCTCGCGAGCTACTTGAACTCGAATCGGTAAAAAGCTCGAAACAAGCCGAGCCTTATCGAGCTCGAGCCTAAAACAAAGCTCGTTTATTTATCGAGCCTAAGCTCGAGCCTGGCACGTAAAGTTCGTTAGGCTCGTCGAGCCTTATCGAGCCTAGTGTAATATTACTTTTTTTAATATTTAATAATATTTACCACTCATTTAAAGTTTTAGTAAACGAGCCTCGAGCTCGAGCTTCACTTATCGAGCTCACGAGCCTAAACAAACTATTATTTATATTATTTTTATTTAATATATTAACTAATTGATAATAAACGATCCGAGCCCAAGCTGAGCTCGAGCTTGAGAAATTGCCAACGAGCCAAGCTCGAGCTTTGAAAACAAAGCTCGAATCAAGCCGAGCTTGAGCTTGAGCTCTTATAAGTTAATCGAGCTCGAGCTCGAGCCTGGTCGAACTCGGGCTCGGCTCGGCTCGTTTGCACCCCTAACCATAACCATAACCGCTCGGTCGGTTAATGAAATTTCATAACCATAACCATTGGTTATATTGGTTATCGGTTAAAATCGGTTCGGTTATATCGGTTATGGTTTGGTTATCGGTTATGACGGTTGAGTGCAAACTTCATATGTCAAGTTTTTAATGTTCATCGATTTTAAATTATTAATGGTTATTGTTAGTATTGTCACGTAAATAAGTTAGAAAAGGACAAACTCATTTACAGTGGCGAACTCAGAAATTGTTTTCATGGGGTGCGGAATATAGACCTTATATAGGTTGTTTATCCTTCGGCTGGCTCGACTTGGATCAGTTTGGGTCGGGTCGGTCGGGTCGACTCATATACCAAAAATAATAATACTAAAATTATATAATCAACTAAAGGAAACCAAAAGCCCAAAAGTAATTTAAATGTCATTACATATGTGTAACAAAATTCTAAATCTAAACTTGTTCTCTTCGGGTCTTCATTTTTTGGAATTTATCTATAACATCTTCTATCTCCACATTTCTAAGCAAGTCTTTTTCAATAAAAGCAATACAACTATCGTTTAAATTCTCATCACCAATCCTATTACGCAAATCGTTCTTCACAAACTTCATTGCCGAAAAGCTTCTTTCAACGGTTGCGGTCGCAACGGGTAATGTGAGAGCTAGCTTCAATAAACGATACACCAATATAAAGTTAAGGTGTTTCTTTGTTTGAACCATCAATTGCACACGACTTGATAAACCATTCAATTTGACAAATCTTGTATCCGCTTTTACATTATCAATATAGCTCTCAAGTTCAACCGGAAGTTTTCTTTTTTCTTCATCATCAAAATCATGAGGATACATCTCGGCTAATCGTAGTAGTTTTGTAACATCAAACGCACCAAAATTATCATAAGGACTCAAGCTATGAATACAAACAAGTAACTCGGATGTTACCTCGTTAAAGCGGTTTCCAAGCTCTTGGATTTGCATATCTAAAACCGAGTTGAAGCATTCAACCTTATAATAGTGGCGTAGTGTGATGTTTGTTTTTTTTTTCTTGGCATAACATGAACAACAGAACAAGCCCAATAAATCGTTCCTTGACTACCCCACATTTATTAACATATCGAATAACCACGGCCATTTGTTCCTTCTTAGACACATCACTTGATTCATCAACTAGTAAAGAAAAAACATCATCTCCAAGATCTTCAAAGATTTGTTTTAATATCTCTTGAGCAAAACAATGTTTAAGATCATTTTGAATCTTTGGACTTGTCATTTGGTTATTCCCCGATGCATTCCCTAAGATGATCTTACCAAGATCTTCGCTTATTTCACCTATTAGTTCTAAAAATTCCAAGAAATTTTCTTTATTTAATGATTTTTTTGATTCATCATGACCACGAAACGCTATTCCTTGATTCATTAATTTTTTTGTAAGTCTACAAGAAGCACCTAATCTAACTCGGTATTCATGTTTTTCCTTTTTAGTACGTTTATCAACCTTGGCCTTAATGGATTGCTTTTCATTAAGCAAATCATCACACATTTTTCAAGCATTTGTAACGCAAGCTATTAACTTCACCCATATGTTTTGTAAGGACCTCATGATTTTTTTTTTCCAATTGTTACACCCTTAGGAAATAAACGTGTCCCTATGATCTCCAAAGGCTCCCCTAAACAAATAGCAACATAAGCAAAACACACGGTCCGACTTTATACTATACTCTAACCATCCCTTATACGTATCATACCAAGTTTCTTTAAATCGTCTTAACTCAACACCAAACTTTGATTATGGAAATTCTATATCTTGTGGTTGATATGGTCCTCTAAGTATGTACGCCCTTCTAATTTCGTCTCGTTGATTAACGTTGTATGACGAAATCGGTTTCCTATCAGCAGGATCTGTAGAAAGAGTATCCAAGTCAACGAATTCAGGAGTTTTTGAAGATGATTCTTCACTTTTCCTTCGAAGAAACCGTTCCATAATAATATTGCTCATGTTTCTTGTTAAATTGAAAAATTAAAAAAAAAAACTTATAACAAATTAACAATAAACAAAGTCCATTCGGACCATTCCAAAACAGCCACAGGGAATTTACAATTTTACAAACGAAATGTGGCAAAAGCTTGGTCTTTAAGGTGTGAGGTGAGGTGTAAAAGCTAAACAATATACATGTTCCTTTTCTTACACGTTGCACAAAAGAGTTTGATTACAATTATTCAAATATTTTTTAATTTTCTAAGGCATAAAATAAGAGTTTGAAATGAGACACTCATCTATATTTTAATTCCTTCCTTGAGTCAATACCTTTTTGGGGTTGTTCACTTGTTTGTGACTGGTGCTCGAGAGGATTAAAGGCAGCAGCACCAGCGACGGACAGAAGCAGAGCAGGGACCAGGGGTAGCCGGGTAGGTTTTTCTTTTGGGTGTTTCTTTGTTTTGGCCTTTTGGGAGATTAGGAGTATAGTTTTTTTTTTTCTTTCATTTTAATCAAATGTGGGCTTATTATAAACTTTGGGCCTGGACTTAATAAAATGGGCTAACTCTAATACATGTAAGTATATTTTTTTTTCTTTGGAGTCGGTTTCAAAAGTCCAAGAGGTGTGATTGAAAATTTTCAAGGGGTGCGGACGGGATTAGCGCGCGTATATAACACTACAATCTTTTTTTTTCAACTGGGCGCCCGCCCCCTTCGGGTGGCTTGGGCCCGCCACTCTCAACTACTTGTAACATTTAAAATTATGAACGGCAGGATGTTGGACAACTTGGATATATAAATTATTTAGTATACGAAGTAAATTGCCTAAGAATGTAAGCTTATTGTCACACTCTCCATGTGTTGTGCAACATCCTTGATTCCTCGAGGACCAACCTCTATGTCTCACTTGTGATCAAGAATTATTGGTTTTGTATTGTTTTAAATTGACTTGGGTTGTGGTCCGAGTGTCCGACCAGTGTGGTATCAACTTAGCGCACACATTTTCTCAATTTTATGGGCACTTCAAATAGATATTTAAGAGTGATGGATGATCGATCAACCCACATGTTTGTGCGCCTTTAAATAGATGAGTTTAAGTGTTTCATCATCATGGCATTGAATAAACAAGTGTCATACGGTTATAGCATTTTGTCCTTAAAAAGATGTTAATTCCTTAAAAATACATATTACATGTTCCGGTACTTATCTTTTAATTAGTTAAACAATATTCTCCATCTTTCCCTACCTTTCCTTTCTTTTCTCCTTTTAAGTGAACTCGGGAACACATCGTAAACGTGCTTAAGGGAGTTCACTTATGGGATAAAAACATTGAGTTATGTATGTTCTAATTCATATTTGCGGTTTCATTTACTTTGTAAAAGGAGTAAAATTCTGTCACGTAGGTCCATAAGTCACAAGTGATCCACGTCCATTTGCTAGAATATTGTTTTCTAACATTATCTTGATTCAGGGCTTGTCCACACTCTTAGTGATAATATAATCCATCAATTGGAGGCCCCATACTATTGAGCCCATATTCCCATAATATTAATCACTTTTGGGTTTTTAATCTAATTATAGCATCCATGGTTCAACCCATCTCTTTTTATTAACGGCCCATCTTTTTTTAAGTAGTTGGAAATTTCTTAAACTCGAGTTCGGCTCATTTACTATCTCCTAGTAAATATATTAAATAAAAATGATATATATAATAGGCTCGCGAACTCGATTTATGAAGCTCGGCTCGGGCTCTTTAGTAAACAAGTTTAAATGAGTGATAAATATTATTAAGAGAAAATTGCTTGAATAGTCCCTGTCGTTTGCCCAAATTTCACATATAGTCCATATCTTTTCAAAATTACAGGTATAGGTGGTCGATCATCACCTCCTTTCGGCCACTTGGTGCCGTAACGACCTTCCACCGTCGTGCGAACGACCTCTTTGCAACAATGGAGTTTCAATCTTCCATTTTGCGAGTCTTTTGTACTTTGTTGATTTGGTTGATTCGGTTTGTCCATTTCAAGAGTTGATACGGGATTCAGGTGATTTTGTGATTGAGTCAACTAGCGTGCCGTTCATAATATCCAAGGTGTTTTATCTTTGGTTTTTCGTCGAGTTATTCTCTAAAACGTCCTATAGTATATTTTATAGAATTATTTGCAACGGTCACCAACATATTTCCCAAGAAAATTTCCAATGTTCACAAGCCGTGACCACCGTGACCAAGCTCATGCCTCTCACGCGTGATGAGGTTGGGGGTGGTGTTCCCGTGAGATTACCATCCTCACGGGCCTCTCATGAGCCTATCCTGAACCCACACCGTATGGCCTTATTAGGCTGATATTTTTATCTTAATTTTACAGTATCTTCATCTACTTTCTAAAAATTATTTAAAATGTCCCTTCAATCAAGAAACACAAAAAATAAGGGGCAAAATAATAGTTCTTTTGTAACTTTAATAGTTTTTAAGTTTATTCACATCTTACAACTCTGCCTTTCTGATTGTCTGATCGTACATGATTAATATTGTTATATGTGCTATTAACATTCTATAATTTCAATTTTTAATGATAATTTTGTGTGAAATGGTGTAGAGGGTGTTTTGCTGTCCAATCCCCCCCCCCCCCCCCCTTCCCGTTTTTTAACTTATGACTTATTCAATAAGTCAAAAGTTAAAACAAAAGTGTTTAGGTAATTGTTTGAAAATGAGAAATGAAGGGAAAAGTCATAAATCACAATTTGTGACTTATGAGATTAAGGAGCTTTTGAGGTGAGAAAAGTCATAAGGAGAAAGGGAGAAGGAGAGCCAAACATGCTCGTAATCTTGGGTTTGCTGGCTGGAGCTATAATTGTGGAGGCATTTTTGTTTAAACTGTTGTTTATTTCATAATAGGGTTTCATAATTTCTATTTATTCGGTAAATACCTTAAAACGTTTGGTATGAAGGAATCAAAGGTGGAATGGAATAGATAATTCCTATGGAATGAAATTAAAGTTGTTTGGTTACCATGTAGTAATCGAATAGATCATTCCATAAGGAATGTGATTCCTTCCATTTTAAGAATTTTCATTCCTTGGTAAGGTGGTGTTTTTTTTTCATTCCTTCAAAGAATGGAAACAAATATATTATTTTTATTATTATTATTATTATTATTATTATTATTATTATTATTATTATTATTATTATTATGACAAAAGATCAAATACAAACAACTTTTTCGTACGAATTGTACGAATCGAAGGTAAAACACGCGGACCGTTTATAACTAGAGTAATTATATAATTACTCTAGTTATATACGGGCCCGCGTGCTTTTTCCTTTGATTCATACAGTTCGTACGAAAAAACTGTTTGTACTTGAACCTAACCCTTATTATTATTATTGTTATTATTATTATTATTATTATTATTATTATTATTATTATTATTATTATTATTATTATTATTATTATTATTATTACAACCCACCATCGTTGTCATCATCCAACCACCACTGCCTATTGCCGCCACCCACAACCATTGCTACTATCGTCATAAACACACCATTGTCACCACCGTCCAACCACCACCACCACCTGCGTCACTGCCACCCACTGCCTCCACCACTGTCATCGCCACCGCCACCCACCGTCACCGCTGCAACCCACCACTGCCGTTGTCGCCCACCCACCATCGTCACCGCCATCGCCCACTGCCACCACCACCGTTGCCGCCGCCGCCACCCACCACCACCGTCACTGCCGCCACCCACCACTCACCATCGATTTTATATTTTCGTTTTTTCTTACATACCAAATAACACAAAATAAGAATTCATTCCATTCCCACATGATAACCAAACAAGACATGGAATGGTAATGATCCATTCCATTACCTCTTCCATTCCATTCCCTTTCTTATTTCATTACGCCATACCAAACAAATATAAGATTTCTCATACAGTTTGAATGTTTTTATAGCTAAATATGGATCATTATGTTACATGCTATATACAATCTTTACATATTGTTATTCGAGCATTCGACATTTGAGACCTTAAGTCCTTAACATGTCATTCAGTTTCTTACAAGCCTGCAAAAGAATAGCATATCCGATCGTCCTGTTTTGATGTATTTTTTTATATTTAATGCATTCCTTTTTTACTGTGTCTATATGGTTATAGACGTAGCTAAAAAAAGATGTTGCTGGAAACGAATTTGATTGTAACGTCCCTACTGGTTAGTCAATTTTTTTTTTTTTTTGAACTTATGCTTTGTTACAATCAAAGATAACTTTTTATAGTTGTTTTCTATTATGTGGATAACGCATGTATACTATGCAATTTGAGTTACAATGTTTTCTAAATGTCATTTCTTTAGGAAAGTGTTACATGATCTTATTTTAACTGAGTTTCTATTCCGCTTTCAGGCCAAGTAGGCCATATTCCAAATCGCTACATGAAGAATCATGTTTTGGCTAGAATTATGGTATCATACACACCATCTAGATATTGAGCTATAACATCTTTTAACTTCCTACATTTAGAACCAAACTCCAATATTTGAATATCGTACGAATGTATATTGGGTGATTCTTTGACTTTAGCCTCATATGTGTTGCTATGAGTATAGCTAATAATCACGAAATGTTGTTAAGTTGCTTTAGTGCTTTTGGCGGCAGCAACGAAAATGCTTCCATAAGACTAAACGGAGTGGGGCGTTGGAGGGGGCGGGAAAGGGCGGTAACACCGCCGCAGTGCCGGCGTGGAAGGGGCGGGAAGGGGGGGGGGGGGGGCGGGAGATGGTTCACTGGCGTGGGGCTTGGGTGGGGGTGAGGTGGCAGCTTCTTATTGGTCAGGTTTTTTTTTTTTTTTTTTTTTTTTTTAACTTTAACACAATATAATATTATTTCCTTCCCCCCCTCTTCCCCCTTCCACTCCCCACAATTATTTTCCCCCCCACAAGGGTCCCACAAGTGCCACATGCGCTTCATCCCCCTCTTTCCCGCCCCCCACTCCTTATAGTCTAACCGATCAGGACGGTGGTAGACTCAATGATTAGAATTGGACAAAATTCAAGATAGAGAGGAAAATACTATAGAAAGACTTACCATGTTAGTATAATTCAACCTATTAGCTATGTTTTATTGATCTAATGCTATTAGAACACAAAATAACAACATCTAAGTTATGCATCAAATCAAACTAAGTTTCTTTTTATGTTTTATTTTGGATTTATGGAGCCTCGTGTTTTGGCTAAACAACAAAAGTTAGATCTACTTATTTGGCAATACCCGATAATTAGTCAATACCTAAAATGTTTGTTTTGTTTGGCAAGAAAGGAACATGAGATTGTTCCGGGACAAAGCTATATATGTTTTTGAATTATGCATTCAAATTTAGATTATAGTGAGTTTGCTGCTGATCAGATTGGAAAAAAAAAAAAAAACACTTTTTTTAGGCTACACACTTTGGTAGTGTGGAAAGGGGTTGTGGAGCTCTTTCACGCTAGCCCACTACACTGTGACTCACGTAAAACATAGAATGGGGCACATTAGGGGGAAATATCCACCGGCGTCAGACAAATGAATGTACACAAGCAGAGCCATTTCATTGGTGGTCAAAACTATCTGTCTTCAAACGGCTAGTTGACTAAAATATTTTTTTTATTTAAAAATCGTACAAACACACACACACATATTTATATAAATCTATTTTTAACGCCCCACTTACGGTGTTCGCATATAATGTATATATGTGTGGCCCTTGGGGGGCAAAAGTAAAGTTGCACTAGTTTTAACGTTATTTTACTAATTTCGTGAAAATAACGTTAAAAACGACGGGCGTTAATCATGCATCACGTGGTGGCGTGGATAGCCAAAAGATAAAGGGGTACATGCACCGATCGGGTTTGTCCCGATTGCTAAGTGTTCTGTGCCATATGTCCAATGCTTGATACCAACCCACATCGAGCCGGGGGTCTCACTGGAAGCAGCCTCTCTATTCTTAGGGGTAGAAGGTAAGGCTGTCCACATCTTACCCTCCTCAGACCTTACCTTAGCTTTGCTATAGATGGGATTAACTGAGTATGATGATGATGATGATATAAATCTACTTTTACCTATTCAACCTTACAAACACATTCTTCACTCTAAAATTTATCAACTAACCTACCATTTTCATCATCTTCGTCATCATGTTCCATTGACTCGAGGCTTCTATTATCTTCATCCGATGAGGAAGCGCGACAAATAGTATCAGTGTTTATGAAAGTTGTTAAATCTATCACTGACGACAACGAGAGTTTACAACCCAAAATGAGGAAATACATAATACTTGATCGAGTCATCACACATGAGTTGTTGGTAAGTGATTATTTTGCACTCAATCCAACATATAATGATATGAGTTTTAGGCTGTGTTTTCGTATGAGCCGATCTTTATTTCTAAAGATTGTAAATGATTTAGAATCGAGATTTGAATTTTTCCAATAATAAACCGACGCGCGAGGTAGTTTGGGATTTAGCCCATTGCAAAAGTCACGGGCGCGATTAGATAATTGGCTTATGGCACTAGTTCCGACATAATGGATGACTATTTAAAAATGTCAAAACGAGTGGCGAGGGACAATCTTCATCATTTTATGCGTATATTATTACACTCTACGTAAAAAAATATTTGAGAAAACCTACGTTTGGTGACATGCAACACATTTTGGATGCTCATCAAAATTACCATGGGTTCCCCAGGATGATCGCTAGTCTAGATTGTATGAAATGGTAGTGTGAATTATATATGTCCAACTGCATGGCACGGCCAACATACTAGTGAGTATCATAGAAAACCTAAATGACCATGGGTTCCCCAGGATGATCGGTAGTCTAGATTGTATGAAATGGTAGTGCGAATTATGTCCAACTACATGGCACGGCCAACATACTAGTGAGTATCATAGAAAACCGGCTATGATGGTTGAGGCGATTGCATCACAAGATCTTTGGATTTGGCATTTTTTTTTTTTGGAATTGGCGGTTCAAATAGTGATCTAAATATACTTAACCAATCTCTCATTTTCAACGCCTTCATAAACGGCGTTGGACCAAAGGCCACTTTTATTGTAAAAGAGGTGGAGTACAAACACAAATATTGTAGGAGCGGTGGCAAATGGTATCAAAATGGTAGCAAATGACCTTACTAAAATATTGTAGGAGCGGTGGCAAATATTTCAAACCGTTTTTCGTGGTGACAAAAATATGGTAGCAAAATATAAAAGTGGTAGCTATTTGGTGACATTAGGGCAACAGAGACGTGTGTTTTTGCTACCGCATTCTCGGTTGAAAAATGGTGGCTACAGAGCAATTGCTACCGTTATGTAACCGAAAATGTGGTGACAAAAGCCTAATTTTCTAGTAGTGAATCTACCCTGAATATGCCGTGTTTGTAAAATCATTTACAACCAAAACCATGTTAGATGATAACAGAATAAAGTTTAATGTAGCTCAAATGGCGGCAAGAAAATACGTCGAGCGAGCTTTTGGTGTCTTGCAGAAAAATTGCCACATTTTGAGCGTACCGTGTAGGATTATGGAAAAATATAAGGTAAGAAGCGTGATGTACGCGTGCATTAGTTTACACAACATGATTTTGGATGATGAAGGAAAAATAA
Organism: Ambrosia x helenae; assembly: GCA_030844895.1. Classification (NCBI taxonomy): domain Eukaryota; kingdom Viridiplantae; phylum Streptophyta; class Magnoliopsida; order Asterales; family Asteraceae; genus Ambrosia; species Ambrosia x helenae. The sequence continues at coordinate 24,878,593 of CM061227.1, read as the reverse complement.
TGTAACAACCCAAAATTTTAAGGAATACTCGATTAGAGAAACGAGTACACACGCCATGATATTAAAGAAGTAATAGTTATAAACACGAGAAATATGAAGTTCATAATTTATATATTGTTAAGCGAGTAAGTGACGGATAGCATGACTATTGGAGATGTGAGATCCAGATGAGTAATTGGTCTTATAGGAGACCATTTAGTAATGATATAGTACATTATATTATATTTGACCCCACTCTGTTTATAATGAAATTTAGGTTAAAATGTAGATAAAAATAAGCTCGTCTTAAGCGTATATTGGAAAGTTCGTAAAACGTTATAGTTTAAAAGTTATATGAGAAAAACGAGTGAAGCAGGTGAATTAATTATAATAAAAATAAAACTCACAAAATGTGAACATGAATGTTACGAGTACATATGTGAACATAAAAGGCGTATATGTGCATAAAGGTGGATGGTGCATGCCTTTGAGAGAGGTATAATAAATTAATAATACGTGTATACATTTGAGGATACATATCTTTTAGAACGTATTGCCGCCAGTATACTATTATTATAAAAAAAAAGTCGGTTAGTGAAGAGAAGACATATAAATATGAGACCACTTTAGCTTATAACCACATAATAATCTTGGAATCTTCTCGTTTTCATATCAGTAGGTATGTTAGTTATACTTTTAAGTTCTCTTTACAAGTTTTGAGATTTAGTGTTCATCTATAAGTGTTATTTATAAATGATACGGTTTAGTACATTATTAGTGGTGGAGTTTAGAGTCATAGCCATAGTTGGTGATGAATAACCTAACCTTAATTTATGCATAGACTGATCACGTATGCTTAAACTAGATAGGGTTATTCAAAGCCGACCATGACAGTTACTAGCTAGTGCCCCGCTCCCTATTTAATTAGTACCTAAGATTGTCCTGTTCTTGATTAGGGAACCAAGTTCGGATTAATTAAATTAAAGATCCATATAGCAAAGGTGAGTTCCTCAGAACTGTTTTTAAAACGGGATGTGATGTTCTTTTTGAATTGGTAATAAAATAATTATATAATCGACTATGTTTAGCATCTGTGATATGTGGCAATGCTTGATAGGATGCTTGAGGGTTGCTTGTATGATTCTGCTTTAGCCAGTAGGACTTTGTATACATAGCCTGGTTATGTGAACATACTGTGCTTACTCTGTTCCTATCTGTTTGCCATGGATATATCTGCTTGATGCTATAGTCGATGAACCTGTGATTTTGAATACTGTCATGTTCATGAACTCACCAGTTTTATACTGAGTCCCAAAATATTTTTTCGGGCACACATCCTAGGTGCCTATTATATGCAGGATTGATGATAAGAATACTGGATGGCATTTGAAACGGCTAACGAGGCCTAAGGAAGAGACTGACATATAGATACAAACAGATGTAATACTTAGATTGTTGTACAAAGCTTGGCTTTTGATTTAAATTAAGATAAAGACTTTCACTGTGTAGAACTCTGTGTATTGATAATCCAAAACGTGACACCCCGTGGGATCCAGTTTTAGTTGTGGGCCCATAACCCACATGCACGCAGGCAAGACCCTGGGAAGCGGGTGTTACAAATAATTTGCAAATACGAGGAGGAAACGCCACCATATTATGTAGACATCGGTGATGAAACAGAAATTTATATTTTTAACGAATAAACACATCACAATGTTCGAACGGATTTGGTTGAATACATTTTAAATTTTCCTCACGATGATAATGTAGATCAAGATGGCGAGGACGATAATTAATTTTTATGTTTTTTGTTTTATGACATTTTTTTTGTTTTATTAATATAAATGTTTTTTTATTTAATTCAATTAGTTTTTTATTACTAGATTATTAAAAAAAAAGGGAAAAACAAAGTAAAAGCCACGCCTTGTGGGTAGGAGCGAAGCTTATTGAGGTCCGGGATGCCCGACAACACCGATTTTTTGCTTAGTAGTGTAAATTTCCCGGTTTTATAACAAAAATTGTATTTTTCGAGTCCGGGCCCCACCGATTTGAAAAAAAATTGTGCCATGACTTTCGGCACCCACTATCCAAAAGTTGAAGCATCGTCACTTCCCATGGGCCCACCACCCATGGCAGCCTCCACGGCACCACCGCCCCGCGGATTTTACCAAAAAAAAAAAAAGATAGGATTACCATTGTAATGATGTGAATGTCACGTGTCACTCTATGCCCTCCGTATGGGCATGACCACACCGTGTATTCTTTGTGTAAAAAAGCAGTGCACATTTATTGTGCATTTCAACAAAGGTTGATCACTTTTCAAGTAGTCTCCCATATATTTTATTTGTAAAGCTAATAACACGATTTAGGATTGAAGAACAGATAAAGAATCAGAAGAGTTTAATTATCAATGAACGAAATGACTCCCATGTTTGTATGCATTATTGACCACAGGCGAAGCTTGGTTCTCGAATCGGGAGGGGGACTCAATTTTTTTCGATCGATAGTGGCAAATCAGCAGGGGCCGGACTTAACCCGGACTCAATTTACCTACGAAAACTGCAAATTTCCACTACTACGCTAAAAAACGAGAGGGGAATTGCCCTGCCATTGGTTATGGACGTGCCTCCTTTCGGCCAATAATTAGAATTGGATTGGACCAGTTGAGATGCACCTAAACGTAATAAATGCTAAGGAGAGAGAAGAGAATATTGCCCTGCCATTGGTCCATGTGGCGCGACGTGATTGGCTGCAGACTCTTATCTTCTTCTTGTGTCAGCCGCATCTTCTAGAATGCGTCTAATGTGATATTGTGGCAGAAAGGTTGAAAAGTTGTCAGTGCAGCCAAGTGGGAGCACTAGGGGAGCTGCATCTGAGTTGAGCATCGCCAGCGCCATCTGGCGCTTTGGTGGTATGACTCTCCCGCGGATTATTTAGACTTGAGCTGTTTTGACAGTTCTGCGCAGGGAACTGATCCTGTGCCGTATATGCTCCACGGGATGCATCGCTACTTGCTTATTTGTGGCGCAGGCAGGGCCTGGCTGTATCTATACTTTGTATTTTTCGTAATTGTGGGATAGAGTTGCTATCCGCATAGGAATTTTTGATACCCTACCCTTCAAGTTATAACCTAGTATATTAATATAATCGTTTGGATTTTGATTATCTTCCCCACCTTTTAAACAAAGCAAACAACCATTTTCCAATCCTACGTGGTTTCATTTCGATCTACCAATACCATTTCATTCCTTATTTAAGCAACATCTCATAATGACATAATCTAACCAAGAGAGATATTATTCTTTATTATCATCATTTTAATAATAGTCACCCACCATTTGATAATCTAAACTCCATATAACCCACTTGCAAAATTTTAAATAGAATAAGACTATGACATATAGATTTTTTTTTTTAAAAGTTCATAAATAAAATTGTATAAATTACTCTAGCTCGCAATATTTGGCTATATAAAACAAGGAAAAACATATTATATAGAAGTCTTTTTATTAATTTAATTCCACTAAATGCATTGTTAATTTTAATTTATCCATATACTAAATAAAATGTATCATAAAGTAAACCAAAGATAAGGTTAGGTAATTGATATATATTTGTGATAGGAAGGGTTGATGTTTATCTATCAGATATTTTATTAGAATGTTAAATACTCAAAAATCTCTAATAAATAATAAGATGTCGACTTGGTCCTTCTAATTGCCATGTATTCATATAAAACGTCAATTTAGATATAACACAGACACATTTTCTTCGTTTTAAAAGACGATAATGACTTGTTCATAAAAGACGCAACAAAGTAAATCAAAGTATTAAATATCGGTCTTCAAGTATCAACATGTTTGGCCTAAGGCATAAAGCCAACTATGTTAAAAGGTTTTAATGTTCTATTAGATCATTTTATGATGTTATCCGTTGTAACTTAGTGGTGATGGCGGTGGGTCGCTACCATGTTATAAGGGCACATGGAATGCACCAATAAAAAGCAAATGCATACTTATTTTGAAGTTAGATTTTTTACTAACCAAGTGATGTTGACCAATCATATAAGTTATAAGACATATGTTGGGTATTAAACGATATTTAGGAGTATTTGGAGATGGTGCGGCCTGCATACCGTTTCTGTATCATCCACGAGAGATCTCCTCTTGTTACATAAACAAACGCCGGGTGGAAAGTGGGGAAAGACCATCGTTCACGGTATTATTTTGGTGGGATTTTGGATGATATGGAAGACTCGTAACGACAAAACCTTCAACAACAAGGAGCCTAAGATTAGTTGTTTGATTGGTAGTATAAAATCTACTTCGTTTTTGTGGCTAAAGAATAGGTCTCATTTTAAAGATCTTTGTTGGGAGGATTGGTGTATTAATCCCTTGTACATGTTTTAGTTTTGGGTGTTAGTCCTTGTTTCGAGGGCTTCTCCCAGTGTTTAATGAAAATCAATGTTCAAAAAAAAAAAAAAAAAATTAAACGATATTTAGTTAGGGTTCTCCTTAAAAAAAACTAAAAAGTAGCCAACAATATTATAAATAGATGGATAAATCATGACATTATGCATATTATGCATGCGGACCAAACATACTAGAAAAATAGGCGTTAACTTTTACGTTTGTTAAAATAAGCATTGACTTTTCCAAATATGGAGGCTATGAAAGTACTAGATTATTAGAACGTGGGCTATGAAGGTTCCAGCGATTCTGAGTGTGGGATATGAAGGTACCGGGATATCGGAATGTGGGTTATGGAGGTCCTGGCGACTCTGGGCATTGGCTATAAAGGTGTCGGGATATTGGAGGGTGAGTTATGGAGGAGGCGTCGGCTATAGAGATGCCGACTTGTCGGAGTGTGGGTTATGGAAATGTCAGCTCATCTAAGTGTGGCTATGAAAGTGCCGGGTTATCAAAGTATAAGCTATAGAGGTGCCATCTATGCTTATGTTAATATGTTTGGCCACCATCAATATAGAAGAAATCTTGGAATTCTGGCTTTATGCGCAGGCGTGAGGCCTGAGAAGGTGTCGGGCCTGATTGCGTATCTCAAAGATGTGAAAAAGATATTTCTTGTCTGATCTTGCGTCTGCCAGAGTGTAATTATTGCGTATTGAATTTGCCTTTTGAAATTCTGTGTGAATTAAATGGCGGGAATGTTTTGGATATGAAGAGACGTGTCTAACGGTTGGTACACATGCTTTGGAGAACGTGTCTGACAGTTCCTGTGGCTGGGAAGTTAGTAGGGCGCCACGTGTCATGCATCTGTTGTGTGTGGACAACTGGTAGTGGTATGTTTGAACGTGGGCGTACACGTGTCGATCATCGGTGTCATGTGACAGCTGTTTGGTATTGTAATTGCCAGGCGAGTGATGCACGTGCGGCGCGTGGGCCGTTTGTCACGCGGGCTTCCTGACGTTTTGTCTGGTGATTGGGCCTCCGTCAGAACTTTTCGTATGTGATGATTACTCCCTTTCCCATCGTAATTAATGCGATGGGTATATATGGGAGTTTCCTTCTTGAGTTTTTTTTTTCACACACTTCATTATCTTGTTTTTCTCCGGTGATTTGCTCTCGAATACTGGTAAAGAAGTTTTCAAAAAATCTTCGTTCGTTCTTCTATTCTTTCTTTGCAACCATGTCTTCAGATGATAAGAAAGCTGAGCTGGCGATGGTGGAGGCTCAGGTAAGCTTTTCGAGGGATAAGTACCGGAGTTTGTTGCAGAAGTACAATATTCTCCCGGAATGGGAGCCGAAGCTGCCGGAGAAGGGCAAGACTCTGATGGATTGTCCGGCGGGTAAGATCTGTCTGTATGAGGCCTTCTCTAGGAAGAGTCTCTTCCGGTTTCCTGTGTCTAGATTCTTGGTATCTGTGCTTCAGCATTATGGCATGCACATATCTCAAATGAGCCCATTTGGGGTAATGAGGGTGATGCATTTTAAAGCTACTTGCAGATCCTTAAAGATGGATCCACAATTCAAACGTTTCAAGGTTTTCTATAGACTGGAGGTGAAGGAGAGTGGGTGGATGTTGTTCACCGAGAGGTCCAAGTCAGTGGCTATTGTGACTCCGAAGAGCTCGCCGAAGAGTCTTCGTGACTGGAAACAGTGTTTCTTATATCTGAGGAAGGAGGTCATTCCAGTGGAGATGGAGTGGATGAACTTGAGGGCCGGTCAGAAGCCTTCGTCCTTTGAGGTGATAAAGGATTTTCAGGAGGAGGGGTGGTTCAAGCGGCTGTGTGCGCATCAGACCCGTCTGGATGACTTGGAGAGGTGTGACAAGGGTATGTTGAGAATACTGGGGGTTAGCCGTTAGGGGATTAGGGAGGGGTATGACGTGCTTCCCGTTGGTGACGGAGGTATGTAGTTGGTTGAAGGTAACTGCTTTTCTTTCTGTTTGTATTCCGTTCTTATTTGTTTGGGAAGTTTTGAATTTTAAACTCGTATGTTCCGCTTTTGTAGGTGAGAGACTTTTCGACTTTTTTGCTGCAAGTGTGCCCGCACCGCGTTTGTAGAGATCCCTGATGGTGAGGTTTCTGGGGTGGAGAAGATGCGGGGCAATTTTCTGATCCCTGCTCGAATCGAAGGTGCGCTTGAAAACCCGTTAGCGGTTGGATTTCTTGTTAATCCCGACCCTTTGTCTGCGCGTACTGCGGCAGGGGTTGACTATGTATTTTAATCCGATGATGAATCTAGCGGTTCATTGTCTAATCTAATCCCTCGTGCGCGCCACCCTGTAGGTGGTAGTTCGAGCACTCCGGCGACTGCGTCCCAAACTAGGGGTTCAGGCAGCGGTGGAGTTGAGAACGTTGAAGGGGCGACCGACAAAGGTAGGTTTTTTTTCGCATTATATCCTTATTGTACACCTTTGTTTGTTTGTTTGTGAATAAGTTTTATGGCGTGCAGGTTCTGGCCACAAGCGGAAGAATCTGGGGCTGTCGCACCCGGATGGGTCGGTTGAGCCGTCGCCAAAGAAGGTGGCGATGAGTGGTAGTGTGATCACCCCCATCCTCGAGTGTGTTGTCTCGAAGGGTGGTAACGTTGAGTTGGATTTCGTTCCCCTGCCTGTCCGTGAGCCGTTAGGGAAGGGGGCGTTGAGAAAAATAAGTAGTAAGTACCTTGCTTGCCTGTGGTTTGTTGTTCTTCTTTTTTTTCTTTGTTTATCGAAGTTTTGATTTTTTCTGACCTGTTTGTTGTTTGCTTGTGTTCTAGGCTCCGTTCCTTCTGCCATTAAGCAGTTGTAGGAGGAAAGGAGGAAGAAGCTCCAAGAAGAGGAACGAGCTAAGGTTGAGGCCGCGCTGGATGAGGAGGTTGCGCGGATTAATGCTGAGAAGGAGCGTGCTGCTGAGACCGCTCTAAAGAAGAAAGAGGAGGAGGTGTGTGCCCTAGAGGCCGAGCTTCAGAAAAAGCTTGCGGAAGACGCCCACCTGGCGGCCCTTGCCGCAAAGGAGAGAGAGTTAGAGGAGAACCGTCGCCTTGAGCTCTTAAAGCAACATGATGCCCTTATGGCGGTTAAGAAAGAGCAGGCCCAATCATTGGGTGTTCAAGGCTTGGTGGCGCCAACGGAGCCGGTCTTCGTTGATTTGGAGAGTTCGGAGGCTCCGGTGGGTTTGTTGGGTAGTGGTGGTGTCGAAGGGCCACATTTGAAAAAAGTTGAAGGTGGTGGGGCGTCGACTAGTGGCCCCAACTTTAAACTTGACGCTCCGGTGTACGCCCCTAAGTGGCGTATAAGTGAGAGTTGTCGGTTCCTCAGTCCCTTCGTGGCTGAGGAAGTGGTGGATTTTGCGCTTCCGCCGGCGGAACGTAGCCACCAACGTGGTCAGGATCGGGGCACTTTGTTGTCTGAGCTGTGCTCGAATCTGACGCAAGCGTTGGGTAATGTGTATGGCATCCGCCGGGCGAAAGATGAGTTTTTGTATGAGCAGACGACTGTTGCGCATGAAGCGGAGCGTCTGACTCGTGAGAAAAGTGTTTTTGAGACTGCTCGGATGCGGCTGGTGGAGTAGATCAGGAAGTTGGAGGGGGAGGTCCGGTAGAAGGATCATGAGGCAGCCAAGAAACAGAGGGCTTGGGTGGAGTCTTGTGCCATTGTGAATAAGGAGCTTGAGCGCCGCCGTCTGTTGGCGCAGAAAGCTGAACAGGACCTCGCCAACCAGAAAAAGGCTGAGGCCGCTAAGGCAAAGGAGTTGGAGGAGCTGACCTCCAAATATGCTGACGTCCTTGCTCAACTGAAGAGTAAGGACGAGGATGTTGTTAGGGCGGCAACTCGTATCTTGGAACTGAAGAAGGAGGTGGGCGTCCTTGCAAAGGAGAAGGAGGAGTGGTCTTCAAAGAAGGTGTCTGACAAGAACGCCATTTGGATGCTGACCGATGGCGTGGCTGGGGTAAGTTGCTTTCATGTTTGTACGCTCTTTGTGTCTTTGATATTACTTTGCCTTATGTATATTTGTTTTTTGCAGATCTTTAGGCGTATCTGGAATGAGCCAAACATAGGGGAGCAGGTAGCGGAGATTGTGAACGCTGCGCGCGTTGCTGGGCTCCGTGGCGGATGGTGGAGGGCTATCTTGCGGCCAAGGATGGTGCCCCAATTTCTGATGAGCCTTTTCAAGATGCTGATACGAAAACGGAAATAACTGATCAGCTGGAAAAGGTTGACAAGATGAAGTTTCCGGTGATGGGCACCATTCAGAAATGTCTTGCGGATGCGGATCCGATTGGTCAATTCAAATACTTGATGGGGGAGTCCGATCGAATTGGGCGTGATCGGGTAGAGAAGGCAGCCGTTAATAAGGCTACGTCGAAGGCGGGTGGCTCTGGGATGGCGCGTGAGCCTCCCGCATAGATGTTGTACTTGTCTTACTTTGCAAATTTTATAAATGTTTCTTTTGAATGAATGAAGTTTTCTTTTTATGAATTCTGCCTGTGCGTGCCCCTTGATTGTCTTGAATCTGATAAGTAGTTAGGCGTCTATATATTTTCTTTTGTGGCGTCCGATATGAAGGGTTGATTAACTTCATATTGGTCGACCATGTTGCGTCTGTCAAGGAGAGGTCATGTTTTGGAAGGCCAGGATGCGTCCGGTATGAAGGGTTTAATTTACTTCGTATTGGACCTTCATTTTGCGTCCGGTATGAAAAAAGTCATGCCAAGAAGGCACGGTGCCGTCCGATATGAAGAGTAAATTAACTTCATTTTGGACGGCCATATTGTGTCTGGCATGGAGAATTCATGTTTAGAAGGCCAGGTGGCGTCCGATATGAAGAGTTGATTAACTTCATACTGGACGGCCATGCTGGCACGTCATGCATATAGTCTTGCAATCTTTTGAACAATTGTAGTAGTATATGAAAACATAAGGATTTCTTATAATTAACATGGGCGCAGTTGCGCTACATTCCACGATCTTGGTATGGGCGTGCCGTCGAGTTTTTCTAATGCGTATGCCCCTTTTCCTAGTACGTGTTGAACCTTGTAGGGACCCTCCCAGTTAGGTGCTAATTTTCGTGGGCGCTCGGAGTGAGACGCGTTATTGTCCCTTAGGACGTAGTCGCCGATGTCGAATGCGCATGCTTTAACATTGGAGTTGTAGTAGCGCTCAAGCTGTTTCTTATAATATGCTACGCGTATGGCGACTGCTTCTCGTCTTTTGTCTAAGAGATCTAAGTTGAGGCTCAGTTCTTTGTCGTTGTCTGTTTGCGCCGCGCTAAGGACTCTCGGCGATGGAAAGCTTATCTCGGCAGGGATTACGGCTTCAGAGCCGTAAGTTAGGCTGAACAGCGTTTCACCCGTGCTAGTCTTTGTTAGGGTTCGGTGCGCCCATAAGACATGCGGGAGTTCATCGACCCAGCCTGTTCGTTTTGAGCCTTGGGGTGTCTTGATTCCTTCAACCAGTGATCTATTGATGCGTTCTACTTGTCCGTTTCCTTGGGGGTGCGCTACGGACGTGAAGATCTGGTTGACGTCCATTTGTGTTAACCATGCCTTGATTTTGTTATCGGCGAACTGAGTGCCGTTGTTCGTGACGATTTCCATGGGTAACCCGAAGCGGCAAATGATAAATTCCCAAATGAATTTTTTGACGTGCTCCGCATTGATTATTGCCAAAGGCTTGGCTTCAACCCATTTTGTGAAATAGTTGATGGCGACGATTAGGTATTGTACTTTGCCGGGGCCATTGGGAATGGGCCGACAAGATCGATGGCCCATTTTTTAAATGGCCAGGCTGCCGTGACTGGGACCAAGTCGTTTTTGGACGCAAGGTGTTGGGTGCGTGCTGCTGACAGTTGAAGCATGTGCGCAGGGTTTTTACGGCGTCCTGGTGCATTCCTGGCCAGTAGTATCCTCGTGCATGCCACATATGCCTTCATGGATTTCCTTGATGAGGGATGAGGCATTTGCGGAGTCAACGCATCTTAAAAGGGGGCCTAGGTAGGAGCGTCGGTACAAAATACGATTCATGAGTTGATAATGTTCGGATTTGTACTGAACCTTTCGGGCTTCCGCCTTTTGGGGCGGTGGGTGCCGGTTGCTAGGTATGCCTGGATAAGGGTCATCCATGACCCGACACCTATTTGTGATACGTTAACCTGTCTAAGTTGTACTGATGGTTGAGCCAGAGTTTCGATGCGTACCTCTTTGGCCATATGTGGCCAAGCTGTGGATGCTATTTTGCTGAGAGCGTCTGCTTCTTTGTTTCCACTACGGTTGATGTGGACGACTGTGCAAGTTGTGATTTTTTTGGCTAGGAGCTTGGCCTGCTCGACATATTGTGCCATAACCTGGTCTTTAGTGTCGTAGACGCCGTTCATGTGACCTGCTATGAGCATCGAATCAACATGGGCGTTGAGGTGTCTTGCGCCCATTTTGTCAGCTAGACGCAATCCTGCGAGGAACGCTTCGTACTCGGCTTCGTTGTTTGTGCTTGGGAACTCAAGGCGGACATCATATGTGAATTCTGTGTTATCAGGGCTGACGAGTCGCAAACCTGCGCCTGCGCCCTGATCGTTAGAAGCTCCGTTTGTGAACAGCGATCAGGTGACGCGGGAGTCCGGGATGGGTTTCGGGTCCTGTTCGATTTGGCATTCTTGTATTTTTTTTCTGCTGGAATTTCAGCGATAAAGTCTGCGAGAACCTGTCCTTTGATCACCGGTCTTGGTTTGTATATGATGGTGTGGGCGCCTAGTTCGATCACCCATTTTGCTAGGCGGCCCGATAGTTTCGGTTTTGAGAGCACGGTGTTGATTCTGTAGTCTGTTGGGACGTTGATTGGGTGTCCTTGAAAATATCGTCTGAGACATCTGGATGTGTGTACGAGTGCGAGAACCAGTTTTTCCATTGTGGAGTATCTGTTTTCTGCATCTGCTAAGGTACAACTGATGTTATAAATTGGTGTTTGGACTTTGTTGCGCTATACCAGAAGTACTGCGCCTATCGCCGTTTTAGATGCGGATAGGTATAGCGTCAAAGGTTCTTCTGGTAGAGGTGCTGTTAACGTTGGCAAATAAGTCAAACATTGTTTCATTTCACGAAAAGCCACTTCCGCTTCTGGAGTCCAGCGGAACTGTGTCTTTTTCAGTACATTGCGCAGTGTATGAACAAAGGGAAAAGACTTGGATGCATAGTTTGATAAGAAACGGTTGAGGGAAACTAGGCGCCCCATGAGTGTCTGAACATCCTTGATTGAGTTGGGTGACGGCATGCGCTGGATAGCTTGGACTTTCTCCGGGTTTGGCTTGAAGCCGGCATTGGTGACAATGACGCCCAAGAATTTCCCTTATTCGACTCCAAATGAGCACTTTCCTGGATTTAGTTTCATCTTGATGTCGCGCAGCTGTTCAAAGGTACGTTGTATGTCTAGTAGCATGGTGTCTTCTTGGGTGCTTTTTATGACCAGATCGTTGACGTAAACCTCGAGATTGACGCCGATCTGGTTTATGAAAGCTTGGTCCATCAGGCGCTGATAGGTAGCGCCTGCGTTCTTTAGGCCGAATGGCATTTTGGTGTAACAGTAAACCCCTCTGTCGGTCCTAAAGGCGGTTTTGCCTTCGTCTTCATAGGCCATTTGGCTTTGGTGGTATCCTCGGTAAGCGTCGAGGAAACACTTGAATTTGAATAATGCTAGAGAGTCTACCTTCAGGTCTATTTCTGGCAGGGGGTAGTGGTCCTTTGGGCATGCTTTGTTGAGATCCTTGTAGTCGACGCACATGCGCCAGGATCCATTCTTTTTGAGGACCATAAATGGGTTTGCGACCCATGTTTGGTGGTTGCATCTTTAGATGATGCCTGCTTCGAGTAGGTCGTCGAATTGTTTGTTCATGGCTTTGACTCTGTCCGGGCCTAGCGGGCATTTTTTCTGAGCGACCGGGCGCGCATCCTTATAGGTGTTTAGGCGATGTTCTGCGATGTGCCTTGGGACGCCGATCATGTCAGATAATTGTCAGGCGAAGATACCTTGTTTGTCACCAACAGTTGTTTCAGGTGTATATGTACCTGGGGGACAGAGTCGATCCCAGAGTGATGGTTTGTTCAGGGAAGGCTAGGTTGAGTACCCATTTTTCATCGTCTGCGGCGGCTGAGACGATCATTGTGGTGGCAGCCGCTGGTTCGTTGGTCATGAGTCATTCTTGGTTGCCTCTGAGGTATGCGATCCCTGTGGTTGTTGGGAAACCTGTGATTTGATGGGGAGTTGATGCAGTGCTGTTAAAGTTTGCGAGTCCTTGTCTTCCGAGCAAGATATCAAATGAGGAGGTGGCTGGGATGACGTGGAATGTGCAAACCTCAGAGCGGGTATGGGTCCCATTGTCAAGTTTGAGTATGAAGTCAAACTTTCCGATAGGGTGGACAACTTCGTTGAAGAAGCCTGAGATGGGCGCGTCTGGTTGCAAGCGTGCATTGTCTTCATCGTCAAGTTGGTCGAAGCACTGTTGGTACATGATGTCGAAGTTGCTTTGTTGGATCAGTTTGCTCTTTTTGCTAAGTAAGAACTTGCTATCTTGACACTTAAGTGTTTAGCAAGTCCTTGTAAATCAGATTATAAGCACAGCGGAATGTTATAAGTTAAAGCAACACTTTTTACACTAAGGCAGAGTTATAACTCCCCCTTGATGTTTGAAACTAATAAATGACAAAGTATTTATTATGAATCTAAGCTGTAAATGAGAATTAGATACTTAGACATATTCACAATAAATACAGAAATGGAATAGAACAGTGAGAGTGTTTGAAGGATTTTTCTATTAAAATCAATGTCTAAAATAGAAGGTTGAAGCCTCCTATTTATAGACGTTTACATACATGTATCTTGCCAAAAAGCAAGTACAGAAACAGCAGAAACAAGTTGCACAAGTTGCAACATTGAATCAATCAAATAAAGCTAAAAGTAATAATAAACAATAAACTACTGATGCAAAAAAGGCGGTGGGAAATATCTGATGCTAAGTGCTGATGAAGGACAAACTACTGAAGAGTAGTTTTGTCTTCAGTACTTCTGAAGTGAACTTGTCTGGTTTGGACTTCAGAACTTCTGCAACTTCAGCACTTCTCATATCTTCTAATCAGCAGTTTCTTGTCTTCTCTTCAGTACTTCTATACTTAGCCAAAATGACAGAAGTGAATTAGACTAAGGTTTACAAAAGTGGTTTCACCAATCCTCTTTGTCCTAACAATCTCCCCTGGATTGATGAAGCCAAAACCTTACTAATTCCTTATGTGTTTCTTCTGTCTTGAACAATCTTCCATATCTCTTTGTACATGGTGTTCTTGAGCTGGTTGAACTGACCATCAGATAGAGATCCTCTCTGTGGTTCTAGATGTTGAATTGTGAGCAGGTCTTGTGTTGACAGTTTCTTCAGATCACTGATCTTCTTGTAAGCCCTGCTTGAGAGGTCTCTTCTTGTCAACAATACTGAGTTGTTATCAGTAAGTGACCATCTGATGATAGGGATCTTTGACTTGTTAAAGTCAGAAGAATAGGGAACCAGACTTGTCCCTTGGGTTGATGATCCTGAGTGCTGGATGTTTTCAGTTTCAGATAGCCTCAGGTGGGATTCTCTTCCTTGTTGTTGTTGCATATCAGGCCTCTGAACAGTTGGGAGATGGTGTTCAGTCACTACTTTGGTATGCAGCTTTTCTTTGATGGTCTTTTGTATTTGATAAGCAAAAGTTGAAGGATCCCTGAATTGTGTTAACAGAGGTTTCTCCTCAATGTCAAAATCTGAATGGACTATTGAACTTCCTTCAAGTAGTACCATTTTGAAGTCAGTTTTGACATTGTCCTCTGCCTTCTTCTTCTGAGTAGCAGTTCTTCTAGATACACCAGAAGTTCTAACTACTGATCTTGAAGGATCAGCAGTTTGAAACTTCTCTGGATTTGCAGCCTTGGCAGCCAAGTATTTTCTGTAAGTATCCATCAATCTTTCTTCTTTCCATCCGGATACTGAGGCTTTTGAACCATATCCTTCTGCTACTAACTCTTCTATTATCTGGGCTCTCTTGGCCTTTCCATCTTTGCTTGTGGCCACTTTGTCTGCAAGCAGTTGTGCTCTTCTTGTCAGCTCTTGCATAGAGAGTCCTTTGAGTGTAAAGGCTTTGGTCTTGCTGTTCTTGGTAATGTAAGACACCAGATGTTGTCTTTTATCTTGTTCAGCAATCTCATCAAGGCTAGCCTGCCTTTGTAGTTCAGCTTCATAAGCCTGAAGTTTTTCTTCATGGCTTAAATCCAAATCATCCCTTTCTTCCAGAGATTTCCAGATCTGATCTTCTCTGGCCTTCTTGTTGGCTGCAATTAAGCTCTTCTCTAATAGTTCAGCTGCTTGAGAGATAGGAGAAGGGTTTAATACAGTCATTGTTGTAACAGATGTAGGCCTGATAGGATCAGATGTTGGTTGAATGGGAGCAGTGGTTCTGGAAGGTTCAGTTGTTTGAGGTTTGGAAGTGTTAACTTCTGATGTGCTGACAACTGCTGATTGTTTGTCAACTCCTGAAGGATTGTCTTCAGTACTTTCTGATTCTTCATCAGAAGTTTGGTCATCAGAAGTTTCTTCATTGTGCCTTAGGGATTCTTCAGATGTTTGGGTCTCATCTTCTTTCTCTGCTGCTTCAATTTCTTCTATTGAGACACCAAACTGTTTGGCCAATTTTTCTTTCCTGGCCTGATCTTTTTGATCTCTTTCAAGGAGTGCCACTCTTGCCCTTATCCTGGCTTGGAATGACTCCTTAGGTTCCCTGATCTTCTCCCCCTTTTTGGATTCATCAATTTTAACCCTTGAAGCAGAGGGTTGGGAGAATTGTCCTTGAAGATGAGCAATCTGTTTGCTGTTGAAGTCTATTTTGTTGGACAGATCGTTCATCTTGGTCTTGATCACTCCAAATTGGTTCTTGATGGACAGCTCCAAGTCAGCTGTATATGTTTGGAAGTGATTTCTGATGAGTGTATTCATCATGTGGTACAGGGGACCCTCTGGGCTGCATAGCTGGTTCAGGTCTATGCTTGTTTGCCCAGGGAATTGGGTAGACATTTGTTGTGAAGGGGGTGTTTTTGGGAGATCCTCATGTTGTACAGAGGATGCCACTCTAGGGGTTTTAGGGATTGAGTGGGCTTTAACCTGTGCAGAGGTGACTGGCTTCTTGAGCCTGGATACCCCTGAAACAGGACCTTCAGAAAGTGCCGTCAATTCAGTAGTTTGTGTGTGTGAAACATCATCCAAACTAATGGAATCATCTGAATCCCTGATGTTGCCCTCAATGAGGACTGTCTCAGTTAAATCATGAGCTGAGCCCAACTCAGTTCTCTCATGAACCTCTTGTTCTTGGTACTGAGGATTTCCTACTTCAGGCATTAAGCCTTCATCAGTAGTTGCCACATCTGAGGTCTTAGCTATGTTACTTCTGTCCTCAGATCCACCACTGGGTGGTAACTGAGTAGTAGCAGCCTCAGATGCCCAAGAGTCTCTAAAATTGGGCTTAAAGACTCTGGTCCACCCTCATCTCTTGGGATAGGGCTAGAAATGTCCACATCCATGTCTGATGTAGTAGTTATGTCCCCTGTTTGTTGTGGTTGTAGGGGACTGACATGATCAGATGGGACATTCTCTCTTAGCCCAGAGAGAAGTTTGGCAATTTCTATTGCCTCTTGTTCAGAAATTTGTGGGGTTGGTTCAGTAGTTTGGGCAATAGGTGGTGAATGTTGTTGTTCAGCAGTTTCAAAAGAAGAGTGTGTTTCATATGTTTTTCTAAGTCTTTTTCTTTTGAATAAAATGGTTATGGGTGCTCTTGGTGGGGTTTGAGATGGATGAGACTGAGAGGGTGTTTCAGTCTCACCTATTTGAAGAGCAGAATGCTCATGAGCATGTTCAGGCATCTCAACCTCCTGAACAACTTTTCTTTTGGGTTGGTGGGTTGCAGTTTTTGTTGGCTTGGGCTTTTTGGCTTTAGGTGGGGTGAGTTTGGAAGATGTGGGCTTCAGGGGGACTTGTTGTTGTTCTCCCTAATCATCTTCTGGCCAGGCAGCCGGTTTGTTATGCCTTGAGTATGCTTGTGATGTTAAAGGATTTAAAGTTGAAATTTTTCCCACAAGCACCTCATTACCCAGTTCCCCTATTATGCATTGCATAATGAACCTTGGGTATAACAAAAACTTTTTCTTGGTATTATTATGATGTAACACCAACTCATTGAAAAATAGTTTTGATGCCCTGAATTTAGTTTCATTCACAATGGAATGAAATATTGGTTGAAAAGTGGAGGGCATCTGGTCGTAAGACCCTGTTTTTGGACTCAAACACATAATTATATAATGAAACAAGAGCTTGTATTTTGGTTCAAAATATTTTTTGAATATTGTAGCATGGGAGAGAGTACCTTGATAACCACACTCAGTCATGGTTAGATGAATATCAGTGTTAGCAACATGGTCAGGGGCAGTTACATCATCCAGACCCAGTCTTGTTGCCAGTGTGGCCGGTGTGATGGTCAGCTGTTTCCCTTTTATTCTTGAGTTGAGGGAAATGACCTCATCACCCATTGTAACCGTCTCAGCATTTGCCCAGAACTCATTCAGAGTTTCAGTGTGAATTGGTGGGTTTATTGTGAGAGCAGTAAAATATTGGGATTTGACGACAAGATCAATGATCTCATCGTATTGGGACCAGCCTTCTTGTTTTTCAAGAAAGGCCCTTTGATTGTGTCCCTGTTTTAGAACTAGAGCCATGTGGTTTGGGTTTTGATCGAACAGTGGATTTGCAGGTATTGAGAGAGTTTTTTGAGAGAGAAGGAGGGATATTTTGAGTTTGAAAGGATAAGTGTGTAGAAAAGGTATTTATTAGAAGTTTTAACCGCTTGAATCTTCTTTATTAGAAGTTTTAAAACCGCCTTTGGTTAAAAAATCTCTTTATCAGAGGTTTTAAACTGATTAGGTCAAACCTCTGATGATGGGAAAAGTCAGTTTTGCCCTTTTGACTTAAACTGCTGATGAAGGATTACTTCATCAGTAGTTCCCATTTTCTCTTCAGCAGTTTTAACAGCTGATGAGAAATGTTTTTATAAATACTTTATAACTTCTGAAGTTTATTTTATCAGAAGTTACACACTTTTTCAGAAAATTATCCCTCATACTGATGATTTTTGTTCATCAGTAGTTTCTCTCATACTGATTTTTGTTTAATCAGTAGTTTTGTTTTTCAGAAGTTTTGTTTCAGACTTTTGTCTTTTGTAAGTGAAAACCAGAAAAAAAAGAAGGAAAAGGTAAACAGGATGGAATCAAGGATGGAAAAAGAAATTTTTTTTTGATGTTTTATGCATAACAGTAGTGATTGATGTAGAAGTTTGATGTAGAGTTGGGTAGAATCAAGTGTTAACTTGGATTCTAACTGATATGCATATAAGTTTTTTAAAAAAAATAAAGTAAACACTTACAAATTTAGCATTCCAAGCATGGATACTAACTTCTGAAATGTTGATGTGTCAAGGGGCTTGGTGAAGATGTCAGCTATTTGATTAGCTGTTGCTACATGCTTCACTTCAATCTTGCCTTTTTCATAGCAATCTCTTATGAAATGGTACCTGATCTCAATATGTTTGGTTTTTGAGAACTGTACCGGATTTTGAATGATGCTAATGGCAGATTTGCTGTCTACAAACAAAGGTGTCTTGGTCTCTTTGATTCCATAATCAAGAAGTTGATATTGGAGCCATTGTATCTGTGATGTACAACTTGCAGCTGCAATGTATTCAGCTTCAGCAGTTGAAGTTGCAACAGATGTTTGCTTCTTTGATTGCCATGACACTAGACAGTTACCCAGGAATTGACAACCACCAGATGTTGACTTTCTTGTCATCTTACACCCTGCATAGTCACTATCTGAAAAAGCTGATAACTTGGTATTGCTTGAAGCAGGATACCAAATTCCCAGTGTTGGAGTTCCTTTCAGATATCTGAAAATTCTTTTGACTGCTATAAGGTGTGATTCCCTTGGTGCTGATTGATATCTAGCACAGACACATGTTGAAAACATAATATCTGGTCTAGAAGCAGTTAAGTATAAAAGGGAACCTATCATGCATCTGTACATGGTTTGATCAACCTGTTTTCCTTGATCATCAGGTTCAACTTGTGTGATTGGTGTCATGGGAGTGGAACATGATTTACAGTCATTTAAAGAAAATTTCTTCAATAATTCTTTAACATATTTTGATTGATGTATAAAAGTTCCATTTGTTTGTTGTTTGATCTGCAGTCCTAGAAAGTACTGCAGTTCTCCCATGGTACTCATCTCAAATTTTGATTGCATGAGTTTCTTAAAATCATCACACAGTTTTGTGTTTGTTGAACCAAAAATGATATCATCAACATAAATTTGAACAAGTAAGACATGATTTCCAACATGTTTAATGAAAAGAGTTTTATCAATGGCACCTCTTGTAAAGTTATTTTTGAGTAAAAAGGTGGAGAGTGTATCATACCAGGCTCTTGGAGCCTGTTTGAGCCCATAAAGAGCTTTGTCCAGTCTGTACACCCACTCAGGATGAGAAGGATCCTCAAACCCAGGTGGCTGACAGACATACACCTCCTCTTTGATTTTTCCATACAAAAATGCACTTTTCACATCCATTTGATAAACTTTAATTTTGTTGGAAATGGCATAGGCCAGAAATAACCTGATGGCCTCAAGCCTTGCAACTGGAGCAAAGGTTTCATCATAGTCAATTCCCTCTTCTTGAGAGTACCCTTGAACTACCAGTCTTGCCTTGTTCTTGATTATCATACCAGCTTCATCTTGTTTGTTCCTGAAAACCCATCTTGTACCAATTGGTTGCTTGTTTTGAGGTAAGGGACAGATTTCCCAGACCTGTTGCTTGTTGAACTGAAGTAGTTCATCTTGCATAGCTTGCACCCAATTATTGTCTTTGAGGGCTTCCTGGTACTTCTTTGGTTCCAACTGTGAAATAAAGGCTGAGAATAGGCAAAAGTTGGAGAGCTGGTTTCTGGTAAGAACACCTGTAGCTATATCACCCATGATTTGATCAAGTGGATGATCTCTGTGTTCAATCAGTTGTTGTAAACCACTGACAGGTGTAGGTGGCTCTTGTTCTTCAAACAAACTACTGAGGTCTATAATATCTGGTTCAGCAGTTTTAGCTTCTTCAGTAGTTGCAGGTGCTGAAGCAGATGTTGGAGTTTGGCCTTCAGTATTTGTTTGATCAGAAGTTTGAGAAACTTCTGATGGTGTTGTAGTTGACTTAATGACTGTTTGAGGAGTCCATGGTGCAGGATCCTCATCTTCAAACCTTTGATCACCATAATAAGTAGGTTTGGAAGAAGTAACAGTCTTTTCAGGTCCAAAGTGAAAGTTGTCAAGGTCAAAGAGTTCAGCAAGATGTGCTGGAATAAGAGTGTGTTTTGATTCATTGAACTTGACATTCAATGTTTCTTCTACTATCCTGGTGTGAGAATTAAAAACCTTGTAGGCTTTTCTAGTTGAAGAGTAACCAAGAAAGTAACCTGAGTCAACTTTGGCAGCAAACTTTGAAATAGATTCCTTTATGTTCAAGATGAAACATTGACACCCAAAAGCCCTGAAAAAGGAGATAAGGGGCTTCATGCCATGAAGAACTTCATAGGCAGTCTTGGAATGTCTCTTGACCACAAGAACTCTATTCTGAACATAACATGATGTGTTAACTGCTTCTGCCCAAAAGTACAATGGCAGTCCAGAATCAGCTAACATTGTTCTTGCTCCTTCTATTAATGTTCTGTTCTTCCTTTCTACTACACCATTTTGTTCAGGAGTTCTGGGAACACTGTATTGTCTAATAATCCCTTTAGACAAACAGAATTCATCCAGAGTTTTGTTCCTGAACTCTGTCCCATTGTCACTTCTAATGGTTTTGACAGATAGAGAATATTGTTTCTCTACTTGTAGAATGAAGAACTTGATGATTTCAGCAGCCTCATCCTTGGAAAATAAGAAGAATACCCATGTGAATCTTGAGTAGTCATCAATGATGACTAAGCAGTACTTCTTTTTACCAAGGCTCATAATCTTGACAGGTCCAAATAAGTCCATATGGAGTAGTTGAAGACATGCAGTTGTTTTTGATTCTTCAATAGACTTATAGGAGGACTTATGCTGTTTTCCCTTTAAACAGGATACACAGTGTTCTTGACACTGGTATACTTTCAAAGGTAGACCTCTGACCAAGCCCATTTTTGTGACTTTATTTATGGTTTTAAAGTTCACATGGCCAAGTCTCCTGTGCCAGAGATCTGTTTCTGAAGTTGATGCCCTTGAGAAGAAACAGGCAGTGTTGTTCAATACTTTGTCTTTCTCAATGTCCACTGCATAGACATTGCCACATCTTTTGGCAATCAGCAAAGTATGATCTTCTATAATCTTCTCTATCAACTTCTGGCCTTCTGGTGAGATGATCTTGCATGCTGTTTTTGTGAAAAAGGAAGAATATCCTTTATCACACATTTGTGACACACTCAGCAAGTTGTATTCAAGGTTTTCCACCAGATTGACCTTGTCAAACTGTATTTTGCCAGAGGAGACATTGCCATGTCCTAGCACATATCCCTTAGCATTGTTCCCAAAGGATACAGATCCTTCTCTTTGGCTGATAAAGTTGTTTATCAGGTATCTGCATCCAGTCATGTGCATAGAGCCTCCACTATCAACATACCATATGCTGTTTAAGCCCCTGGAAACTCTCTGCACATAAAAGCAAATTAGTTAGATTTAGGAACCCAAGCCTGTTTGGCTTTGGGTTTGCTCTTGAGAACAGTTACAGTTTGTTCTTGACCAGGTTGAGAAATCCATGTCTTTTTGGCAATGGATTTTTCATTAAGAACCATGGTGGTATCCTTTTTAGGACCACCATCAACCTTGGTCATCAGTAGTTCTACCATGTTCTTTAGATTTTGAATCTCAGCAGTTTGTGAAACTGCTGATGATTCTGGTCTAACTACTGACAAGGAATTTTGAGAAAAAGATTTTGGTTGAGATTTTATCTTTTTCTGAGAAAAGGTGTTTTCAGGTTGTTGTTTCTTGGGTTTAAAGATTTTTTCATAATCATTTCTGATTTGATTTCCCTCAACCTGTTGTTTAAATTTTTGATTGAACTGAATTCCTTTTCTGTATCTACAAAATTCAGTTTTGTGGTTGAACAGGCCACAAATTTCACATTCTTTTGCCTTTTGTTTTTGATCTAAAGGCAAATTTCTGACATTTGTGAAAAGATTTTGCTCATCAGTAGTTTTCAGGGTCTCAACTCCTGATGTAGATGAAACTACTGATGGCTTGTTGTCAGATTTTGTAAATAATTCTGAAGTACTTTCTTTAAAAATGCCAGGATTTCTGTTTAGAAAGTTTTCATGGAAAGATGTGCATTCTTTCCCTTCAGAAGTTTCATTTGAAACAATTCTTCTCCCATCTTCAGTAGTTTTGGGAGAAAAATCTGTTGGTGTTTCAACATGATGGTATCCTATGCCAAACTTAACATTTGAAGCACTTTGTTTGTTTAGCAATAGTTGATACCCCTTACAAGATTCCACCCATTTTTCACAAGTGATCCTGGTGTCAGCAAGCTCTTGTCTGACATCTCCCAGGTCATTTAGCATCATTTTGATTTGTGCTTGGGTTTCAATAGCAGAGTCAGTTAATTTAGAAACTTCTTTTGTTTTAGCACACAGTTTTCTTTCTAAATCACATTTTATCTGTGTGTATTTTCTTTCTAAATCATTGGCTTTGCCTTGTAAGTGCAGATTTGTCTCTCTTATGAGAGCAAAAGTTTCTTTGCAAGAATTTGAGCAAAGTTTTGTCAAAGATTCTTTTGATACCTGTGACAATGCAGATTTTGAAGTACAGCCTTCAAATGCCATTAAGGCAAAGTTCTTTCTGCCGTTGTCTGGTTCTCCCCAGTTGATGTCAAACACTTTGTTGTCTGCATCAGGATTGCACTCTGTGGTGTCATAAGGGAGACTGCTCCAGTCAACATACCCTGAGGTAAAGAGACTTTGTTGAGAGGGTTGTTGAGGCTGTGGAGGAAGTTGAGCAGCTGGAAAGGGAGGGATTGATTGTTGGCTCTGCATCTGTTGAGCAGGCACTTGAACATATTGTACTTGAGGCATATATTGCTGTTGAGGAGCTTGTGCCTGTAAAAAATGAGCACTCCCTTGAGTTCCATTGTTCCTATTATAATTGGGGTTATAGTTATTTCCAGATTGTGATTGGTTAAAGCTAGAGCTTCTACACTCTCTAGCAAAGTGTCCCAACTTCTGACACTTGTGACATCTCAGTTTAGATTTGTCAAAACCAATTTTTGTATTACTGGTCAATCCTGGAAATTTCCTTCCTGACCTTTTATAAAACTTGTTAGTTTTAATGCTTAGCATGGCCAGTTGGTGTAATATGTCCATTTCTTCCAAGTCATCACTGCTAAAATTTTTCAAATCATCCATGATAAAACATAGATTATCAGCAGTTTGACTTTGGTCATCATTGTCATAACCTGGGAAAGATCTTTCTGATGAGATCCCAGTTGTTATGTCAATATTGTCATAAGATCCATAGGAACAAGTTGGTGAATCTTGTCCCAAAAGTGCTGTACTACCTGGTAGGTAGTCATCAGCAGTTTTACCAGAAGTTTGTAATTTCTTCTTTTGATCAATTTCTCTCTCAAAAGTAAGTAATCTCCCATGGAGTTTTGTAAGAGTGAGGGAGCTAAAATCTGGTGAGGATCTTAAAACAATGGAGTAAGTTTCCCATTTGTCAGGTAAAGACCATAAAAATCTATGTAGCATAGACACTGTTGTATAGGTCTGACCATTTAACTTTAGCTCAGATATTAATGAGGAGAATCTTTCAAATTGTCGAGTCAAAGTTTCCCCATTAATATAAGCAAATGTTTCATATTGTTGAGCTAAAATCTCTCTGGTGTTGGCAATCACCTCTTCAGTTCCTCCAAACTGTTCTTTAAGACAGTCCCAAAGTTCTTTGGCACTTTCACAATGTAAAAGGCCAGAGTATATTTCATTTGGGAGAGCCATTGCCAACATAGAGAATGCTTTTGCATCTAGCTCAAGTTTTAGGAAATCCTCATCTGTATAGTCTTTGGGTTCCTTTGGAATCCCTTCTTTAGTTTCAAGATTTATATTTACTGGTTTGTGAGGACCATATATCACAGATCTCCAACAACCTGTGTTGGTTTGTGACAAGGTATGTGCCATTCTCTTTTGCCATATGTTGTACTCATTTCTCACAAGCATGGCAGGTTTAGTGGCAGAACCAGTATTATGTGGATCCATTTTAAAGAGTATAGATTTGTCAGATGACTCTTTTAAGTGATGGATATTGATAAAAAGTGAACTTTTGATCTTTTTATTGAATATCAATAAGAGCTTTGTGTCTGATTCTCAATTTGTTAGATTGATATGTGATCAGATAAACCAATGCTCTGATACCAATTGTTAGATCAATTTGCTCTTTTTGCTAAGTAAGAACTTGCTATCTTGACACTTAAGTGTTTAGCAAGTCCTTGTAAATCAGATTATAAGCACAGCGGAATGTTATAAGTTAAAGCAACACTTTTTACACTAAGGCAGAGTTATAACTCCCCTTTGATGTTTGAAACTAATAAATGACAAAGTATTTATTATGAATCTAAGCTGTAAATGAGAATTAGATACTTAGACATATTCACAATAAATACAGAAATGGAATAGAACAGTGAGAGTGTTTGAAGGATTTTTCTATTAAAATCAATGTCTAAAATAGAAGGTTGAAGCCTCCTATTTATAGACGTTTACATACATGTATCTTGCCAAAAAGCAAGTACAGAAACAGCAGAAACAAGTTGCACAAGTTGCAACATTGAATCAATCAAATAAAGCTAAAAGTAATAATAAACAATAAACTACTGATGAAAAAAAGGCGGTGGGAAATATCTGATGCTAAGTGCTGATGAAGGACAAACTACTGAAGAGTAGTTTTGTCTTCAGTACTTCTGAAGTGAACTTGTCTGGTTTGGACTTCAGAACTTCTGCAACTTCAGCACTTCTCATATCTTCTAATCAGCAGTTTCTTGTCTTCTCTTCAGTACTTAGCCAAAATGACAGAAGTGAATTAGACTAAGGTTTACAAAAGTGGTTTCACCAATCCTCTTTGTCCTAACATGCTTCCACCGTCGCACATAATTTTGTATGTGCGAAAGTAACCGAACAGTGTCGTGATGGTTAGTGGGGTTGTTGAGCTCGCGCCTCCTGGTACTACTAGGAGGATGACTTGGGCCTCTTTCCAGTTTTGTGACGTCGCGGCTTCAGGTTGCTGCGACATATTTACCGGGCCGGCGGAGTTGGTCTTGCGCTTTGTATTGCGCGTCATATTGCACTGTCTGTTGTAAATACCACAGACATGATGTGTTTTAATGTCTTTTATGGCCTTTGCTAGTTCGTCCTGCCGACGTGTACCGTCTCGGACGTTTTTTTGACCAAGTTGGCCAATTTCCCGGATCGGAGGGCTGCCTCTATTTCCATTTTGAGCCTGTAGCAATTATCGGTGTCGTGACCCACGTCTTTGTGGAAATCACAGAATCTGGTGGTGTCTACATTTTTGCGTTTATTTCCCATGGGTTTTGGGAGTTTAAACGCTACCTCTCCGGTTGAAAGAACTTGAGATAGTACGTGCGATGGCGTTTTGGTGAGAGGAGTCCAGTCCTAATTTCATCGGCCGTTGTTGCGCTGGTCGCGCGTCTGTTTCCTGCCGATGATGTTTTTGGCGTCGCCAGAGGTTGAGTATGTTCCTTCGTTCGGTGGAACCCGAGATGTGGCTCTAGACGGACGGAGGTTGTTGCTGCGGCTGCGGTTGTTGCTGGATTTTCCGCACTGATTTTGGCGCATTGTGTTTTGGTTTCTAGCATATAGTTTGGAGATTCGGACAACCTCCACCCAAGAATGTGGAAAGCCATCTTTCCCTTGGAGGGTATGTAGTAGGATGTCATCGTTGACGTTGGCTAGGAAAGAGGTTCGAGTTGCCTCGTCCCCGTTCCAAGCTGGAGTGCTTCTTTGTTGAACTGCACGATGAAGTCCTCCAGCGGTTCGGTATCTTTGCATTTGCAGAGAGAGATTTGACTTTTGTTGCGCTTGTGGCGACGTTGTTGGCTGAAGTGCAGCGAAAATTTTTCGTTCAGCTGTTCATAGATGTCGATGCTTCCGGTTGGGAGATTATCGAACAACACCCGTGCTGCGCCTGTGAGTGTTTGGGCGAACATGTGGCACCAGACAGGTAAGGTCCACCCGATGACAGCCCCGGCCTGATTGAATATGCCGAGGTGGTCATCTGGGTCTGTAAGCCCGTCATATAACTTGACGTTTGCTGGGAGATGCTGCCTGGGTAGTATTGAGGCTTCGGAGATGCGTCTCGAGAACTTAGATTTATCGGCGAAAGCCGTTGGCCTATATGGAAGCGACAGGTTGGTGGTGGCGTCGTTGTTGAAGTGGTTGAGACGCTCTCTGCGATAATATGGGGTGCGCCGATAGTCTCTTGAGGCGTCGTCCTCCCAGGAACTTTCGTCATAATCGTCTTCGTCGAACCGGTTGTGCTCTGCATGGGCCTGAACTTTAGTTGGTTTCCCCAGATCTCCCCCATGACGGGTGGCAACCGGTTTCGTGACGGGTTTTGAGGTTGATGCCATGATGGCTTTGCCTGTTAGTCGTCGACGCTCAAGTTGGGCGTCTAACAGCTGTTTTTGACGTTCATACCAATCATTGTTGAATGCATCTATTTCCTCCTGAGTGGGAGGCAATATGCTGCTAGCATCAAAATTGATTGTACGGGAGCTGACGACGGTGTTATTTTGGTCGTCTTCATCATGGCCCTCGGTTGAATTTAGCCTTGGGGTGATATCTTGGACAACCCCGGAGGGTGAATAGACTTTAGTTGATAGGTTAGTCATTTTTTTTTTGTTTCGGCTAGTTAAAGCTTTGTTATTAAAGTATTGTGGTAAGGCCACGGATGGCGCCAATGAAGAAACACGAATCCTGAATCACCGTTTAAGCGCCGATCCTGGTAGTGATTCTACGGGGTTTTATAAAAAAGTGTGTTTATAAAAGTGTGTTAGTCTAAGGATAAGACGAAGGAGTTTAAGAGACTAATGATTAGAAGAGCCGAGCCTCTAAACGTTAGTATAATAAACAAGGGTTGAAAAAGGTACGAAAGAGTTCGTAGTCTTTTTGATGAAAGTTTTTGGTGAATATCGGATGCCAACAAAAGGAGAAGGAGCTCCTCCTTTTGTAGTACCTCAACATACAACTTTCTCAGCCCATCCTCTACCCTTAATGGAGCCCGACCCACGTAAAGGTGTCTCTAGGTTTCCGGCCCAATGGTGCAAGTGGGTTTTGTAAAAAGAGGGAGTAAATGGGGGGATGTTACCGTCCTGACGAAAGTACGTGTGGCGTCCTTTGAGTGGACGCTGGTGGGCGGCGGACACGTGGCGCCCGCCTACTGGCTGATCTGGGGCGATGGGTAATCATTCTCTTTCTTGAAACCCGAGACAAGTTGAAGGGTTGAAAAAGTCTTCTATCAAAGAGATATCTTGGCTGGGAGGCTACCACGTCATCGTCCTTTCTAAGTGTGCCGACTTAGAGCAGCTCTTGATTGGCTGAGAACTCTGACGGGCAACCTGCAGTGTCAGGGGCAGGAGCGTGTGCATCCACGCTGCCCCAGAAGGCATCCTTTAGCCGACGGAGATTTGTCTATCTTGCTGAAGAAGCTTTGAAGTGTGTCTGGCCCGCCGACGTAAAACGGGCGGGCGAGTGTGCGTCTGGCGTCAGTTGGACGCCAGGTATTCCGCCGACGTAAACGGGCGGGTGAGTCTGCGTCTGGCGTTTTTCGCCGACGTAAAACGGGCGGGTGAGTCTGCGTCCGTTCTCTGATGGACGCTAGACGTTCCGCTGACGTAAAACGGGCGGTGCGTGTTTCAGCTAGGCACTGTTTGTAGATTTGTGATATGGTATTGCTGATATTTTGGTACCATATCCCTTCATATGCAAAGAGCCAACCCTTCTCATGTGGGAGGAAGGGATATTTATAAGTGAATCTCCTTGTACTGATTGGCTGATCATGATTGCAAGCTCACACCGCGTGGTCCCCATCTCTACTGACCGTTATAGAATTCAAGGGAAGGCGTGTGTTATCCTTTTGTTATTGGCTAGATGTCACTGTCAATTGTCCTTGTCCTTTTTGTCGTCAT
Source organism: Ambrosia x helenae (assembly GCA_030844895.1). Taxonomy (NCBI): domain Eukaryota; kingdom Viridiplantae; phylum Streptophyta; class Magnoliopsida; order Asterales; family Asteraceae; genus Ambrosia; species Ambrosia x helenae. The sequence goes on along the minus strand of CM061227.1, from coordinate 24,850,862 downwards.
CGGATTGGGAGCGGATCGTGGAGCAGCGTCCTCCAATCTCATCGGTTAGGCGTCCCTTTCATGTTGTCCTTTTTGTCTCATCGTACCTAGTAGGTCCTATGTGGTGCACGGGGACTGCGGAACCTTCTGTTTATCATTTGTTTTGGTTTTACAGGTGCCGACGTGTGTTAACCTGGGGCGGGTTGGTCTAGGTACATATATCTTCACCATCTATAACAGGGAGAAGATATAGCAATCTATATCGTATTCGAGAGGAGTATCTAACGGGTGATCTTTGTCGGTTTGCATACAAGATTGTAAAGGAATTCTCAATAGACAAATTGAGGAGTTAATATCCAGTAAATCTAAAGAGTATTTGTCTTTGTGATTGCACCTCTCTTATATTAGGTCTTTGTCTTGCAAATATAAAATTTGTTCAATATTTTTATGATGTTAATATAAAATGGTTTTTATGCCGCCTATGCGTAATGCGTGTCCATTGATATACTTTATATTTATATAATATATTTTCTATTTTTTTATCACCATCAAGATTTTGCAGACAACAGTAACCCCATCGTAGATTTGGTAATCTATAGCGAGTGGCACAACCTGTACACTCATCATGCATGATGAATGCAAAACAATTAAAAGATGTTCCACTCAGTGAGATATTTTGGGTTAGCTAGATGCATGCATACCAACATAATGTTGGGAAAATAGTAAAATTTGAAAACATGACAACATGTTTTCATTAATTTTGAAAATTGTTATTAATAGAACTACTATTTATCGGTATGATTTCTCATCAATGTTGGTTTTGCAGCGAACCAAGGTGTATTCAAAGTTGAGCAAATATTATTGAGATCGAACCTTTGTAATTCAATAATCAATAAATTAATAACCTCGATAAAATTAATAATTTGTCCGGTCTCAACTTAGGATCAGTACAAAATTGGACCTCAATCAATAAAATAATAAGATAATATTTTTTTTTTGAAATCCTAATGTAAATATGTTGGTCCTAGCGAAACTATAAATAAATAATTACTAAAATATTCCAAAATTGTAGGATTGTCTAGTAAAAAAATGAATCTATAATCACTTGATTTTTTGTTTTTTTTTTTTTGTGAACTTCAAATCTATATTGAGTTCATCTTTAAATCTCCCAATTGCACTTAATAGTTGAGGCACTGTATTCTCGTATTGCAACAAAAAGTTGTGAATGGTTGTTGCCGCTTGCAAATCGAAAGTTTTGTCAACCCATTTCACCAAATCTTGTTGAGTGCATCATTGGTGATCTCTCTTATACTTGCATAACAGTTTTTGTTGTTGATTGGTCATCGTTGATTTTTTAACCCCTTTTAGTTTATAACCCATAGTTGATGTGATTTTAAAATTTATCATTAGACATAGATCTATGTACAATGAACTTAACAAGTTCATTAATGTTTTATCATCAATGTACACGGGAATTTTGAAGGTCCTTGTTTCTGTTTTATTCAAATAGGTAAAGTGAACGGACATGAAAATTTTGAAGGTCGATGCATTAATTTGAGAGTTGCTCACGAATATAAGCCAACTCTTTAAATTAATAATTTAATAATTTATCGATATAATAATATATCACTAAATTAATAAAATATCTCGGTCTTAATATTATTAATTTATAGAAGTTTTACTGTAGATACGTTAAGTAGTGTGTTTGAAATTAGAAAGTTAAAAGAAAATTGGATGAAAATTTTTACCACAAAGGAGGAATGTGCAACCTTACAACCATATGTGATTTGCCATTAATTATATATATAGGCTAAGTATAGAGAGAAAACTCATTCAAATTAAGAAAACTTTGGAAGCTCCTACATAGCAAGCTTTTTATTATCTGAAAAAATCAAGGCATGTAATATACATGTTTTTAAGAGTTTTGGGCCAAAAAAATAAAAAAAAAAACGCCGAGTGGATTTTTTTTTTAAAAAAAAATATTTTTTTTTGTTGTGTAACATATGTTACACACTTTACAGACATGTAACATATGTAACACAAAAAAACTTATTTACTTTTTTGTAACACAAAAAAAAACTTATTTACTTTTTTTTAAAAAAAACCCACTTGGCGCTTTTTTATTTTTATTTTTTTTTGGCTTAAAACTCTTAAAAACATGAATAATAAATGCCCTAATTTTTTTTTTCAGATAATAAAAAGCTTGGGAAGTAGGAGTTTCCAGAGTTTCCTCAATTTAAGTGGGTTTTCTCTATAACTGTCCTATATATATATATAGGGGAGGGTTATCTTGAGAACGCTAAATATCGCGAGAACCATGAGAACAAGTGAGAAAACTAATCAAAATCATTTTTTTTTCAATACAAACCTAATTATAATTAAAATATAACATTAATAAATGAATTTTCTTTCCAAATAATTCATCTTTTCTTGCAAAAACACTTTCAAATTAACTTTTTACACATGTGTAAATGAAACAGTTTACACATGTATAAACAGTAAATTTACACATGTGTAAAAACAAATTATTTTCGTATACGTTTGAATTTTTACGCGTAAATTGTGTTTTTGAGATTGTATTTTAGTAATAAAGACAAGTGTAAAAAGAAATTTTGAATTTGAATGGTTTTAGATGCCGTTCTCACGGTTCGCACGAAATATAGGTGTTCTCAAATTAACTTTCCCCTATATATATATATATATATATATATATATATATATATATATTTAACATGCATAATTAGTCTTATAATAAGATTTATTTAAGCTAGAACTCTTAATAAATGCTACATAATCATTCATATTTACTTTTTTTTTTTTTCATTTTTATAGTTTAAAGAATCAATCTAACTCTCATAAACCAAATGAGCTAAAAGGACACACAAATTTGATGATCAGCATGGACTTTTTTTTATTTACTTCGTTGTGGTGTATTGTTTCATATTTGTTATTTAGATTAGTACTCTTAAAATCGCTCGTCGCTCGTAGCTCGTTCGTGGCTCGTTCAGAAAATGCTCGAAAAATGCTCGCTCGATCTTCTGATTGGTTGTATATGAGCCGATCGACTCGGTTTGGTTTGTAAATGAGCCAAACACGAGCAAAGGTACGCTCAGCTCGGTATGGCTCGAATAAATTTTTATTTATTTAATAATAAATATACACACAATTTAAAGATAAATTTATGGCTTTATATATAACATTCAATTGGATTTGACTCAGTAAATGGAAACAAAATATAACTAGCTCACTTAACTCAATAAAAAATTTAACACTAGATTTAATAGTAAACCATAAGTCATGAGGTTGATATCACACCTACGTTATTAGTCGTCATGATCGCTAATTGTCGCTTTATATTACACCTACGTCACAATGCAACAACTGTTCTCTGACCTATGCTCATCACCTCACCAGCCTCAATCTAAGCCTCATCCTTGGACACTGGATCTCAATATTAGTGTTATCATCAGACATTTCTGTGACATCCGTCACTTTTCTTTATATTATAATAATAATAATAATAATAATAATAATAATAATAATAATAAAAAAATCAGATTTTATACAATTAGTGATTTCAGATATATTTCTTTCTTCTTACCAAACCAAACCATAACCAACCCAACACCCTAGCCCACCTTGCCTTTCCTTTTCAGCAGCCCAGGACGAAGCCGGCCCAACACACAAAGCCCAGGCCCAGCTTACTTCTCCTTCCCTTTAGTCAAAAAAAAAAAAATTATGTTTTGCCCCTGCCGGGACTCGAACCCGGGTAACAAGAAACACACACAGCACGCCACCACTACTCCACACACACATTTGTTATTTACATCCAGATCCAAATCCTTTTAACCTGTCCTAATCGCTGGTTCATCTTCCCTCCTTTGCTGTTGACTGTGCGACGCAAAGAACAAAAAAAAGGGGGAATCAAGCTGAATTCGTGGCCCCTTTAACACATTCTATTGACCGAATAACACCATTAAAGCGTTTAACGCGTTGAATTGACCATGACCCGGCTTTGATTATGTGTATGAATGCCATTATGTGCATTCCAAAATAACCCGGATCGAATTCGTATATATACATGATATTAACTCAATCAAACTTGCACACACACACACCTACATGCGATTAAGAGAACCCCACCTTCAAATTCTGTTTACAAACTCGTTCCTGATCACAATTGTCGCGAGTTTGACTTCCCCATTGACCAACGATTGGTGCTCATTTCTGATTCAAAGGTAACAATTGATTATAGGGTTCTGTTAATCGGCCATTGTTGAATATTAACCCCATGATTAATCGAGCTAAAACAGCTTTGATGTTATGATTGGTAAACTAGGGCTCATTCATTTTATTTTGGGGATAAACAACCTGCAGACATGGTTATAAAATTTAAACAAACAGAAATCTAACACCAACTGATCCACAGATCAGTTGGTACCCACCTCGTTGTCCAAAGTCTGAACCGGTCGAAGGCCAGGTTCGATTCCCAGCAGCGGGTATATTTTTTTACATACTTTTAACCTTATATTCATCCTAATTAACTTTTAAAAATACATTTAAAATACCAAATGAGATTTATAAACTATATAAAAATTATCTTATGTTGTCCAAATGTTAAACTTTATTAGAAAATTTTTAGATTTTCAAAAATCATTTATTTTATATATATTATAAATATTACAAGTTTATTCAATTATACTTATAAAATTCAATAAAAATATCTAAACGATTTTATAAAATTCCACAAAAATTATCCTAAACTTGTATAACAATATACATTTCAGAAATAATTTTTATTTCTGAAAAAACCGTTTGTTTAATATTTTTAATCAATTTTTGTTAGTTTTAATTATAAATAAATCATAATAAATTCATTTTTCAGTATTTTTGCACCAAAATTTTATATAAATTATTTCTAACTATCTAGAACTGAAATACAATTTTTAATTCAGAAATTCTTTAATTTTAATATTTTTAGATATTAAAGTCATATTTTGACAATTTGAAATAATTAGATTAAATATTCTATTTTCAAGAGAATAATGTTATAATAATTATTTTCATACTCAAAACCTTATGTTGTGACTATATTCAACTTAAAATTTTACAAAGAGACTTTTATTTATTTAATTATTAAATTTCTTATATTTAATAAACAATTTGTTTATTAATCAAATAAACGTTTATCCCCAATTCGAAGCCCTAGAAAATACTTATAGACCAAATAGACTTAGACTTATTTGTTACATTATACATAGGGTGATACTTGGCAACGTTGGATTATACATATTCAATTACACAAGACTTACCACCTTGCTAAGGTGAGTATTACTTATCCCCTTTTTCGCTTTTACAACTTTTGGGGTGATTCATGCACAAGTATACAAAACTTTCATATTCATTTACACATACATTTTTATTCATTTACAATTCATATACCTGTCTTGATTATCTTTGTGCTTATGCTTAAACATGAACGTAGCTTACATACAAAATCATACATACAGACATAACTTATGTTATGGTGCTCTTTACATACAGACATAACTTATGTTATGGTGCTCATTTAGACGTAACTTATGTTACGGTGCTCATTTAGACATAACTTTGTGTTATGGTGCTCTTTTAGACTCACACGTGTTGAGGTGCTCATTATCAATTACATTGTACAACTTTTCATGTGATCTTTGTCTTGTTTGGTTACTTGCGTGTTTACATAATGCCTTGGTGATGCTAGACACATGAATTGTACTACTTTTCAAAACTTATACTATACGTACAAAACTAAGTAGTACTCACCAACATCATATGTTGACAAAATTATTTTCGTGCATGTTTCAGGATAAGCTGCTTGACGCTTCACATAGGACTTTGGACTTAGACTAAATCAATCAATTATCTTTATTCTTGTTGTCTTGTATTTAATTTCACAAGTTGTAAAACAATATTCAATAATCATATATTTACATTTTAGTACCATGAGCTTTTGAATAATCGTCACTACGTGGCACCTCGATGATTCCGCCATCGGTTGGGGTGTTACAGATTGGTATCAGAGCCATGGTTATAGGGAACTAGGTTATTAGATAAAATGGCCTAGACTATAACCGAACTCCAACTTTCATGCATAATATCTCCTGAATTGCCTTACCCTCATTCCCTCTACTTTCTTTCTTCTATCTTTCTCTTCTCCTCCTCCTCATCTTTCATCATGGTGCATAGAGATGATGTCCTACAGGGAGTGGAAAGTTTACATCAATCATGGAACGGGAGCAGTACCTTTCTTGAAGACACTCTTAGGCATAATGCCTACTCTTATTTTTGTTCCTTCAATGTCGTTGAACTTTAATGAGTGTGATAAGGACATGTGCAATCTGGAAGGGTGGATGCCTGTACACTGGGTTTTCTGGCATAGGCAAGCATAGCGCATAAATCCATTTACGGACCTGTTATGCTTACTGGGGATTCCTGGAGTGAGTGTCCACTTATAGGCTAAAGCATGTCTTCTTTGATCACCATTGGGTTCAATTCCTTTGAAAAGTCAACGTTCTTGTTGAGCTTTACAGCTAGACAAGGGCACTCCAAGCATTTTATACAAGTTTTTCAATAATACTCTCTCGTTTCATATACAATATTTTGTATTTCATGATTTTCCTATATTGCTTACAAGTTCATACCTTCATAATCATCTGTACGGTTATACACTTACATTTTCTAATCTCATGATTATTCATTGACTACCTCATAGATGTCTACTCGCCGCATGCTCTGTGATGCCAGCCAACGTCCTGTTCGTGCTTCTGGACAACGTTCTGACCGTCGCCTCGCATCCTTAGTCGCTGAGCAGATTGCTGCAGTGATCCCAAACCTTGTCAGTGAGATAACCCAGAATAGTAACAGTGCCAACACAGGGAGTACGACTCAATTTCGTTGCACTTTCAAACACTTTAACTCCTGCAACCCCACAAAATTCACTGGTGAGGAGGGTGCTACTGGCCTCCTCCAATGGTTTGAAAGCATGGAGAGTACTTTTGTGAATAGTGAATGTCCTGATGAACTCCGCGTTCGCTATGCTACTAGTGTCCTTGTTGGATCAGTTTGCTCTTTTGCTAAGTAAGAACTTGCTATCTTGACCCTTAAGTGTTTAGCAAGCCCTTGTATATCAGATTATAAGCACAGCGGAATGTATAAGTTAAAGCAACACATTTTATACTTAGGAAGAGTTATTACTCCCCTAGATGATTGAAACTAATAATGACAAGTATTTATTATGAATCCAAGCAGTAAATGAGAATTAGATACTTAGATAGATTCACAATAAATACTGAAATGGAATAGAACAGTGAAAGTGTTTGAAGGATTTTTCTATTAAAATCAATGTATAAAATAGAAGGTTGAAGCCTCCTATTTATAGACGTTTACATACATGTATCTTGCCCAAAAAGCAAGTACAGAAACATCAGAAACAAGTTGCACAAGTTGCAACATTGAAACTAACAAATACAGCTAAAAGTAATAATAAACAATAAAACTACTGATACAAAAGGCGGTAGAAAATATCTGATGCTAAGTGCTGATGAATGACAAACTACTGATGAGTAGTTTGTCTTCAGTACTTCTGAAGTGAACTTGTCTGGTTTGGACTTCAGAACTTCTGATGAAGTTTCTTCTTCAGCACTTCTCATATCTTCTCTTCAGCAGTTTCTTGTTTTCATTTCAGTACTTCTATACTTAGCCAAAATGACAGAAGTGAATTAGACTAAGGTTTCCAAAAGTGGTTTCACCAATCCTCTTTGTCCTAACAATCCTTCAGAAGGGGGCGCTAACCTGGTGGAATGGCGAAAAGCGCAATCGAGGAGCTGATGTTGCTTTATCTTTATCTTGGGCTGAGGTTAAGGAACTTATGATCGCCAAATTCTGCCCTAGGAACGAAATCAGAAAACTGGAGGATGAATTTCGTGAGCTCAAACAAGACAGTGGTGAGAATCTTGCGTATAATACCCGATATCATGAACTTAGCATACTGGTTCCACACATGGTCACCCCGGTCTCTCGAGCAATCGAGAAATATATCGAGGGATTACCAGACCTGATTCAAGACGTTGTCACTGGAGGCAAAGCCACTACGGTAGAAGAAGCCATCCAACTTGCTGCTACTTTGACAGACAAACACGTAAGAAAAGGAAACTTGGTTAGAAAGGACACCAAGACGTCTGCTGAGAAAACCATCCGTGCTGTTGAATCATCTAAGACTGTTTTAGCATAGGCCGCCACTACTACTTCGAACTCTAAGAGACGAATGGGCGATAATCAGAATCATGCTGTTGTGGATCCTGTAACTCAACCCCTTATCAAGAAAGCCTACACGGGAATCCATCCTCAATGCAACACTTGCAAGTATCATCACCCTACAAATCTTCCATGCCGTCAATGCACTAGATGTGGAAGGTTTGGACACCTTGTCACCACTTGTCGAGTAATGGTTGGGACACAGGGTAATCATCAAACAGCTGCCCAGGAACCACTACAGATTACTAACGGTCGGGCATGTTATCATTGTAGAGACCCTAACCACATGCGACCTCAATGCCCTAAATTGAATAATGAAAACCTGGTGGCACATGGACGAGCTTTCAATATCAATACCAACGAAGCAGACGGTCAGGATGACGTTAATCCCACTGGCTAAGCCATGGATGGAATCTTCTTAAGACTCGGGAATCCAACACTTGCGTTTTCATTTTCTTGATCCTATTATCATTTTGTACCCAATTTTGTCACACTCATTAGCATATAACATCTAGAGATTTCCTTGCATACTATTGTGTACGAATAAATATTGGAAATTTATCATATTTGGTTTAAATCGTATAAGCTTCAGACTCTACATTACATTTTATTGCAACATTTGGACTTGATTTTCATGAAAACCAAACTACTAAAAAGTTGATACTTGATCCTACAGGGCTTTTCTAAAAACATCATTGCTTGAAACTTGATTTTTCCATTAATTTGACCATCCATTTGACATTTAATTATTCATGATACTCGTAAACTATTTCTATAGGCCACTAAGATAACACTTACACTTATTGGTTTTAGCACTTACAAACTTGCTTGCATGTGTGTATTATCCACGCAACTCAGATAAACATTTCATTTAAAGGGCTCCTCGGACGAGTGGTAGCCCATACTTAAAAACTGTTATGCTTACAAGTCATTGCAAACCAATGCAATTGACCTCATTATTACACGGCCTCATTTCATTGATAACATCTCATTGTAACTCAACGTGTTTGTTGTGACATCTTCTTGTGAAACTTATTTGCTTTAATGTGTGTTAGATCATAGAAGGACATAAAACCCTAATGTAAGGTAAATTGATGATTCCGGTCCGGAACGTAATCATGAATTTACAGGTGCGTTAGGGTAGTGTGAAATTCTATTAGAGTTTTTGGGAAGACGTCCAGTACGTTTTCAAGGTATCAAAGGTGTGGTGGGTTAGCTGCGGTACACCCTGTATACAAACACTAATGATGCATTGAAAGTGAGACTGGAAGTCGGACCAGGAACAAACTCTAGTTACTTGGTAGTTCATTTAGTCTTTCTGTAGTCAATCAACTCATGCAATTATTTTAGGAGTCCTAAAACTTGAAGTTTAATGAGTTACTAGATTCTTATTATTCTAGACGACCCTAATCCAAATGCTTAACTCACACCCATCAAACCTCTTACCCAAATCAATCGAATTTTCCAAACCACAGTTATCTTAATTTTTACCCAAGCATCCATAACCCTATGTTTCTAATAACTTCGGGACGAAGTTTCTAAAAGTAGGGGATGCTGTGACATCCGTCACTTTTCTTTATATTATAATAATAATAATAATAATAATAATAAAAAATCAGATTTTATACAATTAGTGATTTCAGATATATTTCTTTCTTCTTACCAAACCAAACCATAACCAACCCAACACCCTAGCCCACCTTGCCTTTCTTTTCAGCAGCCCAGGACGAAGCCGGCCCAACACACAAAGCCCAGGCCCAGCTTACTTCTCCTTCCCTTTAGTCAAAAAAAAAAATATATGTTTTGCCCCTGCCAGAACTCGAACCCGGGCAGGAACCGGGTAACAAGAAACACACACAGCACGCCACCACTACTCCACACACACATTTGTTATTTACATCCAGATCCAAATCCTTTTAACCTGTCCTAATCGCTGGTTCATCTTCCCTCCTTTGCTGTTGACTGTGCGACGCCAAGAACAAAAAAAAGGGGGAATCAAGCTGAATTTGTGGCCTCTTTAACGCATTCTATTGACCGAATAACACCATTAAAGCGTTTAACGCGTTGAATTGACCATGACCCGGCTTTGATTGTGTGTATGAATGCCATTATGTGCATTCCAAAATAACCCGGATCGAATTCGTATACATACATGATATTAACTCAATCAAACTTGCACACACACACACACACCTACATGCGATTAAGAGAACCCCACCTTCAAATTCTGTTTACAAACTCGTTCCTGATCACAATTGTCGCGAGTTTGACTTCACCATTGACCAACGATTGGTGCTCATTTCTGATTCAAAGGTAACAATTGCTTATAGGGTTCTGTTAATCGGCCATTGTTGAATATTAACACCATGATTAATCGAGCTAAAACAGCTTTGATGTTACGATTGGTAAACTAGGGCTCATTCATTTTATTTTGGGATAAACAACCTGCAGACATGGTTATAAAATTTAAACAAACAGAAATCTAACACCAACTGATCCACAGATCAGTTGGTACCCACCTCGTTGTCCAAAGTCTGAACCGGTCGAAGGCCAGGTTCGATTCCCAGCAGCGGGTATATTTTTTTTACATACTTTTAACCTTATATTCATCCTAATTAACTTTTAAAAATACATTTAAAATACCAAATGAGATTTATAAACTATATAAAAATTATCTTATGTTGTCCAAATGTTAAACTTTATTAGAAAATTTTTAGATTTTCAAAAATCATTTATTTTATATATATTATAAATATTACAAGTTTATTCAATTATACTTATAAAATTCAATAAAAATATCTAAACGATTTTATAAAATTCCACAAAAATTATCCTAAACTTGTATAACAATATACATTTCAGAAATAATTTTTATTTCTGAAAAACCGTTTGTTTAATATTTTTAATCAATTTTTGTTAGTTTTAATCATAAATAAATCATAATAAATTCATTTTTCAGTATTTTTGCACCAAAATTTTATATAAATTATTTCTAACTATCTAGAACTGAAATACAATTTTTAATTCAGAAATTCTTTAATTTTAATATTTTTAGATATTAAAGTCATATTTTGACAATTTAAAATAATTAAATTAAATATTCTATTTTCAAGAGAATAATTTTATAAAAATTATTTTCATACTCAAAACCTTATGTTGTGACTATATTCAACTTAAAATTTTACAAAGGGACTTTTATTTATTTAATTATTAAATTTCTTATATTTAATAAACAATTTGTTTATTAATCAAATAAACGTTTATCCCCAATTCGAAGCCCTAGAAAATACTTATAGACCAAATAGACTTAGACTTATTTGTTACATTATACATAGGGTGATACTTGGCAACGTTGGATTATACATATTCAATTACACAAGACTTACCACCTTGCTAAGGTGAGTATTACTTATCCCCTTTTTCGCTTTTACAACTTTTGGGGTGATTCATGCACAAGTATACAAAACTTTCATATTCATTTACACATACATTTTTATTCATTTACAATTCATATACGTGTCTTGATTATCTTTGTGCTTATGCTTAAACATGAACGTAGCTTACATACAAAATCATACATACAGACATAACTTATGTTATGGTGCTCTTTACATACAGACATAACTTATGTTATGGTGCTCATTTAGACGTAACTTATGTTACGGTGCTCATTTAGACATAACTTTGTGTTATGGTGCTCTTTTAGACTCACACGTGTTGAGGTGCTCATTATCAATTACATTGTACAACTTTTCATGTAATCTTTGTCTTGTTTGGTTATTTGCGTGTTTACATAATGCCTTGGTGATGCTAGACACATGAATTGTACTACTTTTCAAAACTTATACTATACGTACAAAACTAAGTAGTACTCACCAACATCATATGTTGACAAAATTATTTTCGTGCATGTTTCAGGATAAGCTGCTTGACGCTTCACATAGGACTTTGGACTTAGACTAAATCAATCAATTATCTTTATTCTTGTTGTCTTGTATTTAATTTCACAAGTTGTAAAACAATATTCAATAATCATATATTTACATTTTAGTACCATGAGCTTTTGAACAATCGTCACTACGTGGCACCTCGATGATTCCGCCATCGGTTGGGGTGTTACAATTTCGATCTTAGTTGTCACCTGACAATAAAAACGTCGAAGGAAACATTCTAATTTTATGACCGCCATATTATTCTCCGCTCGATCCTCGCTCGGCGCTTGCTCAGAAAATTTGCGCTCGTAGAATGCTTGTTCGGTTTTCGGCTCGATTGTAAACGAGTCGCTCCGCTCGGTTTGGTTTGTAAACGAGCCAAGCACGGGCAAAGCTCCGCTCGAATCAGCTCAGCTCATAAACAACCCTAATTCAGATTATACTACAAGTTAATATTTTTCAAAGTTAATAATAAATGGTTGTCTTGCATTTAAAATATATATAAAAGGAGTAATGGATTTAAATAATCCCAACTATTGATTATTTGCCAATAACAGTCCCAACTACGAAAATAACCACTAGCGGTTCCGACTTTCAGACATTTTGCTTTCAATGGACTCCCCGTTAACTCACACTAACGCCGTTAGCTGAAACTCACAATTCTAGGCGATTTTTCACAGGGTTTGAAAGAGGGAATCGAGACGATGAAATTGGTTTTGTTCAATTGCAGAAATGAGCATGGTTTGATGGTTAAATCGTCGGTTCCGGTCATCCCATCCGAAGAGAACATCAACCTACAACTGACGAACCATGTTTATTTCTGCAATTGAACATACCAATATCATCGTCTCGATTTCCTCATTCAAATCTAGGGCTAGCAATGAGTAACCTGTATAAGATACGATTAGACCTGTTAACTGAAAAATACACTATGCCACTTTTTACTTTTTTTTTTAAATAATTAGCATTAAGAGGCAAAGATCCATAATTTCTCTTTTTTGGTACATAAAATGTATAACTGTGTTATAAACATAAGATATAAAGTAGTTAAACGAGCCATCTTCATGTTTAGAACTTTTATTGTTCGCGTCGTCAGAGACCTGTTATTTGCCAGCCCTATTCAAATCCCATGAATAATTTCCTAGAATTGTGAGTTTCAGCTAACGGCGTTAGTGTGAGTTAACGGAGGTCCATTAAGAGCAAAATGTCTGAAAGTTGGGACCGCTAGTGATTATTTTCGTAGTTAGGACTGTTATTAGCCAATAGTCAATAATTGAGATTATTTAAATCCATTACTCCAATATAAAATGTTCACTGCAGGCCAAAGGCATTATAGCCAGCGACGTCTTGGTGGTGTGATAAGACTTAGAAACTATAAGGTCTTAGGTTCAAATCTCACAAGGGGTGTTTTCTCATAATTATGAGTTTCCTCCTGAATTGGTGACTTGATGGTGGAATATGATCATGTGGTAACACTGATGGCACGATTATACTCTAGTGATCCGTAAGTGATTCCAATTGACCGTTAAAAAAAATGTTCACCGCAGTTTTCAATCAATTCCATAATTTTTTTAAGTGTTTACCATAATTGATATTTATAAAATTACCTACTTGATCGGCTTATAAATCCAAATAAGCTTTTCATAATTTTACACTACATTCTTATTAATTTTCCTTCCACTCCTGTGCTATTCTAAGCCATTGCAAGTCTTTCAAACTGTATATATTGTTTTCTTTTTTCCTTCTGTTTTTGAATAAAAGAACTAAAGAAGCATTATTTGGTTGAAAAAGAATTTATCATTTTTTTTTGTCAAGTTTCATTTTTACTATCCTTTTTTTTAAATATATATAACCTATGTACAAAAAAAGGTGAAACCAATAAATTTTGAACATTTTTCTAATACTAGAAATGAATTTATTAAAATTAACTTTAACCCATAAATTTATATTGATGATGATTACCACAAAAACGTATTTTATTAAACAAATTTTTTTTTTTACAAAGTAATTTACTTCCACCGCTGATTACTAACATACGGAGTATAAATTTTCAATCTCAAGTTTTACTAAATAAATCAACATACTAACAATTATTATACATAATTTGTTTAATCTCAATCCTGCAAAAATAATATGTTAACATAATAGTTTTCTAACCACATATTAAAGCTACCTTTTCTTTTCCTTAGATTCCTTCACCGAAGCATGAAATTCAAAATTTTGATTTTTTTTAGTGATATTTTCCTTATACAATTACAAAATATCTTCGAATTCGCAAATCCTTGAATATTGTACATGAATACATTTATAAAGAATACTTGAATCACTAGAAAATGGAAAACCAGTAGCACAAATGAATTGTGGTACTCAATGTGTTATGGCTTTTGACACACTAGTTTGTAACGGTGCCTCATAGTAATTACATATTTGCGTCCAACTTTTGATAGCTTGATTAACTATTCTTACTAGTGAGTAACCCGTGCGTTACAGCGAGACTAAAAACTGCATCAAACTAAATCTAGTCGGGGTGCCCGCACGATGCGACAAGGAATACAACCCTTAGGTTAGTGATTTTTGGGGTCTACGTGTGATGGTTCGGGTAGGGAATACAACCCTATGGCTTTGCTTAGTTAAATAATTTTGTATACTATATCATATCCAGTTTTACAAGGTCATAACCATTTCAAGTTTTCTTCAAAGCTATGCTAGATGTTAAACTCCATGAGCTTATATGCATTCTAATATAAGATGTTATCAACCATCAACACCTCAATTGCATATTCATTACAAGTTTCATTCTCTTCTGTACATGCAAAATAGTAAAATGTTTATTCTAGTGTTTTCTTTTAAAATTGGGTTCTTTAGACTTTAGCAACAGTTTGCTTAACGCGGATGAGATTCTTGATCCCATATCGCTAGTTGAAGAAATTATTCAACAAAAATCATTTTACAAATAAGTCCCACATCGGTAATTTATGACAACTTTGTGTTGGTCTTAGCCTTAACAAATGGAATTGCTTGTGGAGGCAAACTTAATATATTTATTTAGTGGTCAACTGTGAAAAGATTAACTTAATTAACCAATTAACGTGTAGAATGCTTTTAGTAGGCATTTGCTTTGGAACAAAAAAAATGAAAATAATAAATAAGTTTTGGCTTGTAACTTTTTTTGGCATAATTTATATATTTGATTTTATGCTAATTTTTGGTTAACCATAATGGCCCAACCATAGACTTTAACCAATATGTTTTGGTTATGGAAATTCCTATTAGCTATGCATTTATTTAGTCAAACTAAGCTAGATTTTTCACCAAAATCTAATTACATTTAAAAATTTTAATCTCAGTTTACACTCCTAAATATGAAAAATAAGTTGTTGATCCACACTCTATTATTCTAAAATCAGCCTTATAACACTTCATGGTGACAATTTATGTAAATCAACAATCAAGCTTCATCATTCATTATCTAAAACAACACTTAATACTCTGCTTACTTCACTTCACAAGTTCATTACACCAAACATGAAAATCATATGATGACACCAATGTTTTTCATGCCTTAGCAAACCTACATAAATCAAGGTTTGAGGCAACTAATGAAACATAAAAAAATCGAATAATAACAACTTGGAAAATAAATGACAAGAAGAAATTTGCATATAAGTTTTGCAAACAATTAGTTTCCCCCTTCAAATGTGTAATAACTACAAATTTAAACGCTAAAAGATGCTTACCCTGCGTATTGTTTGCTAAATATAGTTAATTGTTAAGAGGTTCTAACCAAACCGAAATATACTGTAACGTGATGAGCTTAATTTACCCGCGACACGATCGTCAACAACCACATCGGGAACCGTAGTCCGGTGATCTGAAAATGGTGCCACCGTTACTTGATAATACGAACACAAAACACAAAGATCATCATCAAACACTAAACCCGGCCAACATGTAATTATGGTATAACCAAATTAAAAGGTAAAACCCTTGGTTGCCTGGGATTGAAACCTTCTTTTCGGGTTCAGAAGATGCGTAGTTGCGTACAACATCAATACTTAGTATTTTAACACCCACCAGGTTATATTCTATGGGCTATGATAAGAATGAGGTATATGTATCATCCCTGGAGTCATTGCTCAAAAATGGAGGTTTAATGCTTATTTGTTCCATTTCATAACCGACAAGAAAGAGTATAAACGCCATTCATAGGTAGTATTGTTTTATTACTCCCTCACATAACTAATCAAGCATTTAACACCACCCGATTTATTAATTTGTATATTAATTTGTATATTTATCAAATTATCATGTAGACTTAGCTGAGGAGGAGATTTGGATTTGGGAGGAGTGCAAGAAGTGTCACACCCCAACCGATGGCGGAATACATCGGGGCGAGACTTGGGATAGATTGTTCAAAGACTTCATGACACTAGAATTCGTGATAATATAATTTAAAGATAAAATTTCATTCATAGCATAATCATTGTCTAAAAAGATAACATAATACAAATTGTTTCACGAAAAGAAAAATAGAACATCAAAATATAGAACTTAAACTAGCGTGAGTTTCTAGTCCAATCCTAGGTAGATTTCTTGATAAACCTGCATTATACATTTCCTGCAACATGTATAAAATAACCGTCAACACATAAAGCATTGGTGAGCATACTAGTTTGAGTCTAAGTACATAGTATAGAAAAGTCTACTCGAATCATCATGTTATAGGCATATGCACGTAGAACCATACAAACGGCAACAACACTCGATAACACAAAAGACTTCATCTTATCATGACCCATAAAGGGGGCGGCGTGTCAACCTATAGCGCTATACATGTAAGGTGGGTTGTTAACTAATCGTACATTTGTATGTAAGACTTTGAATTCTAGCATGGCATAGCATAATAGCATTTAGATTGAGCATAATAGTTTTAAGAATATGAAATCGTTTAAGTTTTGATAGTGATACATGTTGAGCCCCAAAGAATAAAGAATAAAAGGGGGACAAGTATGAACTCACCTTTGGGTGCGTTTGATAGAGTTCCAAAAAGGTAAGTCTTGGTAGGTTTAGCTTTAGCCTTGGTTATCTAGAATTAAAGAATAAAGGGTCTTAGTTTCGAGTTTAGGTTATAGATTCACGAGAGTCATGCAAGCCTTTTAGGCGAACCAAAACACAAACCACCATGAAGGTGATTCGGATGGTCATAAGAGTCAAGCAAGCCTTTTAGGCAACCAAAACACAAACCACCATAGAGGTGATTCGGATGGTTATGAGAGTCAAGTATTGGTAAGGTAGGGATGTATCCACAAACCTTTCCGAGTTATTAAATTAGTAGAGTTTATATAATTTAGTATTTATATAATATAACTTAGAAAGTAGGGTATGGTGACTTAGTTTGGATGAGCCTTGGCCTTCCTTTTGTCAACCATGAACCATAACACAAGTCCCTCCATCATTGAGTTGTTGGTGAACTTGGTTGGTATTATTAACAACTTAGTGCATAAAAGATAATAGAAGATGACCACATTTGAGGCCTCAAATTGGTGCCCTACTCATGTTTATTTGTCATGGCAAATAGGAGAGAGGTCCTAGAGGTTTCCTCAAAGGGTTTGAAGAAGAGGAGAGTGAAGAAAGTAGAAGAGAGGTTGAAGGTGAAGTGAGAAACTCACTTATTCTTGAGAGAATTCTTGAGAGATTAGAGAGGATTTAGAAATGAGCAAGTGTTAGAATGGGTAGGAGTGGTGTATTTATAGTTGGGGTGAAGGGGTTGGGTATTTAATGAATTAATTAGGGTGGTTAGAAGTTAATTAGTGGTAAATATATATTTAAAAAAAAAAGAAAAAAAACATAAATAAAATAATAAAAAAAAAGGTACGGCATGTTGAAATTAAACATCACATATCGTTTTTTTTTTTTTTTACTTACTTATTTTTTTTGTTTTTATCTTTTTTTTTACTAGAATATTATTAATATATATATATATATATATATATATGTATATATTTTATTAATAATAAGTATATATTAAGATCTTAACTAAATAAGTTCCTTGTTATAACGCCAAAATTGGATAGGGTAAAATATAATGGCGACTCGTCATGAATTGGTATGAGTAACATAAAAGAAGCGAGTAACGGCAAGCTTGGCATTCATAATACAAGAAAATTAAGAATCACGCGATGTTACAAGAAGGAGTCGAATACTTTAATATGTGTAAGAATAAAGACTTAAAGCAAAAATCTCGAGTTAGATGGGCTTCTCTCGGTGACGAAAATTCAGCCTTCTTTCATCGAGTGATTAATGGGAGAAAATCAAAGAACTCCATTCCGGGTTTATTCATTGATGGCGTTTGGATTTCTAAACCTTCCATTCTTAAAAGAGAGGTTATGAAACATTTTCGTAGTCATTTTGCGGATTCTAATAAAAGCCGGCCTCTGTTGTTTTGTGATCATGTTAACCAGGTACCGGGAGATTGCCTTGAGTGGCTTGAAAGACCTTTTTCAAAGGAAGAAATTAAGGCGGTTGTCTTTGATTGCGGTCCTGACAGGGCCCCGGGGCCAGACGGATTTAATTTCAAATTTGTCAAGTTTTTTTGGAACCTTCTCGAGCAGGATTTCTCGGAATTGTTGGCTGCGTTTTATGAGTCAGGCCAGATAAGTAGAGGTTGTTCTTCCTCTTTTATCACATTAATTCCTAAATTGAAGACGCCGATGGGTTTAAGCGATTATAGACCAATAAATCTGGTGGGCATTATAAGTAAAGTTATTTCTAAGATTCTTGCTACGCGGATTAAAAGGGTGATGGGTTCAGTTATTTCTAATACGCAGTCAGCGTTTTTGAGCGATAGATATATTTTGGACGTTCCTATGATGATCAATGAAATGTACGGCTGGTTAAGAAAGAAACGGAAAAGAGCTTATATGTTTAAAATCGATTTCGCAAAAGCATACGACAACGTCAATTGGGGTTTTTTGCTAAGTATGTTGGATCAAATGGGTTTCCCGAGTAGGTGGCGATCATGGGTTCGTGGTATATTGGAGTCAGCTCGTTCCTCGGTTCTTGTTAATGGCGCTCCCACTTATGAGTTTCAGTGTGAAAAGGGGCTTCGCCAAGGGGATCCTTTGTCCCCGTTTTTATTTCTAATAGTAATGGAGGCGTTAACTTTGATTTTCAATAAAGCGGATGAAGAAGGGGAGTTCACGGGTATATCCTTGTCTAATTCTAACGTTCGTATCTCCCACTTACTATATGCCGATGATGCTATCATAATGGGTGAGTGGTCCCAATCAAACATTGAGAAAACAACCCGGTTACTTAGAGTTTTTTATTTATGTTCCGGGCTGAAAATCAATATTAATAAATCCCACTTATTCGGTATTGGCGTAGAGGAGGAAGAGGTATCGTCTATGGCCTCTTTGTTGGGTTGCAAAGTGGGTGTCTTTCCGTTTGACTATTTAGGTGTCAAAGTGGGCGCAAATATGAATAGGGTGACTCATTGGTCACAGGTTATTGATACAATCCATCACCGCTTATCTTCGTGGAAGGCGAAGCACTTGTCATTAGGTGGTCGGTTGATTCTTATTAAGTCCGTTCTTTCAAGCCTGCCTATATACTACCTTTCTCTCTATAAGGCTCCTATGGCGGTTCTGAACAAGCTGGAAAGTATTATGAAAAACTTTTTTGGGCAGGAACGAACTCTGAAAAGAAGACCCATTGGGTAGCTTGGGAGACGATTACGAAGACTAAGGCGGATGGTGGGTTAGGAATATCGAAACTTCTGGATGTTAATAAGGCTTTATTAGCAAAATGGGCGTGGAGGTTCCATAATATGGAGAATTCTGTTTGGCGGAATGTTGTTGTAACACCCCAACCGATGGCGGAAACATCGAGGTGTCACGTAGTGACGATTGTTCAATAGCTCATGGACTAAAAGTGTAAATATTGATACATTGATTAAATAGTTTATTACATTGAAATGAAATACAACTATTCTAAATGTCACCTAAACTGAAATACAATGAATCAAAATCTAAATATGAATCCGAAAGCTTAACGAATGCATCTCAAATAACCTGAAACATGTACGAAAATAATTTGTCAATACAAAAATGTATTGGTGAGCATACCCTGTTTAAATACATATAATATAAAAGTGTTTCGCAATGTATGTGCTATGATATTGTAATATGTAAAAGGGTCAAAATCAAGCCTCACATCGTTCAATAATCGTTTACACATCGTTCAAGAAAAAACCATAACAATGACCAAGGACTTAACTCGTTCACGTAAGTAACCAAGGGATATAATTCGTAGTACTACTCATTGTTAGGTGCGGCCCAACGGTTAATGACTTTGACAAATCGTTCATACATTTCACACAAAACATATCAAAGAGCACATTGCGTTATAAATAATACACATAAGTTTAGTAATAATTGTACATGAGTCACCCCAAAATAGTAAATAGTAAAAAGGGGAAAGATATACTCACTTTGATTGTGATGAAGAACTTGCAAGAAATCAATGAGTATAAATCTTGCTGGAACCTAAGTAAATTAAGAATGATGACTTAGTGTCTATTGGTGTTCCTTTGTAGTTATAGTGTAGTGTTTTATGCAAAATATTTGACTTTTGATTTATTTGATGAACAAAATATCTCAAATTATAAACCATGATTCTTAATAATAGATAAAGTTTATGTTAAATAAAATAATAATTAAGTTTACATATGCATATAATTAAATAATAATAATAATAATAGAAGATTAGTAATAACTTATGATATTAATTATACATGTTCAAAATAAAATTTGAGTTACTTTGTTTTACACAAAAGTAATAAATTGCAAAAAATGTTCAAAACTCATGTATAATGATATAAACATAAACAGTTTCGATTGTAATAATATATTGGCTATACTAATTTGTATATAACAATTAATCTAGGTAGCATACCTTTGTTTTGAAATTGTGGCAACAGTTCAAATTATTTCTCATATTTAAGTGCATATAATTAGCCAAACGAAAATCATGATCATATAAATCTTCTTCAAAATATATAGAACCATTTACGTATGATTTATAAATCTCAAGTTTGATTTATTATATTAAGTTATAGAAGATAAATTTTATATAAGAATGCATGAAATATTTAAAGCAATCAAAATATTATTTGATACCTTATACGAAGAACCAATTTAAAAGGTTCGCGAGGAAAAGCAATCGTCTGAGTAACCGATTATGTGAGGTTAGTGGTTGACGCTAACGACTCAACAACAATGACACTTGAAGTGTTGATGGCTCATAATGTAGTGTAGTAGCGACAATATCATTTTAATGGTGTTTCTAACTAGGGGTGTAAACGAGCCGAGCCGAGCCCGAGCCTGACTGGGCTCGGCTCGGGCTCGTTAAGGTTTTGTGAAGCTCGAGCTCGAGCTCGGCTCGGTTCGAGCCTACAATCTTGAGCTCGAGCTCGACTCGCTAGCAAAATCCAAAGCTCGAGCTCGGCTCGGCTCGGCTCGAGGTGATTTGAGAATCTCAAACGAGCTCAAAAGCTCGGCTCGAGCTCGCAAAAGCTCGGCTATAATTTAGGCTCGCGAGCCCAATCGTTAAGGCTATAACTTAGGCTCGGCTGTAACTTAGGCTCGGGCTCGGGTTCGGGCTCTAGCTCGTTAAGGCTCGATTAGGCTCGCGAGCCCAATCGAGCTTTGTATCTAGGCTCGAGCTCGGGCTCGATAACTAAACGAGCCATATTTCAGGCTTGGGCTCAGGCTCGGGCTCGTTAAGGCTCGGCTCATTCGAGCTTTTTACCGAGCCGATCCCGAGCCGATCCCGAGCCGCTACGTGTCATTTACACCCCTATTTCTAACGGGTACGGTGTATGGCGCCACATATGGTTGAAACTAGAACACGCTATGGCAGGATAGCGTAACGATGGAGTGCAATGGGAATGGATGGAGTAGATTGTTGAAGCTGGTGAATGGTGGTTTTGTTGGTGATGCTCGCGAAGATGTGGTCTTAAACTTATACATGAATTCTCAATTAATTCCAAATAAGTTTCACTATACTAATTATTCAATTTAATGAGGCTTTTATTTGAAATGATTTGGTGGTATAAATTTTTGGTTGTTACAAGAAAATGAAACGTCAAAATTGAAGTTATGAAGATATATGGTGTAGTAAACAATTTTGTCTTCTTGTTGTCATGTAATACATATTCTTTTTTTTTTTTTTTGCAATTTTCGAAAATTTGTGTGTATGTATTCACAAGTAACACGTTTTATCCAAACGTTAATAAATGTGAAGATTACAAAATTTTTATATAAGTCTAAACTTTAATTGTTTGAGATAACGAGAAAATATAAGATTGAATTTGTGGATGCCAAAATATTCGAAGGACTAGTATGATAAATGTATAAGGGGTGGATGTCACAGTCTCCCCTACTTTAGAAAATTTCG
Source organism: Ambrosia x helenae (assembly GCA_030844895.1). Lineage (NCBI taxonomy): Eukaryota > Viridiplantae > Streptophyta > Magnoliopsida > Asterales > Asteraceae > Ambrosia > Ambrosia x helenae. Next base: position 24,828,201 of record CM061227.1, on the reverse strand, counting down.
TCTCGAAATTTCTTTCAAGTGGAGGTTTCTATGAAACACAAGGCGTTGCAAAAGTTAAGTAGGTTTTTTTTTTAAATTGCATCAGTCATGATTTGACAAAATTTCAAATAATTATCTAATATCCAAAGTAAAAGTTCCAAATCTTTGACTGTTAGCCCAAAATTAGAACGTTGATAGTTTAAATGAGAAAGGTTTTGGGAATGTGTAACTGGTGAGGGCAGAGGTACTAATGAAGCAGTCTCCCCTACTTTAGAAAGTTTCTGACTAAACGTTATTAAGGACTTACAACAGGATTTTGACCAATAGAGAGTGCAAGAGTATACAAAGTTTATGGTTTTCTGTAGTGGTGGTCAAGAGAAATACTCTAGGAAGACGCATTAAAGCTCGGGTAAGAACTTTCTTATAAAAAATGCTAGCTATTAGTCAACTATCTAATGAAGAGGTAGTAATGGGTAATGGGTAGGTTCTTGGTTAGACTCCTAGTCCGTTCCCACAGTATCGTTTATGCTTATATATAGGGTGTACCGCAGCTAACCCACCACACTCCCGATACTTTGGACTTGTACTGATTGTCTACCAACAGCCTAAATAGAATTACACACCACCCTCATGTACCTGTAAATCCATGATTGCGTTCCGGGCCGTAATCATCGATTTACCTTACACTAGGGTGTTATGTTTTTCCATAACACTAACATAAGTAATACAAGAAACAGATGCGTACAACCAAAATATGTTAAGTAATCGATACTGTAATGAAACAATGATATGGTTAGAGGTCCTTCCCTTTCGGGTTTTCCCTTTAACCGTAATGAGAATAACATGTAAGTAATAGACATGGCTAGAGGTTCTTCCCTTTCGGGTTCACCCTTAACCGGCAAATTTTTGTTCACATCGTTGCTCTGAACACCCATATTGATAAACTCCGAGAATTTCACCGTTACCCTCGGATTAAAGAAATACTCTAATCCGAGTCGTACGTGGGCACTGGCTTAGATCTCATACGAGTTATCAACTAGTATGTTCATTGGCCATGATGAAGAACAAAATAATGTAAAGTATAACAGGGTTTTGCTCAAAACAGGAAAGAAAATATGCATATGCGTTCATGTAGGTATATAAGTATAGCATAAAATTTCAATTGAAAGAATAGTATAATATAAATCGAGTAAATCGCACAGGTTGCACAAAATTAAAGTAAACGAGTTAAATTAATGCTCAAAACCAGTGTTGTAATAATAACTACTAATAATTAGCGCGAGAATAGTTGCGAATAACGCGTGAGAATAACCACCAATAAAAGAATAATAAGATAATGTGCAAATGTAACTATAAATAGAATGGTGTAAAAATAATGAAATTTACTGTAAATGAAAGTGCGTAGAACAGACGTATAGTCTACTGGCATGAGGATAACTTTTTAGAAACCGAATAGTGTTTTAAGTTCAAAACATGTTCACTTGAAAAGATTTCGTAGGTACACATTTTCATGTGTTTACGAGAAGTCGAGTTTGAAAAATGTTATAAAGCCTATTATTAGTTGCAAGTTTCTCCCGAAAACGTATATTGAATACGGCATATGAAAACAAAAAGTTTAAATTTGATTTATAAAATATGCAATACAAGTTTATAAAATGCAAGATGAAACCAGTTCATGAAGTATGTGTAAATCTAATGTGTTTCAAAAGACCAAGATTTAAAATGGCGTGAAGGTTGTGAATGATCCCAGATGCCTTGACGAATTTTTAAAAAATAGAATTTTCTGTATTTAAACATGTATTTAACTTGTAGGTTGAAATCTCATTAAAGTCAAAATTTTTTCTAATTGTTATGAAATGTTGAGAAAATCCAAGTGTTACCCGTTAGGACTGGGTAAACTTGAAACCTTTAATTGTCAACTTTTACGAAGTTTATACATCGAAAGATCTTTTGTTTGTCAGGATCGTTAAGGCATCTCTTTGGGCTCATAGCGGCCTACTTGTTTCAAGGCACAAGGTGTATAAAAAGGGTGTACTATTCTAGTGAATTCCAAAACTTTAGCGGATTAAAAGCGAGATGTAGAAATGGATCCTTGAGATGTGGATTTCACTCCTAACTCAAAGATGTATTTCAAAATTGAAAAATATTGTGGAATGAAACCAATCACTAAGTTAAGGATATCACTCCCAGCTTAGTGGTTAAGTTTCTTTTTGAAGGAAATACTCTTTGAGGTGTGGATGTCACTCCTATCTCAAAGTTATATTCCTAAGATAAATAACATATAAAGGAGTGAAACGAATCACCAAGGTATGGATGTCACTCCTAACTTGGTGATATCGTTTCGTTTGTGAAATACGAGTGTCTTCTTTTCTAAGCAAAATACCGAAAGAATATCAAGAAGAAATCATAGCGAAAATATCTTGAAAGAAAATATAAGAATAAGAGAAATATACACGAGAGGACTCGTGAAAATAAGCTTAGTTATTTTTGAAAGAAAAGGCATTCTAATAAGAGAAATATCTTGAAAGAAATCATAGCGAGAGGACTCGTGAAAATAAGAGAAATATCTTGAAAGAAATCATAGCGAAAATATCTTGAAAGAAAAGGCATTCTAATAACCTAATTCCCTATAACCATGGCTCTGATACCAATCTGTAACACCCCAACCGATGGCGGAAACATCGAGGTGTCACGTAGTGACGATTGTTCAATAGCTCATGGACTAAAAGTGTAAATATTGATACATTGATTAAATAGTTTATTACATTGAAATGAAATACAACTATTCTAAATGTCACCTAAACTGAAATACAATGAATCAAAATCTAAATATGAATCCGAAAGCTTAACGAATGCATCTCAAATAACCTGAAACATGTACGAAAATAATTTGTCAATACAAAAATGTATTGGTGAGCATACCCTGTTTAAATACATATAATATAAAAGTGTTTCGCAATGTATGTGCTATGATATTGTAATATGTAAAAGAGTCAAAATCAAGCCTCACATCGTTCAATAATCGTTTACACATCGTTCAAGAAAAAACCATAACAATGACCAAGGACTTAACTCGTTCACGTAAGTAACCAAGGGATATAATTCGTAGTACTACTCATTGTTAGGTGCGGCCCAACGGTTAATGACTTTGACAAATCGTTCATACATTTCACACAAAACATATCAAAGAGCACATTGCGTTATAAATAATACACATAAGTTTAGTAATAATTGTACATGAGTCACCCCAAAATAGTAAATAGTAAAAAGGGGAAAGATATACTCACTTTGATTGTGATGAAGAACTTGCAAGAAATCAATGAGTATGAATCTTGCTGGAACCTAAGTAAATTAAGAATGATAACTTAGTGTCTATTGGTGTTCCTTTGTAGTTATAGTGTAGTGTTTATGCAAAATATTTGACTTTTGATTTATTTGATGAACAAAATATCTCAAATTATAAACCATGATTCTTAATAATAGATAAAGTTTATGTTAAATAAAATAATAATTAAGTTTACATATGCATATAATTAAATAATAATAATAATAGAAGATTAGTAATAACTTATGATATTAATTATACATGTTCAAAATAAAATTTAAGTTACTTTGTTTTACACAAAAGTAATAAATTGCAAAAAATGTTCAAAACTCGTGTATAATGATATAAACATAAACAGTTTCGATTGTAATAATATATTGGCTATACTAATTTGTATATAACAATTAATCTAGGTAGCATACCTTTGTTTTGAAATTGTGGCAACAGTTCAAATTATTTCTTATATTTAAGTGCATATAATTAGCCAAACGAAAATCATGATCATATAAATCTTCTTCAAAATATATAGAACCATTTACGTATGATTTATAAATCTCAAGTTTGATTTATTATATTAAGTTCTAGAAGATAAATTTTATATAAGAATGCATGAAATATTTAAAGCAATCAAAATATTATTTGATACCTTATACGAAGAACCAATTTAAAAGGTTCGCGAGGAAAAGCAATCGTCTGAGTAACCGATTATGTGAGGTTAGTGGTTGACGCTAACGACTCAACAACAATGACACTTGAAGTGTTTGATGGCTCATAATGTAGTGTAGTAGCGACAATATCATTTTAATGGTGTTTCTAACGGGTACGGTGTATGGCGCCACATATGGTTGAAACTAGAACACGCTATGGCAGGATAGCGTAACGATGGAGTGCAATGGGAATGGATGGAGTAGATTGTTGAAGCTGGTGAATGGTGGTTTTGTTGGTGATGCTCGCGAAGATGTGGTCTTAAACTTATACATGAATTCTCAATTAATTATAAATAAGTTTCACTATACTAATTATTCAATTTAATGAGGCTTTTATTTGAAATGATTTGGTGGTATAAATTTTTGGTTGTTACAAGAAAATGAAACGTCAAAATTGAAGTTATGAAGATATATGGTGTAGTAAACAATTTTGTCTTCTTGTTGTCATGTAATACATATTCTTTTTTTTTTTTTTTTTGCAATTTTCGAAAATTTGTGTGTATGTATTCACAAGTAACACGTTTTATCCAAACGTTAATAAATGTGAAGATTACAAAATTTTTATATAAGTCTAAACTTAATTGTTTGAGATAACGAGAAAATATAAGATTGAATTTGTGGATGCCAAAATATTCGAAGGACTAGTATGATAAACGTATAAGGGGTGGATGTCACAGTTGTTGAGGCCATTCATGGGGGGAAAGGGAGATGGACGTTCTTACCGGTTGATAAGGCATTGTCTAGTGGATGGAAATCTATAGTCAATTTATTGGCGAATCTGAACTTCCATGATAGAAACTTTCAGACATGTATCCGCACAGATCCGGGTCGAGGTGATAAAACGCGTTTTTGGCTTGACCTGTGGTATGGTGACTCATTATTAAAAGATCGCTGGCCAAATTTATACAAGATTCATCCTAATAAAACCTGCAAATTGAGCGACTGCATTAAGTTGTCTGATAATGGTGTTTGTTTTGAGTTGAGAGGATTGCAAGGGCCGAGTAAAGTGGCTGAAATATCAGAAATGCAAGAGGCGTATGAAGTTTGCAGCAGATTTAAAGTTTCTAACAGATCTGATAGACGTATTTGGGTGGACACGGACAAGGGCGAGTTCTCTGTTAAACAAGTTAAAAGGATGCTCAGATTCGGTAGAGACATGAAGCGAACGCAGCTGATGCAATGGGTTCCTTTAAAGATTAGTCTTTTTATTTGGCGTACCGAAATGAATCGTATCCCGACAAGGAAGGAGTTAATCAAAAGACATATAAGTATTCAGGATGGTAGCTGCGTGTTTTGTTCTTCGGTAGACGAAACGGTTGACCACATCTTCACAGCTTGTTGGTTTTCTTCGGGAGTGTGGAGCGGAATCGGGTCATGGTGTAAAATGGGTCCTATCATAGCCTTTTCTTTTTCTGATATTTTGACCATTGTTGATACTAGAGCCGGATCAAAAAAAGGGAAAAAGATTTTAAATGGGGTGATGATGATTACGTGTTAGGCTATTTGGAACGCGCGGAATAAACGGGTCTTTGAAAGTGTGGAGCCGAAGGTATGTGATGTGGTAGCGTCTATTAAATCGTCATCTTTTTTGTGGTTAAGGAGTAGATCTAGTTTCTCGTTTCTTGTATGGAAGGATTGGGCTAAGTTCCCGTTGTATATGTTGTAATTTTTGGCGCGCTGTGTGAATGAAGTATACTGTTCAAAAAAAAATGTAGAAATACCATTATGCCCTCATACTAACTTCATTAGGTGTTGTTGTACCTAAGCCTTAAATGTTGTAATTACTTAATTTTGTTGGAAATCCTTCTTACATGCTTTATAATATAGTATAGATAAATAAATAATTTTATTTTGTAAAAGTTCAGTAATTTTTATACTTATAAATATATACAATTTTTATTGTTTTTTTATATAAAATAAAGAAATAAACAAAGTTGAAGTACCTGGTCATTAGCTCAAAATGAATTTACTCTCTCTATCTTCTCTCACATCCGTATCATCTCCAACTCATCAAATGCATGCCAAATGCATTGCATTGAGGATGGTCTAAACAATCACACACCTTAGTAACATGCGGTTATGTGCAATGAGTTCATTCGTTTTCACTTTCACATAAAAATGATATTTGAAATTATATAAATTTAAAAATTGAAAAAGGAAAATGGGGTTGTGTGTACAAAAATTGATTGGGTGTGTAAAACGTGATTGCTACTTTTTTTTTTTTTTTTTTTGTGATTTGCCGATCCAAATTAATTCATCTTCATCATGCCATCATCTTCTTCTGTTATAACAGGAACTTCATAACGCCCGTAATTTCTCAATCTTCATTAACACCCCTTAAAGTGGTGTGTGGAACATGAAAGAGAATTAAAAGTGCAATGTCACATAGAATGTGACTCCATTACACATATGAGGGTCCATACTTTTAAAATGAGTCATATATTTTCGTCATGTTTGTCAAAGTTTAAACGTTGTCATATTGGACAATTTAAATGAGGCACCCATATGATATGTCACGTCAAGCTTAAGGGATATTTCAATTACCTAGCTTTTATAAAATGATATAAACATAATCGACACAATATAACAGTTTTTTAAAAGTTTGGTCAATATGGTAATTATTGAGTTAAGTCGACGACCATCATGGGTATACTCTAATCATCTTTAACTCCATCTAGACGTCACGTCCTCCATTTTGTCTCTTTTCACACTATTAAGTCGTGTTAACATTTAACTTGGTGTCAATTTAATGTCTCTTAACAAGAGAAAAGAGTGGTTAACAATGAAAGTTAAAATGTCACATCGCCATTAACACCCTTGGTATGAAGGTCCACCCCATGGCCATGGCTAAGGGGTGTTTGGGATTGATTATTCAAAACAGATTATGCGTTTTGGAAATGCAGGGGTGGAGTTACTTATAAATTATTGCGTTTTGGTAGCCTAAAAAACTGATTATCTGCGTCTTAAAAACGCAATCCCAAACAATAAAAACTGATTATTTACGTTTTCAAAATGCAATAATCTAAAAGTCAGATTCAAAACGCAATCCCAAACACCCTCTAAATCTACATAATTACTTCCAACTAAAATAAATCAAAAGTCAAAATATTGATTATTTATTTAACATCAGTGCTAACAATTCAATTCATGGCCAATAAAAAATTATTTTTATTTTAAAGAAGTGATTGGATCATTATATATAGTATGGTCATTCAAGCCGTTATAATATCTTGGAGAATTAGATTTTAATAATCTAAACTATTTAAAATTGGCACATGACATCCTATACTAAAAAATTAGCCATATATAACATGTATTATTAACATATTAGATTCTGACACTCAATTTGGGTTAAGTCACAAACCCTGTTAGTGTTTTGGCTGATATGGCATGCTGGTGTGGCACTCCCAATCTAACCGAGTTAGTAACTCTAACGTAGCTTTGCTATTGGTGAGATTTACTGAGTATGATATTGAAGAAGAAGACGAAGACACAATACACAAACACACAATTACACATGTACACACATACGATATCAACTTGGACTTGGCAGACATAGTTCACAACCAATGTACTTATATGTTTTCTATGTGAGATTGAGCATGTGTTTCTTACGGTAAACAACATTCATATGATAATTAAAATTATAAATTTAAATTTTATATAGGGCAACTAATCACCCGTTATACATACAAGTTAATATAATCCGAATTAACTGTATTTTTAACTACAAACATAACTCGATATATTCAACATCTAACATAATCTGACATCTAAAATAACCCAGTTGGTCAATTGGTTTGATAAGTTAATAGAGCCCAGGGCCAGCCTGACAGGCTTAGCAATCTAGGCAAAAGCCTAGGGCCTAAAAAAAAAAAAAAGCCTCTGTTTTTTTTATCATATATTACATGTGTATTTGGTTTAAATGAACAAACTAATAACTAAAGACATAAATGACCAAACAAGTAAAAAATGTCTAGACCCAAAACTTGAAGAACTAATGGACAAATCCATTTTTTCTTTAAAACATCCTTAGCTCCTATCCTCATTACTTACGACTTCGCTAATTGCAACCGACATGAATGACGATTGGTGGAGAAATTATGAGTGAAATTAAGGGTAATCAATCACCACCAATGGTTGCTCAATGTCTCAATAGCAAGCGAAACAAGGATTATCCAGTTAAACGACTATTGTTTTATTGTAATATACTAAATTGTATATATAGTGCGATTTGCGATTGAGTAAAAAAAATCAATTTTGCATTTTGATATTTGCGATTATTTCTTTATTCAAAGGCCCCGACTTCCCAGTTCGCTTAGAGCCTCTAAAAATCTTGAGTCGGCTCTGATAGAGCCTCTATCCACTTTTATCAAACAATAAGGCCTAGTAAGTTAATTAATAGAGAAAAATGCAGTTTTCGTCCATGTGGTTTGCCTGAACTAACAGGTTCAACCCACGCTTAACACCCTGAGTACCTGAGGTTTCTTTTCCTAACACTTTACGTCCCTCCTTCTAACGGACGTCACAGCTGCCGTTACATTACCCCACGTGCACATCACGTGAGGGGTATTTTGGTCATTTCAACTCGTAAATGAAGGGCAGATTGGTCATTTCCAACACTTGAGGGGTATTTTGGTCATTTCAACTTGAAAATGAAGGGCACTTTGGTCATTTCCATCCCTTGATTAATTTAAAAAAAAATATCTAATCCTAAATATATGATAATTAACTTTCCCTCCGTATTTAAAACCCTCAATTGTTATTCCTCAATTATTCAATCAAAAATCGATCAACCCTATAATCGTTCAACCCTACAATGGTTCTGTGCTCGTGTGGATCAACAACTGATCTCAGGATTTCATGGACCATTGAAAATCCAGGACGTAGGTACCATCGTTACATCAATGGGTGTGGTTTCGTTGACTGGGCTGACCCCCTACTTGTACAAACCCTATTGTGTTGATACCTGCTCTGTTATGCACAATACGAAATCATGAAGACAATGTCAGAAGGATGTTTGCCAGGAAAGCAGAAGCTGATCAAGTGTTGCAGAAAACCGAGAATCAAAACAAGATGCTGAAAGTAGGGCTAGTGTTTTCTTGGATGCTTTTTTGTGATGTATTATGTTATGAAGTAGGTCTAGGGTATGTGCAGGTTTAGTGGTTGTGCAGTCATGGTTTCTAGGTTTTGGTGGATGTTTTTTGGTAAAGTTTAATGGTTGTGCAGGTTTGGATGTTTTTTTTTTTGTAATGAAATTAATGTAATGAAAGTCATGTTTTGATGAAGATGAATGAATATAATGAAATGAATGTTTTGGTAAAGGTTAATGGTTAATGGTATGTGAAGGTGGAATGGTATGTGTAGGTTGTGTGAATCAGTCATAATACATGATAGGTCTAGGATATGTGAAGGTGGAATGGTATGTGCAGGTTGTGTGAATCAGTCATAATACATGATAGGTCTAGGATATGTGAAGGTGGAATGGTATGTGCAGGTTGTGTTAATGTGCAGGGTTAGAATGGGTCAGAATGTTAATGTAGTTTGTATAACAAAAACATGATATTGACACAATGCAGTTTATATAACAAAAACACAATGCAGTTTGTATAATACAAAATCAAATGGGTCAGAATGTTACTGAGGGTAAAGGTTAATGGTTGTGCAGGGTCAGAATGTTAATGAGGGTATTTTAGTCATATGCAGTTTGTTAATGGGTCAAATATGCAGTTTGTTAATGAGTAGGCACAATGCAGTTTGTACAATACAATATCAAATGGGTCAGAATGTTATTGAGGGTAAAGGTTAATGGTTGTGCAGTTTGTATAATACAATATCAAATGGGTCAGAATGTTATTAAGGGTAAAGGTTAATGGTTGTGCAGTTTGTATAATACAATATCAAATGGGTCAGAATGTTATGCACGTTGTATAATACAGTTTGGTCACTTTAGTTTGTGCAGTATTTGTCAAATAGGGTGTGTGCAGTTGGGTCAAACATGTTCAGTCAAATGGGTCATCCAAAGAATAGGTTTGTTTCATGAATGGTTTGACTTATTTAAGTCAAATGGGTCAAGTAAGCAAATGGGTAGTATAAATAGAGAACAAAAAAACACAATATAACTACACAATCCAATTAGTATGATGGATCAAAAAAACATAAAAAACAAGAGACTAAAAACCAAAGACACTCAACATGACCATGCTGATGATGATCAAGATCCAAAGGAACAAGATGTTGTTCATGATCAAGATCAACAACCACAAGATCCACAACCACAACATGCTCCTGATGATGAAGATGATCCAATAATTGATGAACAACCAAAACATGCTGCTGATGATGAACATGTGCAGTTGAATAAGTTTGCAGATCTACTGATTCATAATCTACAACAGCCACAACGAAAGACAGAAAAGGAACATGAAGAAGCTAATCCATACGACGATTATGATCCTGAGGCTTTGAAAAAAGCTTGGGATTATAATGACTCTGATGATGAATGGTACCATGACCCGTATGAAGATGAGTGTCGGTCTGATTCTTGCTCTGATGATGATCGTCACTAGAAGTGAAAGATGTAACAAGTTGCTATGAATAAAATGTATGCAATGTTTAAGTAACAACATCATTTTCATTTCATTCCAAGTCAAATTTATTACAATGTTGAATGCACACATCTACATTAACCAACTAAGAACAAAGTACAACACAAAGAACACAAAATCAAATTTATTACAATGTTGAATGCATACACCGTTGATGACACCAGTTTCAGTTGATGACCATGATGTTCGACCCTCTGTTTCCTATGTTTCAGACCACACATCCTTAAATTAAAGGAATTGGACAGTGTTGATCTCGTAGATGATAATTTGAGGTCGAATTGGACACTGTTGATCTCGAATTGGAGGTAGACATTGGATTTTAAATTAGGGTTTTGAAATGGAATTAGGGAAGAAGAAGACACCTGCTTCTTCATATTATAACGTTATAATACGAGTTGAAATGACCAATATGCCCTTCATTTACAAGTTGAAATGACCAAAATAACCCTCACGTAACGGCGGCTGTGACATCCGTTAGAAGGAGGGACGTAAACTGTTAGTTTAGGCAAACCACAGGGACGAAAACTGCAATTTTCTCTAATTAATATTTGTATTTTACATAAACATTAACATAGTTACTAATATAACAATAATCACCCAATAATAATCATAATAAATTATGTTTAAAGATTAAACCATAACAAAAACAAAACTTCAAAGATTAAGCCGCATAAAATTAAAGAATTAAAGAGAATTATTTTATTCCGTAGCATGTCTACCAAACAAAAAATATAGTTAAATTGAACACTAACATAACTTTATAAGTTAAACATTATTATCACATTTTTGTATTTTTCCACTTATCGATTTTTTAAATATTGGTAGACACGTCTTATTATACCATAGCTGGGTTTTGGCACCCACAAAATACACGTCGGCGCCAGTCACATCTATATCTATATCTATATATATCTATAATCTAGAATAACTTATAATAAAAGAATTGAATATTAATGAGGTGACATTCAATAGAAGCTTAAGAAATCAATTTTAATGACATGACATTTAAGGAGGCATTCTTCTCTTTGAGTGTGCCATGTGTCATGTCATGTGCCAAATTTAAAATAAATAAATAATAATATAAAATCTAATCTACTAAATTTAAATTGAGTTACTTTAAGAAAAAAGAATTTAAAAACAAATTTAAATGTTTCTCTCTTATTTTCCTCCTATAATTTTTAAACGTTAATATCTTTTATATACGATATTTTTTTAAAGAAAAAAGTTACACCAAATTAACGAGCGTTTCATTATCTTTCCAACGAGTACCATAGTTCTATATAAAAAACGGAGAAAAAAAACAACTATTTTTTTATGGGGTTTCGTTCATACAGGAAAAATAACACAAAGTGTTCAGGTTATTCATTAATAATGTTTTTTCTTTTAAAGCAAAATCTTATCTATGATGTTGAAATTCAGCTCAATCGCCATGCTTTCATTGGAATTTTACTCTTTTAAAGATGCATAAGTATACTTCATCAAGAGAAGCTAGGAGAAAGAATCGCGCAACACTGCAACACATGGTGTCACCTTATAGCAAGGTTATTTTTTTATTTATTTAATTACAAGGGTAATAATTATCACTATTAATATTAGTATTATTAGAATTGTTATATTTTTCAACCCCGGGACGTTCCCTGGCACGTTGAGGTGAGAGTTTTTAATTTATTTTTTTATTTTGTTTTCATCTATTCTCCTACACTTATCTAACCCTAATCTCTTTAAGAATTTAAAAACAAATTTAGATTTTTCTCTCTAATATTTCCTCCCATCATTTTTAAACGTTAATATCTTTTTATATACGAGATTTTTTAAAGAAAAAAATTACACCAAATTAACGAGCGTTTTATTATCTTTCCAACGAGTACCATAGTGCTATATAAAAAACGGAGAAAAAAAACGACTATTTTTTATGAGGTTTCGTTCATACAGGAAAAAAAACACAAAGTGTTCAGGTTATTCATTAATCATGTTTTTTTCTTTTAAACCATGTTCTTATATACAATATTGAAATTTAGCCCAATCGCCATGCTATCATTGGAATTTTACTTTTCTAAAGATGGATAGGTATACTTCATCAAGAGAATATAGGAGAAAGAATCGCGCAACACTGCAACACATGGTGTCACCTTATAGCAAGGTTATTTTTTTTATTTAATTAATTACAAGAGTAATAATTATTACTATTAGTATTATTAGAATATTTATATTTTTCAACCCCGGGACACTCCCGGGATAAAAGCTAGTAACTTATAATAAAAGAATTGAATATTGATAAGGTGGCATTCAATGGAGGCCTAAGAAAGCCATTTTAATGACATGACATTTAAGGAGGCATTCTCCTCCTTGAGTGTGCCATGTGTCATGCCATGTGAAAAAATAAAAATAAATAAATAATAACGACTATTTTTTGTAACCCGACATGTATTGTGTCAGGTTTGGAATTAGTTTAAAAAAATTTGTGGGTTTGGGTCGGGCCTGGGATTAGGTGATACCCGACCCAATTACCATTTTTTTATATTAGAATATGATAACTTATGGCAGAGATTTGTTTAAAATAATAATAATAATAATAATAATAATAATAATAATAATAATAATAATTAATCATATATTGGCAAGTCATTAATTATGTTGTTATATTAGATATTTTATTATGTCATATTAGATATTTCAACCCGGGACGCTCTCCAACAGATAATTGCTATATAAATGTCATTTTTATAGTTTAGATACTTCTAATTTTATTCACTTTACTTAGATTTCTCAACCCGAAACGCTCCCAGGGTATAAGCTAGTACAACATATTGGTTCCTGTCCCCAGATCATGACCCAACGTCTGTCTCTGATCGCTTGAGGCTTGAAGCATCAATTCAGAATTTTATATATATTATTTTTAATATATAATCGTCATTCTTAACATATAGATAAAGTTATTGTACAAATAGATTTTAACGTACTAAATTTGAAAAGTAAAAGAAATTTGTTTTTATTTTTCACCTAGTTAAACATTAAGTTTTTGTCCTAAAAGACCAAAACATTTAAAAAATATATATATATATATAGGAATGGGTTCATGTGAGAACCCCTTTGAGTTGAGAGAACTTAAGAACCCCTCTAGACCATTAACAAGCTGACACATATACCATCTATCAATATAATATTAAGGGGTATGAAAGTAATTTATCCTCACCCTACCCCACCCCACCCCACTCCACCCTTTTATTATACTGTTTTTTTTTTTTAATAAACCACACCTCTCTTCCTCTCTCTCATCAGACACATCCTCCCTCTCTCTCACACACATTCCTCTCCCCCTCTCTCTCTTCTCTCTCTCTCTCTCTCTCACATACTTCTAATTTTATTCACTTTACTTAGATTTCTCAACCCGAAACGCTCCCAGGGTATAAGCTAGTACAACATATTGGTTCCTGTCCCCAGATCATGACCCAACGTCTGTCTCTGATCGCTTGAGGCTTGAAGCATCAATTCAGAATTTTATATATATTATTTTTAATATATAATCGTCATTCTTAACATATAGATAAAGTTATTGTACAAATAGATTTTAACGTACTAAATTTGAAAAGTAAAAGAAATTTGTTTTTATTTTTCACCTAGTTAAACATTAAGTTTTTGTCCTAAAAGACCAAAACATTTAAAATATATATATATATATATATATATATATATATATATATATATATATATATATATATATATATATATATAGGAATGGGTTCATGTGAGAACCCATTTGAGTTGAGAGAACTTAAGAACCCCTCTAGACCAATAACAAGCTGACACATATACCACCTATCAATATAATATTAAGGGGTATGAAAGTAATTTATCCTCACCCTACCCCACCCCACCCCACTCCACCCTTTTATTATACTGTTTTTTTTAAAATAAACCATACCTCTCTTCCTCTCTCTCATCAGACACATCCTCCCTCTCTCTCACACACATTCCTCTCCCCCTCTCTCTCTCTCTTCTCTCTCTCTCTCTCTCTCTCTCTCTCACACACACACACACATCTGAGAACAACAACAATGATGGTGTTTTCGTGGCTGCGGTGATGGTTTCGTGGTGGGGGGATCTGAAAAACGACGGTGGTGGTGGTTTCGTGGCTTTTGGTGGGGGTTTTCGAACAGATCTGAAACAGTTCGTGGTGGGGGGTTTCGATGGTGGGGATGGTGGTTTGATGATGCTCATGTCCGGATCTATTTGAAGATGATGGGGGTGTTTTTTTAAAGATGGTTTTGATGATGATGAACGAAGGGTGGTGGTCGATGGTGGTCGACGGTGGGGATGGTGGTGGGGATGAAACAGATCTGGTATGTTCTTTTTCTTCTTCTCATCATTATTATTATTATTATTATTATTATTATTATTATTATTTGTTATTATTGGTTTTTGTTATTATGTTTGATGATTTGATGATGACGATGTGTTTGATGATGACGATGTGTTTGATGATGATGATTTTTGCAGATCAAAGTTCTTTCTTTCTTCCTTTTTTTTTTTTTTTTTTTGGTATAAGGTAAAATTTGGGGCAAGTGTGGGGGTTATTGTTAGTATTATTATTATTAAAAATTTTCATGGTTTTTTTTTGTGTGAAAAGAAGATGATGATGGGAAGAAGATTATGTTGTTGAAGATGATGGGTTTTTTTTTTTTTTTTGTATAAGGTAAATAAACTATGGTGTAAAAGTTTTGAGTTATGTGTAGTATGAATGTATAGATGTTTGGGGTGTTTTATATTGATGTAATAAAGTTTTTTGTTGATGTTGTGGGCATTTACGTTGGTGTAATACGATTGTATAGATGTTTTGTTTTGGTTTTTACACTAGTGTTTTTGTGTAGTAGGGTTGTGTATGGCAGATTACACCGGTGTAAATAATTAAAACGGTGTAAATCATGGTAGAATTACACTGGTGTAAATAATTACACCAGTGTAAATCATGGTAGATTACACTAGTGTAAATAATTACACTAGTGTAAAAACGAGAGAGAAGACAGAATGTACAAGTTGATTTTTTGTTTTAAAAAAAACTAAATTGGTTAAAAAAAATAAATGAATAAAAAATAAATTAAAGTTAAAAAATGGTAGATTTACACTAGTGTAAATAATTACCCTAGTGTAAATCATCTTCATCAAATTTATCTGATTATTAGTTTTAAAAAAGTAAATAAATTAAAAAATAAAAAATAGTTTAAAAATTATGATATTGTGAATTATTAAATAAAAAATTAATATCATATTATATTAATTATATTTCTCTCACATAGTGTTTTTACTTTAATACCCTCAAATGTACTTTATTAGATTAAAATATACATAATACAATTTTTAATTACCATGTAAAGACAAAAACCTCAAGAGTTAATCTCAACCATTGGATTGAGAAGATCAATGGTTTAGAATGGTTCCTATGGTTTCTCACAACTCACCATGGTTCTCCAAATAACCCAACCCTATATATATATATATATATATATATATATATATATATATATATATATATAGGGGAAAGTTACTTTGAGAACACCTATATTTCGTGCGAACCATGAGAACGGCATCTAAAACCATTCAAATTCAAAATTTCTTTTTACACTTATATTTATTACTAAAATACAATCCCAAAAACACAATTTACGCGTAAAAATTCAAACGTATACGAAAATAAATTGTTTTTACACATGTGTAAATTTACTGTTTATACATGTGTAAAATGTTTCATTTACACATGTGTAAAAAGTTAATTTGAAAGTGTTTTTTTCAGAAAAGATGTATTATTTGGAAAGAAAATTCATTTATTAATGTTGTATTTTGATTATAATAAGGTTTGTATTAAAAAAAATTGATTTTGATTCATTTTTTTACTTGTTCTCACGGTTCTCACGATATTTAGCGTTCTCAAGATAACTCTCTCCTATATATATATATATATATATATATATATATATATATATATATATGGGATGGTTAGAATGAAAACCTCAAAATGTTGAAGAAACCCATGGAAACTTCATCACAACTATTGATCTCCAAGATCAATGGCTACAATTGATTCTTTGATATTTTACTAATTAAAATAACTAGTTGTATAAAATCACACGCGTTGCGCGTTTTACAATCGAGATTTAGATGAGGTGTTAATCAATCAATGAATTATACAATCGAAATTCCATTTTGGTTGTAAACGTTAAAAAAATAAAGAAATCTACACATAAGGTAACACATGAAATTTGTAACGAAATTACATAAGATTATATTATTTATATTAATAGTATATAATATAATAATTTTTTTAATAAAAAAATATGAATAAAATAATAGTATATAATATATTAATAGTGTATAATATAATAAAGTTTTTGAATAAAATAATAGTATATAATATATTAATTAGGGATGAGCATACAAGGCCGAATACCGATCTCGTTCCGTCCCGATCCTGATACCGTACAGAGCCGATACCGAACCGAGTGGTTTCGGGATTGGTACCCATATTTATGGATTTTCAGTTTCGGTATTATCGGTATCGGTATTGTCGGGATCGTATAAAAAGTTTTTGAATAAAATAATAGTATATAATATATTAATTAGGGATGAGCATACAAGGCCGTATACCGATCCCGATACCGTACCATACCGAACTGATACCGAACCGAGTGGTTTCGGGATCGGTATCGGTACCCATATTTATGGATTTTCGGTTTCGGTATTATCGGTATCGGTACGAGATCGGTATGGTATCGGTATTTTAAGGTAAAATACCGATACCATACCGGTACCGAACCGATACCGTTCCGTTCGGTATCGGTATTGTCGGGATCGGTCTAATATATTAATAGTATATAATATAATATATTAATAGTATATAATATAATAAAGTTTTTAAATAAAATAATAATATAAATAAAATATTAATATTTTTACTATTCATTTGAAAACACTATTCAAATGAGTTGTATTATTAATAGTATATAATAGACAAGTGGGCAAAAGGGTATTATTGGTATTTGGCTTTGAGATGGTTCTCTTTCCTCTCTCCTTTGTTGCATGGTAGCTTACATCAGTCACCTCATGTAGCTATATAAACGTCATCTCTTTCCTCTTTCATTCAGAATTTTGAATTTCCCCCAAAAGCTTCAAAGCTCCATCAAAGACCCTTCAAAGCTCCATCAAAGCCCCAAATTTTATCACAACCTGTTCATATAGTGTGTGTCGATCATCAACCAAACCTTACGTCCATCATCGACCTCCATCAAAGACCCTTCCTTCTACCTCCATCAGCGACCAACATCCATAAGCAACCTGTTCATCCAACCCTCGTCGATCATCAAGCTTTTGTTAATAATGAAACCTCTTTTCTGGTCAATGTCTTCAAAGAGAAGACACTGGAAGCTAAAGAAATCTGATCGGAGGTATCTTCTTTGGATGTAGTGTTACTATTGATTTTGTTATTATTTTCGTATTTTTTATGATGTTTGTGTGTTTGCGGGGGGTATAAGCATGATTATAAAACAAGGTTTGTTAATATAGTGTGTAACATTGTTCATGTAGTGTGTCTCTTGGGGTAATCATTCATGATGATGTTAAACAGGGGGGTTGTTAGTATGTTATAAACAAGAGATCAAATGGGGGGTTGGGTATAAGCATGATTATGAACACAGAGGTTAAAATGTTTTTGTTAAAAGGGGGGGTTTATTTGTTCTGGGTATGATGATCGATTGTTTAATAAGGTTAAAAACATGGGTGTTGCATGTGTAAACAAACATGGGTGTCAATGGTTTGGTGTTAGCATTATTATAAACAAGGGTGTAATATGTAATAGCTCATTGTGTACTGTGTTTTGAATCAGGAAAACACGTAAAAATGCTAATGTGGTTGATAGTAGTGTATCAACAAGCGTTGAAAGAAAGGTTGTGGTATTAACTGATGACGTGACCAAACCAAAGAACAAAGGGAAACAAAGGATCATTGTCGTCATGGATGACGATACAACACAAAGGCGTAGTGGAAGAACAAAGCGTGTACTAGGTAAAATAGTGTCAATGGTTTAGTGTTTGCATTATTATAAACAGGGGTTTCAATTATAAAAGGGATGGTTTTTAAGTTTATTGATTCATGTTCGGCAGATTATGATTTTGATGACTTAGACACGCCATTGATTGCATTCAAAAGACGCAAATCAGGTAACTTCCACCGTGCTTCCTTCTTAGTGTGAACTATTAAAAAGTATAGATACGTGTCATGTTTGTAGACTATATTATTTCAATTTTTGTCTCAGATCATGAAGGTGGCACAAGTGGTGCATCAAGCATGGATTCTCGAAAGGATAAAGGTTGGGGACAAAGACAGTTTTTTATTGTAGGCTTAACATATGTAACACAGTTGTGATTTTCCAGGTAAAACGGCTGATGGGTCGTCACGTTCACAGAAAAAGGCTGGAGATAATCAAGGTATGAATAAAGTGTGACTTTGCGTATGTAACACTTAAATGGTGCGTACTAACCAGAGGTTGGTGTCGATGTTTTGGCAGTTTCAAAGAGGGTAACAAGATCTACATCTAATAACAATGAACCTGTGGATGAGCGAGATGGACGTAGAAAGCAAAAGATAGGTAAAAGGACGGAAGGTAGTAAGGCGAAGCGAAAAGGCAGTGGTAAAGCGGCGCGTGGGAAGGTTGGTAAACAACGTAAACGAAGGAAGAAGGATGAATGGCCTGGTATACGTACAAGGTCTTCGCCATTACAGTTTGCTAGGTGCATAAGTATTTTGAGTGAAGAACAACGTCAGGCTGTGAAAGAGATGGGGTTTGGTAGACTACTTCACTTCAAGATGGATGGGATACCGTCGAAGTTGGGTCACTACGTTGTTGAGAACTTAGATCCAGAAAGGTTGCAAATTTATCTTCCATGTGGTACAATCTCTATTGATGCAGAAGTGATCCGAAGGCTTCTGGGGATTCCTGATGGCGGGGTATCATTTAGTTCACTGCCGCGTTTAAGTGAAAAGGATGAAGCGGTTGCTAGCTGGAGAGAAAGGTATCCACCTAGCCGATTTGTGTCACCTAAACAAATGGTTGACCTGATCGAGTCCCAATCGGATGGCGAGGACGGCTTTGATTTCCGCATGGACTTCCTAATGTGCTTTTTTGCTTTTATGGTTCAGTGCCATAAACAAGGAAGCCTTAGGGATTCCATATTGGACTACATCACCGATGACTTGGATTTTGCAGGGATGGATTGGTGTGGGTTGTTATTGGATAAGATAAAACTTTGTAAGAATGGGTGGAGATGCGGAGATAAGAGCACAGCGTTTGCTGGACCCCTTGCGTTGTTGGTGGTAAGAGTTTTTACTTTACTGTTTTGCATGTGTAACATAACTTCTTACGTATTTTGCATGTGTAACTCAGGGGGTGTAAATAACGTTTCCTTGTTTTCAAATAAACATGACAGCTACTTTATGTGGATAGCGTAAGCTGCGAGGGGATACAGGTGGATGATACGATTTACCCAATATCTTTTTGGAGCGTTCAAAAGCTAAGAGAGAGAGAGAGAGAGAGGATTGAAATTGGGAACGGTGGCTTTGGTAAGGGAGAGCTAAAAGGCTTGTCAGCATCCAGTAACATCAAATGTGTGGACTATGAACCAATAGTACAGGTACATGTGTGTTTATATAACCTTCATCCATGCTTTCTTACGCAACTTAAGTCATTAAATATATACGTTATCATATACAGGACAGAGTAGCAGGGGTTGATAAGATGCTGGATGTAATGCTAAAGAACAAGGACCACATTGAGACCGCCATAATGAAGCTCCATGGGGAGTATCCAGAGAGAGAAGAAGTTTTGGCCGTAAAAGCCAAGTACGAAAGTATTCTTGAGCAAGCACCAAAGTGGGCAAAACGGAGATGTCTAACCTCTGATGTTGATGATCAGCAAGTAACAACTGTATTTGAAGGCGTGACTTTGAAAGAAACTACTCGAGAGGAGATAAGAAACACCGCACAAGATGGGACAGGTATGTTAGGCGGTCGCAACGGTTAATAAAACATAGTAATTAAATGTGATTTTGTATGTTTGTAACAGTTGTAGATTGTGTACAGGGCTAGATGCAGGGACTCCCGATGGAGTTGTAGAAGATGTTGGGGGTGAACATGACACGGGGCTGGATATGTTGGAATGTTTCAGGACACCAGATGAAGAGGGTGAACATGGGGCGCAAAAAAAATCGTGGGTGATGACGAGATAACAAACGTAGTTGTGAGCCAGTACCGAAAAATCCTCTATGAAGAAGATAAATGTAAAACAGCAGCAACATCAACGGGAGATGACATGTTGCCCAAAAATCTTCAAAATGATGGTTTTGGTTTGGAAGCCTGCAAGGAGACTGAGACAGAATGCAAAGGGGAAGAAAAAACCTTGGAGGCCTTGGCTAATGAACCGCCCACCGTATTTGAACCAACTCAAACACCAGTATACAGAAGACGTAGGAGTAATGCTGTACTTCAGGCGTTGCGGGGGAAGATATGTATGCAACAGGATATTGTGGCAGATGCTGATAAGGACATGAATGACCATAAAGGTTGCAACCTGAAAACGAGTTGATCTGTAAAGCAGTTTTAATTGGGGATGTATTCTAAATGTGTTCTCTGTGTGTCATAGAAACAGGTGAAGCTGAAGGGAGCGAGAAGGATGGAATGACGGTGACGGATGTTGAAAATCTGGTAAAGCGAGTAGAGGACATAGAGAGTACTACAATTGGAAAAATGTCAAACGAGGGGTATGATGGGCCCAGATTCAGTGTCGGCTTAACACTGATGGACATGGAGGTTACGTGTCAGCTGACAGGTATGTGTTGATTATTGAATCAAAACGTTTCATATGTTAAGATATTAATTAGATTTGCAAACTTAAATTGGGCGCTAAAGGCGAGGTACCAAATGTAGAAGATGCTAAGTCGTGTGAAAACACTAGTGAGTATCATACGGTACCTGACTTTTTGCATATGTAACACATATATAAACTTGTATATGATGGTGGTTGTAGCTTGTGTTCTGAATCTGTAAAGCAGTTTTAATTAGGGATGTGTTCTAAATGTGTTGTTTGCGTGTCATAGAAACAGGTGAAGCTGAAGGGAGCGGGAAGGATGGAATGATGCTGACCGATGTGGAAAATATTGTAAAGCGAGTAGAGGACATAGAGAGTACTGCGATTGGAAACACGTCAAACGAGGGGTATCATGGGCCCACCTTCAGTGTCGGCTTAACACAAATGGACATGGAGGTTGCGGGTCAGATGACAGGTATGTGTTGATTGTTGAATCAAAATGTTTCATATGTTCCGTTATTAATTAGATTTGCAAAATTGAAGTGGGCGATAAAGGTGAGGTGCCAAATGTAGGAGATGCTAAGTCGTGTGAGAACACTGGTGAGTTTTGTACGCAGCCTGAATTTTTGCATATGTAACACTTATATATAAACTTGTATATGATTGTGGTTGCAACTTGTGTAGATACATTGTTCGGCGCTGATGTGGTTGGACAAAAGGAACCTCTTATGGTTGATATTTGTAACACCCCAACCGATGGCGGAAACATCGAGGTGTCACGTAGTGACGATTGTTCAATAGCACATGGACTAAATTGTAAATACTAATAGCAAATAACTTCCATTATTCAAAACGAAATACAAAGAGTCTTAATAGAAATCTCAAACATAGAAAATAAATGTTCAACTTTTATTTATGCACTAGGTCCAGCCTAAGCGTGAAAGCAAGTAAGATCAAACGTCACCTGAAACATGTACAAAATAATTTGTCAACACATATAATGTATTGGTGAGTACATCTGCTTGATATATATAATATACAAAACGTTTCGCAAATCTTGTGTTGTATACCATTTGCAATTATGTAATTTAAGTAATGTCCGTTCAAAATCAACCCTAAGAAATAAGTATCAAGAATCAAGAATCAAAACATTTTTGAGTAATATGAATCACAAGACAATGACCAAGGTCTCTCAACAGAGTCACAAGGGGTATATACCATAGTACTATTCATTGAAATGCCAGGCCCTCAAAGGTTAATGATTTTGACAAGTCATAGACACACAAATTAACATAAAGCAAACACACATGAGAATTGCTATTTTAGTAAGAAGTAATAGAAACTTGATAATAGGTACATGAGTCACACCCAAAAATAGTAAAACAGTAAAAAGGGGAAAGATATACTCACAGTTTGCGAAAGCGATCAAAATCCACTTAAGCGGTCGTGAGCTAAGTAATGGGAATTCCGAGGAATTCAACCTATAATGTGTAAGCATACTAATAAGGAAATGTCTAAGAGTCTAAAGTAACTAGGGTCTAAGGCGTTAGAGTTTGCTAGGTCGATTCGGGGAATTAGAGTTTTTTTATGATACGTCGAATTAATATAAAGTTGTATAAAAATAATATACCAAAGTTTGTAAATGTGGTTTAGGTAATATAATTATTACCAATTGAATATTTAAATAAAATATGTTTGAATAATTAAGACGAAATAATTTAGTTAATTACATTAACTAAATTAAATAAATACAATAATCATAAATGTATAAATAAATAAATTATTGTGTGTTTCACAATGATTTAACAATTGGTAATTAAGATTTTCAAACATATAAATATTTCTATTTTAAAATAAAATAGATGTTTAAATAGTGTAAATAAATAAATGTTTGATTATGTCTAATTAAACATAAATAATGTTAATAATACAAGACATGAACTAAAAATGCTATTTTTGTAGAAAATAGATTCTTTCTTATGTAAATTAATTAAAATAATTTTCTCATAATTTTTATAAACTTATTTATATTTAAAACTGATTGATTGATATTAAATAATGTTTAAATGATTAAAAATAAAAACAATTAATAAAAATACATGTTTTCTGAATAAATAATTTTTATTTTAGATTATAATGCTTAGAAATAATTATCCTAAATATTTGAGATCAAAATCATTAAAAATGAATTTTTAATCAATTAATTATGATTAAAACAATATAAATTAATAAAATAACGAAAATAATTCATTTTTCAGAAAATAAAATTATGATAATTTTCTATGATAAGTCAAGAAGCTATACCTAAATTTTCATAATTTTTGGGTAAAATTTGGATTTATTATGAATATTATAAGTTTTTACGATTATAATAATATTCATAAAAGAAATAAACAAGTAATATAATAAATAAAAAAAACGAAAATAATGATGGGGGTTGCCTGGTTTCGAACCTGGTCCCCTTTTGTCTCAACATGTATCACCAACCACTACACCACTTGATCCATATGTTATTAATTTTTTATTCATAATCTATTTAAACACTATATACAAAGTCATCTTCTTCCCCAAATTCACAAACCCTAACCCTAATTTATCATCACCCTCAATTCGATAATAATAATGTACGAATCCAGAGGGGTTTCAAAGATGGATGATTATCTAACAAAACGGCACAAGAAAGTTGTACTTCAATGCGTGTTAAGATCGAACTACAAGCTTCTATACTCGCACTAAAATTCACGAATTAAGGAGGTTTCAAGCGATGGTTTTGTACAATTTTTAGTGGGTTTCAGATGTGTATGAGTGCAGAAACAAAATGAGGAGTTCAATTTATATAGAGGTCGAGTAGAATAGCGTTTCTTAGTGCTTCTTTATGTCCGATCGGTTACAAAACTTTTCACAATTAAAACTTGGTTAAAAACGCGTTATAGATTAAAATTATTACTGGAATTCGAAGTTTAAAGGTGGGGAAACGGTTTATGATCATTAAAAAGAACAATAATTCGCATAAAACTGATTTTTTTGAGTCCTGCCGGAATTAATGGCCGCCGCCGGTAGGTTTGGCCGGAAAAACGGCCGGAGTCAGGGAGGGGGAGTTTTTTTTTTAAACTTTTACCTAATGTCAGTTTTGGTCCCTCATGTTTAACCTTGTTAGTTTATTATAACTTGTTAACCTTTTTTTCCTATTCAAAACTTAACCAAGTTAAACTAATTTAACCAAAAAGTTTCATAACTTTATAAAACTTGGAATTTTTTATGAAATCTGTGGCGTAGACGTTTCAAGATACGTATTTGGTTAAAACTTATACCCGATCCTTAATAAACATAAATGATAAAAAAAATGTTCGCTCTTAAAATTAAATTTGAAAACGACGAAACTTGCAGTGACTATAATGGAAATATTTCAAGGGTTATTATTGTAAATTTGACGAAAGACAAGGGTGACGGATGTCACAATATTGCTGAAAATAAGCGTAAGTTTGTTTTGTAAGCACACATGAACGATTGCGTTATGCATACGTTGTTGCTTACGTAAATGTTGGTTGTGACACGTTCCATTGATCCGTTAGGCGCCATAGGTGAAGGTAGAAGTGATGAGACTGTAGCAGCTGACATGCTTTGTTGCTTACGTAAAATGTTGGTGGTGACAGGTTCTATGGATCCCGTAGGCGGCATAGCTGAAAAGAAACATGATGAAGCGACCACAATTGACATGGGCGGCGATATTGCCCAAACTGGTATGGTTATAGTTTATTAACCTTGTGTTGACACTTAGGGGCAGCTTACTAAGTTTCCCATGGGTAACATAAAAACAGGAGAGGGAGAGGATGGTCAGGGGGTCGACAACTGTTGTAGTTACCCTTTGGTGTAGCCTGTTAGTTCGTTTGACGCGAATACAGGTGCTTACCGTCAATACAGTTTGAGTGGTGCATATGGGTCGACGTTGGGTGGTGAGGAAGATGACGATAATATGACATTGGCTATGCGACAACAACGGATTGCAGAATTAGATGCTAAAAAAAGGAACCCACAACGTGAGAGACATCTTTCATTCTTCAACAAGTCGCCATTCATGAAAAGGGGGGTTGAACTTCAAGACGCGGTAGCAAAGGA
The DNA here is from genome assembly GCA_030844895.1 of Ambrosia x helenae. Classification (NCBI taxonomy): domain Eukaryota; kingdom Viridiplantae; phylum Streptophyta; class Magnoliopsida; order Asterales; family Asteraceae; genus Ambrosia; species Ambrosia x helenae. Next base: position 24,802,617 of record CM061227.1, on the reverse strand, counting down.
TGAGGAAGCTGTGTGGGCTTTTATATGTCTTGATGAGGATCCTATGTTCAAACTTCATGGCGGGGATAGAACGAAGAGAATAGCGGAAATGAACTTGTAAGTTTCATATGCAACAATAACTTTACTAAAAATTCAGGAAAGAAAGAGGCTAACATGCTAACGTGGACAGTATAAATGCAGAACTGGCTGAGGACCCGCTTGGCACGTAAGGCATACAATTCCTTAATGGTTTTGACCTAAGCATATATATAGTTTGAAAATATCTTTGTTGGATGTTATGCAGGGAGCTCTTGTTCAGAAGCGTTTGCAATGTGGAAGCTACACGGAGTATGTTCAAGTCATTGAAACATGGAGAGAGGGTGTCAGATGCGATAATTGACTGTTGGGATGAAGTGCTAAACTACGAAGAGCGGTTTAAGTCAGGAGAAGCTTACCTTCGGCTATTTGTCGGCACCAAAACAGTTGTATGTATAGCTACTTTAATTTTAATAACTGTCTCACGTATGTTACAAAATGTTTCCCCTAAAACCTGATACGGATGACGTGTTGACAGTTCCCAGGGATGTTGCATGATGACAAATGCGATGATGCTTAGCGTATGGGTCGCTTCTGGAGTGGGGTACTAGCCGCTATGTCGTTTTATCATAAGAACGTCGATTTCAAGAAGATTGACATTGTTTTGTTCCCGATATTGGAAGCTGACCATTTCTATGTGTTTATATTTGAGCTTCGCAACATGTCAATCTTGGTCATCGACAATGAGAAAAAAAAAGGAAAGGGGGTTTTATGGATTCTACTGTTTATCTGAAGAAGGATACTCCGTATGAATATGTAAGTTTTATATTTATAAACTATTACGTTACTGTTACCACCAAAAAATGTCTAACCATTCCCAATCCTGTAATCACAACTGTAGAAGCATATGTTTGCCAAGTTCCTTAGAGAGATAAACCACCCCAGGACTGTTTCGGTTGAAAAGGCTGCGATAAGGAGGTTGGATGTTGAATGGGCAACAACTGGAAATGTCTCAGATTGTGGAGTATACCTTATGAGGCATATGGAGAAGTTTATGGGGCTTCATGTGCCATTCGATTGCCAGTTCAGTAAACATTGGAAGAAGAGAGATGCGGAAGTCAACAAACTTAGGACGAAGTACGCGGTCCATATAATTCGTTCGCCAGCAAATTGTTTTAAGACGAAGGTTGAAAAGGCTGCTTTAAGGAGGGGATAGGTTATGTTGGTTGGAGGACATATTAGACATTCTGGTTGCTTGTGTTTTGCGTACACTTTGTTATCTATGGTTGTGTATTTTGCCTAGCAAACTAATGTTAGATAAGTTAAGTTAAGGTAAGGTAGGTTGATGGTACTAACTAAACTAATGTTATGTATTAAAGTATGAACGCAGGTATTACCGTTAATTAGCCAGTTGCATGTGTAAACAAATGCTAAACTAGATTTTGTTAATTAAACATGTTGCATTTGAGTTAATGGTACTAACCAACTTTATGGGTTGCTTGTTTTGCTAATATGGTTATACCATTGCATGTGTAAAAAGCAAAAAAAAGATATACATTCTATGTGTAGACTAAAAAAGATATACATGTGTTGCATGTGTAAACTAAAAAAGATATACATTCTATGTGTAAACTGAAATAGATTTAATACTAACCAAATTCACCCTCAAATTAAAACCACTAAATAGAGTTAGTGCAAATTGTTGCATGTGTAACAAAGTTTACCACATATTTAACATAAAAGTATTGCATGTATGGACCTGCATGGTGAGAAAAATGTTGCATATATGTTGCACATGCAAAACAAAATGTTGCATGTGTAAAAATAAAAGTCTGAATTATTTTAAATTAGTTATGTTTGCACAAATTGCATGACAAAGTTAAAGTATGCTACTGTTGCATAGTTAAAGTTGAGCATAAACTGGTGCATGTGTAACAACTAGTAAAAGTCGGGTGCATGTGCTATAAAAAATGATCCAAGGTAAGTATGCACCTACTACATTAGCTTAAAATGAAAACAGGGTGTTGCATACGTAACACCAAATTTAGGGTTTGCATGAAGTTCGGCAAGTATTACACGTTGATCCAAAAACCACATCCATAAATCGATGTATTCAAAATGTTATACTGTCTTACACCCTCTAGCTCTAAAATATGAATGTTGCATATGTAAAAAGTTATGTTTGCACATATTGCACAACAATCACATATTATAATTGAAACATATTACACCCTCTCTCTCTAAAAATATTAAAATTGAAACATGTTATATATTAATCAAGCGTTCGCATCATTCAACAGAAATCTTCACACATATTATATTAAAACATAAGCTGCACGCAAAAAAGGTTGACAGAGATGCAAGTTTAGTGGGTACATATATAAAAACAAAAGTACCCAACATAGTTAGTTGCTGATCAAAAAGAGCTGGCATCCAAAATAGTAACGATGTTATGCACTTAACAGCAAATCTTCAGGCCACAAACTGTTACATATGCATAACAAACGTCCCAAAAAGAAGAAGCTTCCCATTGCGTATGCATCAGCCAACCGCCCCGCCCCTACGACGCTGTGAGGATTCCGCCCTTTTGTCTTTTGATCCAGCCGATTCTTTGGCTTTCTTCATAGCAGTAACCTTGTCACAATTCCTAGAGTCATGGTCAGTAACATACTTCTTGCATTTGTTGCAAAGCCGGGGGGCTTTAGGAATCTTGGGTGGCCTTGACGCAGCGTTTTCACCTGGCCCCACTATGCGTCGAGGCTTCCCACACCCTTTATTGCGCGCAACATCAGGATTAGCAACAACAACATCACATTCCATGCTTTGCCCAAGGATACCCTCAAATTCGGATTCAGTGGCATCTTTTTCACCTATAGCAATGGATTCTTGGGACAACAAGTTTAATTTTATAGATCTAAGTTGATCAACCAAGGAAGAAAGGGAGCTTTCATCAGTTCTAGCAGCATCAACACATTCAGTGACTAACTCAAGAATCTCATTCCTCAGAATAGAGGTCGGGTTGGTATCCACACCGTAACAACTTCCGATTGATAAAACCTTCTTTGGGAGAACATCACGTAACCATCTCTCGACAATGTATTTTGCCGGGATCAGGTCAACATCCCTCATGCGATACACGCAAAAAACATGCCGACAAAGGTAGCCAATACGTATGAACCCCCTACATGAACATTCGGTTGTGTGGTCCTGTTAGTCATAGCGAACCTAAGAAAAAAGAAAGTTCATATTAGAAAAGCGTACAAAAGCTTTAACACATGTAAACTGATGAGGATGTTAGAAAGTTACGCATGCAAATAGAAAATGCTAAAGATTGAATTGTCTAATAAAAATGTTGACATGTGTCAGGGTGTGTGAACAAACCTGAAAGATATGGGTCACATCACTGCCTTTTTCCTTGTGGCTAACTGAATACACAAATATCTTATCATCCATTTCAGTGTTAGAAATGTAGCAACAGAACTTGCCCTTATAGATTTCCTTCTGAACTTGAAAAAAGATTGTTTGTGTGTACACCTTGAACGAATGTCGTTCTATTGGAAGCTCTGTGCTGCCACTCAAAACACAGCATGAATTGGACAAGGGTGTTTGCACTGGTGGAGTTGATTTTAAATGCAACATTTGAACTCTCACTACGCGACGTAGTTTTCATTAAACATCACATGGGGATCTCCCTGAAATATGCCGGAACCCACAACGCCCTGATCGCGAACATCTCCTTCAGCCACTGATTATCCGCAACACCATGGGTATCTAACAAATCATACCAACGCGACTCGAAGGTGGATGGCTTTATGTAAACGTTCCATACCAAACGATGAAGATCTTGGGGGAAATTGGTGTTGGTTAGTAGATCTCCGGTTACCTGGTAGTTAAGGTTTAAAATCAAAGCGTGAGTAAAAAACGCCTCACTATCGTGGTGCTTCGTAATATTTATAATAAAACTACTAAAATATCACACTAACCTTTGAAGGAAGTTTTTTCATGATATGCCACATGCAAAGCCTATGGCGTGCCTCAGCAAACACTTGTGGGACAGCTTGTAGCATCGATGGGTCCTGATCACTTAAAACTAACCGGGGTTGGGACCCATGTGCCTTTAAAAAGGTCTGAAGTAACCAAACGTAGGATTCTATGGTTTCATTTATTATTAACCCAGCACCAAATGTGACGCACTGCATGTGGTGGTTCACCCCTGTGAAGGGGACAAATATCATGTTGTACCTTGCATTGAGAGCAAAAAATATGAACATAAGTTACATATTTAAGACATAAAAAACATTGTATTATATGTATAGCATGGTTGCATAGCAGTTACATATGTAAAACACTTACTTGTTGGTGTGGTAGGTCGCATCAAAAGCTATGACATCCCCAAAAGCTTTGTAGTTCAGTTTTGAAATCTCATCCGCCCAGAAAACAGAGCGTAACTGCCCATTCGAAACTATGAAATAAAAAAAAACTCTGGCAAGGCCTCGAACCGATCCCGCAAACAATCAAAAAAGAGCTGCGCATCACGATCACCAATATAAATTCTGAGTTGTTGGCTAAAGTTCTTAAAGTCAGCAACAGTACCATTGACGTTGTGATGGCCACCATTAAGAGCAACTAAACACCTATGCGCTTTAACCGGCCCAATCCGGTTAAGGCTCATGTTATGGATAAATTATTTGGTTGAATAAGAGAGTTTGCGGGAAATCTTTGTAAGATCACGGTTGTGGGTCTCAACTAGTTCATGGTTATGCATCTCATTGAAAGTGTGAATGGTAAATTGAGAGCCATCAGAGCTGATGGTAATCAAAATATGAGCTTTGCAATCAGAAACGGTAAAGGTACTTTTGCGGGGCTTAATAGATTACTCAACTAGCGTGTTAAATGTCGGGTTAACCTGCGGTTTGCCGTACTTTGAACAACGGAGGTACTTGTGGGTTGGGATACCCAACCACTGCTTTGTCTGACCCTTCCTAATAGAAAACCCAGCCTGCTGGGCGTACTCCTTATACATATCTAATACCACGTCGAACTTAGGGTAAGAATCACCAACAACTGGTAAAAACTTAGGACTGACATTCGGGATCCAATATTGAGTTCCATTAGGGGTTGAATACACATAGTGAAGTGGCGCGTCTGCAGTAAAATCATGTTTAATAAGGTTAAAAACATGGGTGTTGCATGTGTAACAAACAGTATACCTATTGCATCCATTTAATACAAAACACAAATTTATGAAACTCAAATTTATGCAACATATATATAATATACTCTACACTTCAGTTACACATATACCGCTTGATCAAAACACATTTTATGCAACATATATATAATATACTCTACACTTCAGTTACACATATACCGCTTGATCAAAACACATTTTAATATGGTTAAACACTATATAAACTAACTTCCCCAACATTTGGCAACAAATAAACGACATTTATAAACAAAAGCAAAACGTGGTGCATACCAGCTCACACCGATGATCTTTTCTAAAAATCTAGTTACAGAAAAAGTAAAACAAAGCTTAACAACAACTCGCAAGTAAAACACAACTAACCTGGTACACAATCATTATTAGATGCACAATCGACATCATCGCTTGTGTATATGGGGGAACTGTTGAGAGTGTCCATATCAACAAGCTGATCATTTCCATGGTTGAGAGATTCTGAGTTCATCTCCATTGCACATCGACAGTGTTGAAACCTTTTGAAAAATCTTAAGAGTGATATGTGAATAATGAAGAAGAAATGAAAGATAAAGATGATCAGGATATATATATATATATATATATATATATATATATATATATAGAGAGAGAGAGAGAGAGTATATAATGGAGAAGAAGAAAGATGATGGATGTATGATGTAATGATTATTGGGATTAGGGAAAATCTGAGTTATTGTGGGGGTTAAAAAGACAATACAACCTTTATGTTTTTTAATAATAAATTTGAAAAGGTAATATGTGGGTGAATATCAACCACACATTGGGTTTCTATGGGTTTCTTCAAATTTTTGGGTTTTCTTCAAATACTTAGCTTATATATATATATATATATATATATATATATATATATATATAATTAGTACAGTAGAGTAATTGTATAATAGAGTAACATAATAATTCTTTTTTTTATTTCATGTTTTCATAAGTGATCTATCTGCTAAAAGGGCAGCGCGGGCTGTTGACCTCATGGGGCTCCTCCCTAGATTGCGGGATCCCCAAAGCGAGCTTCTATTGCTTAGATCATGTATGGGTGTAGCCAAGTTGCTCTTCGGTTTGCGTACCTGTCAGCCTCCCTTTATGGAAAATGTTGTTTCTTGTTTTGACAAAGGCCTTCGGGAGGCCATAGAAGACATTGTTGTCTGCGGGGGGGCTTTTTTTGGGGACCTTCAGTGGCGGGTTGCGACTTTACCGCTTCGACTTGGTGGGTTAGGCCTCTCCACAGCCCGGGACGTGGCCGCCTATGCTTTTGTGGCCTCCAGATCCCAGTCCTAGGGGCTGCAAGACCACATATTACGTAACAGTGGTGTTGCTCACGTTGACACGGATTATTCTGGCGCTATTGACCTTTTACAACGATCCCTTCCTGACTTTGATATTGGCAGTTTCTTTAATAAGGACACCGCCCCCAAAAATCCACAGAAAACTCTGGCGAATGCTCTTTATAACCGAATCGCACAAAGTTTGGAGGAGGATTTCCGTCTGTCCGTCCGTCAGAAGGCGGTCTTGGAATGCCTGCAAAAGCCTCACGCCCAGGACTTCCTTACTGTGTTACCTATCGACGGCTTGGGGCAGCGGATGTCGGTGGTAGAGTACAGGGCAATCCTTAAATATCGGCTGATGATACCCATTTTCCCTGATGATGAAAATTGTCCGGTCTGCCGCAAAGCATGCCTTGATAAGTATGGGGAACATGCGTTACATTGTAAGGAATTTCCAGGGTTTAAATATCGGCCCGATTTTGTCCGGGATGCTTTGGCAGACATCCTTAGAAGAGCGGGGATCTCCGCAAGAAAAGAGGCGTCAGTTAATTTTCTCACAGACCCCGCGGAGGGGAGGTCCACCTTGCGCCCAGCAGACGTCTTAGTTTTTGGTTGGGAAGGTGGGAAACATGCGTGTGTTGATCTTACCGGGGTGTCCCCCCTTGTTGGGCTTCGGGATAGTGGGTTTGTGGCCGGGCAAGCGGTCATGAGAGCTGAATCCAAGAAAGTGGAAAAGCATGCTAAAGCATGTGAGGATAATCAGCATGTTTTCTTTCCTTGGCCTTCGACACGTTCGGTTCCTTGGCGCCGGAGGCGGTGCGGTTTTTGGCGCGGGTTCAACGAGTAGTGCACAGCAACTTTTCCACCCCCCAAGGGCGGGGTTTTGTTTTTAGCAGATTGGGATTTTCTATTCAAAAAGGGGTGGCGGCGCAGCTTGTTGCCCGCCTACCTACCATCCTTATGTAATTTACCCCTTTTTTATCAATGGAAACTAGGTCAATTTAAAAAAAAAATGTTTTCAACAAAAAAAAATATGTTAGAGTAGATAGATTTTTTTTAAAGTTTTCTTCACTTCTAATACTCAGGGACCGGACATAAAAGCTCAAGCCCTACGGATATACTCAAAACTATATACGTTTAGCCAAACCATATACATGAAAATTTTTAAATTGATTTTTATCTTCTCTTGAACATATTGTTTATTACAGAGATCATTTGAGTGGTTACGTTTTAAAAAATGAGCTTTTGTTTTGTAATACATATTTTGATCATTTGATGTCATTAACTAAATTTACATGATAAAAAATATGAGTTTAATAATATAATATATTTACATTTTTAAATATTTTAAATTTCATTACGATGATAATGATATGTATGTTATATATATATATATGGCAATTTTATATATTATATAAGTTTTTAAAACATAAAATTACAAAGGATATATATAGACACACACTCACATGAAAATCTTAAAGGGTATATTTTTATAACACTAATGGATACTAGTTGGTTTACCCGTGCGTTGCAGCAGGATTCACAAATGGGTTGCAAGATAACATTATGATACTTAGGTTTTTTGCCGCAAGTTATGCAAAAAGAATAGAAATGTGCACACTATGTTTTAACAAGTATTCGTAGAAAGAAAAAAGACTTTATGCTCGTTAGAATTGTTTAGTTAAATAGAACACATCGATCTTGTATGAATGTAATCAACACTTTGTTGTGACAACAATATATGTTTTAACAACAATATAAAAAAGGTGCTCTGGTTAGCTTGACTTTAACTCTAGGAAGACTTCAGTCACTATATTTTAAAGTTTTAAAACTCATACAAGTTTAGCTGAGACAAGATTATTCATTGTGGTAACATAAATTATTATCTTTCATCGCCATTATATGAAATTTGTTCAAAAATATTGTTATCCCGCATGTTTATTTAGTTTGGGTGAGTTCCATTTTCATATAAAAGTTGATTATTTTTTAGGGGCATTTAGGGAAGAAAAGTGGTAAAATTTAGAAAATTGTAAAGAAACCTTTGGTATGTCATCTTAACTTTGGACTATTTTGACATATTTGCCCATGCATCCTCCTTTATAATGTAGTTTATATATATATATATATATATATATATATATATATATATACATACATATATGGAAATGGTAAAACGAGAACATGGTTGAGTTGAAAGAACAATAGAAACCAATTACAGTGTTTGATCATTGATCATCCAACGGTTCTTATCATGCCACATATGTTTTTTGTCTTTTAGTCCCCCTATTATTTTATTTGATAAATAAAGGTATTAAAATATTACAAAATGGCAAGATCGTAAAGTCACACCTTACGTTTTATTTTATTTGTTTCTCTCACCATCACCATATGTTTTTTTAACTTTATTTTATTTTTTAATTCATTTATTTTTTTAAACTTAGATAACACATTATTCAAAAACATATATGAAATCCAAAAAACATATGTGCACCCTACTGTTCAGAACCCAAATGTGTGAAAATTATTTATACCAGGGTAAAAACCCCCAAAGATATTTATAAATTTGATAATAATATTCAAAAACAAAGGAAATAATCCATTTGTTAGCTGCATATGCACAAAATGAAATATCATCGATTGCATTTATTGTGAAAAAAAACACTCCATCTATGAAAAATATTATATAAAAATTACAATTACAATAGGGCAAATACAATTACATCACTGTAAAACAGTTTACATCTTGAATCTAATTTACACCTGTGAAAAATATTGTGTGAAATTTACAATTGCATCAGTGTAAAAATAGCCAAAGCTGGTACTAGTAGACCCAAAACAAAATAAATGATTTCCTAAACAAAACAAATTCATCGATCTTCAAAACATCATCGAAATCATCAATGTAAACAACAAACCATGCGTTCTTTGTTTTCTTGATCTCCATTGTCACCTTTGAACACATAGCCACCTATCAACCACAGAAACACATACACACACACAATTTTTACATCTTATTAAAAAAATAATTTTTTTTTACAGAAATCTATTTTACACATATGAAAAAAATTATGTAAAAATTACAAAATATCTAAAACATATATGTAAAATCTAATTTACACCTATGAAAATATTGTATAAAAATTACAATTACATTAGGTAAAACAATTTACATTAGTGTAAAAAAAATAGCTTACACCTGTAAAAAAAATATTGTGTGAAATTTACAATTACATCAGTGTAAAATAATAAAAAACTAGCACTAGTTATGAAACTAACCAAATAATTATAAAAACCTAATTCACAAAACCTCTGAATTTAGTTAAAAACCCCAAAATTCAGTTAGATTTCATAAAAAAAAGTAGCCGAAATTCAAAAAACGCAAGATTCTTGCAATCACTTCACCTTAGTTAAACAATGACTACTCATAAGTTAACTGTATGATCAAAAACTCCAAACTCATAAGCTCAAGAGAACATCTCAAACTAGTAAAAATGTAACTATTCATATAATGTAAACTAACCAACAACATATACCAAGCCCATTAAGATGCAAAAATGTAACCATTCGTACACATCTCCGGTAGGTCTAAACTGACTTGTTAGACCCTATTGTTGATTTGTATAACCTTAACATACCCAATAGCATATGTCAAGGTGTGCTGAGACCCAAAAGTGTTAATTATTCATACACATACATTAAGGTGGTGTTTGTTTTTCTCCCAGAAGCACTTCTGACCTCTTTTGTCTGCGTTGCGCAGACGCGGGCAGACGTTTGGGGCGGGCAGACTGTTTGTTTTTCGGAAGACATTTCACTCCAAAAGCTCTTCCTGACCTCTTCTTGGTGCAGACTTGGACCAAAGTCTTCTAAGGTCTTCAAAGGTCTTTTCATCTTCTCTTCTCCTCACCCACCACCACCACCCACTACCACAACCACCACCGTCCACCACCGTCACCCACCCACCACCACCACCTAGCATCGTCCACCACCACCGTTCATCACCACCACCGTCCATCACCACCACAGTCCACCACCACCACCACCCACCACCGTCCACCACCACCACCCACCACCGTTCCCCACCACCACCGTCCACCACCACCACCGTCCACCCACCACCACCCACCACCATCCACCACCACGTTCCACCCACCACCACCACCGTCTACCACCAGACTGCTGTAAAAACTCAGTTTATTTAAATTTAAGTTTATTTCAGCAGCCTGTAGACGTTAACAAACAAACAGTCTTCTTCTTGCAGAGTGCAGACCTTTGGTCCACCTCTTCTCCTGCAGATGTCTGCAGATGTGGTCCGCAGACTGCAAACCTTTCCCTGCAGAAAAAACAAACAGCACCTAATAATCCTAAATAACATGTTGGAACCTAATGTTGCTTTGTGTAACCTAAACTAATGTATTTAGGTCAAGCAATGTCCTAAAAAAAACCCTAAAAAATACTTTTTTATTGCTCATCATTGAGGGAATAAAGCAGGATTATTAGCTAAAAGATAACCCGTCGATAAGTGTAGGCCAAAGCTTGTCTAGAACGCGATCATTTCACCATAAATTTTTTGCTTCCCCCTTCTCTAGAGCCTCTAGAGCGCCATCACTAACTACCTCCAATATCCACCGCAATCAATCGAATATTAATGACTGACGCTATTGCAGATAAATTATCGCACAATGACACTTTCCAAAAGCCACTATCGCTCATTATCACACCTCTATTTTCCAATATTTGTTGTCTCCGTTGTCGCACGCCCATCTAACCGTAAACACTCTTATAAATCCAACGTTCCGAAAATGTAGCTAGTAAACTAGAACCTTGATTTTGGTGGGTGGATCAAACCCCTTATTCCACACCGGATCTGGGTTGAGATTGACAGTCCGAAGCTTGATCCGACTATAATCGTAGCCGTTGGTCTCCCACCCATTATTCAACATCGAAGAAGACCGCTGGTTAAACGGTGTTCGTCACCGCCTCTGCTCCCCTCCTCTGTCGTCCCCCTCCGTCACCACTCAACTCTTTCCCTGGTTTAAAAAACCCAGAACATGTTTTAGGTAGTTTGAGGCGTTACAATCGGAACAGAGGGCCAGACCTGTAAACCCTAGATCCTCACATTCCTTTGATTTGAAGATGACGAAGCTTCTGTTCTTGTTTAAATACCTAGTTCTTTGTTTGATCCACTAGCCAAAAGCAAGAAAAAGCAGCAATCGATTTTCATTTCCTTCGTTTTTATTGTGTTTATAAGAGAGAAAGGGACAGAGAAAGAAAGGGAGGGGATTGAGATAGATGAACAACAGATGAAATTTTGAATTAGAGAGAGAGTATGAGAGTATTAAGAGAGAGATAGAGTAAAAAATCTGCCACACAGTACTTTCTTAATATTATTTTAATGATGTTTATGTTTGGATTTAGCAATACTTAATGGTCAATTACCATAAATACCCTCCCATAATACAAACAAAACCATAACACATGGCATCATCCTATTGGTCAAATTGGGTTTTCAAGTTCTCTCAACTCAGCTTTGTTTTTAAAGGATCCTAATTTTATATATATAGTTTTGGCCAAAAAAAAAATAAAAAAAAAGCACTGAATGTATTTTTTTTAAATTAAGTAACAAACATGTTACATATGTAACAATGCTGACGTATGATAAATAACGAGTTCATGTAACATATGTGTAACAAAATAATCTACTCGGTACTTTTTTTATTTTTTATTTTTGGCCAAAACTAATAAAATAGAATATAAAAGCTCATCTGAAAAAATCAGAAAAAAAATGTTTTTACATAGGGGTTATATAGGGTTTTTACGGTTTTCTCAACTCAATAAGGTTTTTAAAGACAAAATTACACGGATGGTGCCTGTGGTTTTCATGTAATAACGCCTTAAGGTACTAAGCAACTTTTTTAACTTCTTTAGGGCCCATGGTTTAGTTTTTGTAACGAAAATGGGTATTAAGGTTTGTTTTTGTAACAATGTTGGGTACTAATACTAACGATCGTTAAATTTTCTGTTAACTTTAGTTAAAGTGATTAAAATGCCTTTTTGTAAACTAGAGGGGCCATTATGTATTAAACTTCATTTACAAAACCTTTAGTACCCAAACATGAAACTTTAGATAAACCATAGGGACTAACCATGTAATTAACTCATTATTTTATTAAATGTATTTATTTTTAAGATTTATAATTAAATAAGGAATTTTTAATTAAAACATTGTTTTATTAAATATATTTATCCCATTATTTATAAAAATAAATCCAAGTTATTAGATTAATAGTTGTAACCATAAAGAAAACATTTAACTTAATGTTGGATGGACTTGTGTTATGGTTACAACTATTAATCTAATAACTTGGATTTAACTTATAAAAATGTTTTCTTTATGTGATTGAATTAAGTGTTATTTTTGGCCAAAAAGATGCAAACCCAATTCAAGAAAATTAAAAAAGATAGAAACAAACAGAAGTTGATATTTTATAAATAAATAAAAAGAAAGATTTTTTTTCTTCTTCAAGAACTGGTGGGCTTGGTAGGTTTGGACCTACAAGGTAAAAATCATTTTTGAATTTCATTAAAATCCATAAGTAAATTAATAACATTTAGAACGTTTTATCTATCTTAGAAGTATATTTATTTTTATAAATAATGGGATAAATATATTTAATAAAACAATATGTTTTAATTAAATATTCCTTATTTAATTATAAATCTTAAAAATAAATACATATTGTTTTATTAAATATATTTATCTCATTATTTATAAAAATAAATACACTTCTAAGATAGATAAAACGTTCTAAATGTTATTAATTTACTTATGGATTTTAATGAAATTCAAAAATGATTTTTACCTTGTAGGTCCAAACCTACTAAGCCCACCAGTTCTTGAAGAAGAAAAAAAAATCTTTCTTTTTTTTATTTATAAAAATTCAACTTCTGTTTGTTTCTATCTTTTTTAATTTTCTTGAATTGGGTTTGCATCTTTTTGGCCAAAAATAACACTTAATTCAATCACATAAAGAAAACATTTTTATAAGTTAAATCCAAGTTATTAGATTAAGAGTTGTAACCATAACACAAGTCCTTCCAACATTAAGTTAAATGTTTTCTTTATGGTTACAACTATTAATCTAATAACTTGGATTTATTTTATAAATAATGGGATAAATATATTTAATAAAACAATGTTTTAATTAAATATTCCTTATTTAATTATAAATCTTAAAAATAAATACATTTAATAAATTTATGAGTTAATTACATGGTTAGTCCCTGTGGTTTATCTAAAGTTTCATGTTTGGGTACTTAAGGTTTTGTAAATGAAGTTTAATACATAATGGCCCCTCTAGTTTATAAAAAGGCATTTTAATCACTTTAACTAAAGTTAATAGAAAATTTAACGATATTTAGTATTAGTACCCAACATTGTTACAAAAACAAACCTTAATACCCATTTTCGTTACAAAAACTAAACCATGGGCCCTAAAGAAATTAAAAAAGTTGCTTAGTACCTTGATGCGTTATTACATGAAAACCACAGGCACCATCCGTGTAATTTTGTCGTTTTTAAATTAGCCCAACCCTATATATATATATATATATATATATATATATATATATAGGTTTAGGATCCTGTACAAAGTACATTTTTCGTGAGAAGTGTGAGAAGGACTAAGAATTGACATGTAGACATCATGTTTTGGATTTAGGAATGATTTTTTAGGTTGTTTTAACTTGAAAAACACCAAACACAACAATCTAAAACACAATACAATGTATTATAGTAATTAAATTTAAAAAACAGCTAAAACACACTACTTAACGCTTAAAACACACTGCTAATGTTCTTAGCATGGTGTTTTAAGTTTTAAGCCTAAAATACATTGTTTTCGGTTTTTAATTGTTATGTTTGGTGTTTTTATAGGCAAAACAATCCAAAACATCACGACTAAGTTCAAAAAATGATGTCTAAGTATCAATTTTTAATACTTCTCACACTTCTCACAAAAAAACCACTTTGTACACGATCTTGACCCTATATATATATATATATATATATATATATATATTATAATGCATGAGGGAGGGGTATTTTAAGATACCCAAAAGTTAAGAACTAATTTTTCATTAACCCTAAAATGAGGGTAAAATAGTCATTCATACATTATTTACATTTTAATACCCTTCTTATTTACACTTTAATTCCCTAGTTTTTACTTAGTAATTACATTTTCCCCCCTCCCCTACAAAATTATAATTTCTTTTATTTAATTCTATCATAACTTTAAAACTATTGTATTTTAAAAACATTCCAATATACAATGACGACCAGCTCATTTTCGTTGACGTGTCGGTGTTTGTCGTAGTCAATACCGATGTGTGGATTAAAATGTACAAGAAAGAATGCCTTATGTACAAGTGATTATTGCATTTTATGTTTTAAATACTAACTAGATAAAATATAATATGGATTTATTGTTAATATGGATGTTGAATCATAACACCATTTCATAATCAAGTAAAACTCAAAATTGTAAAATTGAATTTGGTGTTAAATACTGTTCCGCCCAATAATGAAAAATTCACATAAATCAAATGCAACGATTCAAAAAACCAAACATGGCACTCGAAATCTTTATATCAGCTTTGGTGATTCTTAAAATATGATAATGTTGTTAAACATTATGGTTCATCCTTGCTTTGACAGACAAATAATTTGTCACACGGTAACAAAACTGGAACATTAGACTGGGCTCTAAGAATGCTTTATCACGTTTGTTATTGATAGCTTCAATTGTAGTACCATATTTAAATAATCAACATTAGCAATATGTGCATATGTACATGGGTATGCATGCATATATTAATAGGTATACACATAAATATAATTAACTAAAAGAAATCTCAATAAACTTTTAAAATATACATAATTAGCTAAATATATAAAACTTTAAAAAAATTATGTTTAGAAAAAATATAAAAATGCATTGTAGATATTAATTGTAGGTAAATTTCTTTAAAAAAAACCCCAGCTACATCAATTTGGTATAAAACACATGATGCATATTATATATCCATGTGATATGAACATCTATGTTAATAACAACAAAACTCCCTAATTTGAAGGGGTTCTTTTTAACAAATATTTAAAAAAATGATAAATGTACTGAATTCGGTATTTACAGAAAACACAATAAATTTTTACACTTTAGTCAAAGATAAACAAAATTTCCTAATTTAAAGGGGTGGGAAAATCATCAATTTCAAAATTTAAACCATGTGCTAACCTACTAAAGTTTAACAAAATTTCATAATTTAAAAGGGTGGGAAAATCATGAATTTGAAAACTAAACCATGTGCTAACCTATTAAAGTTTATTTTATAAATAAATACTAATGCACACCTATTTCACTTGCTAAAATACGTAAGCATGGATACTGAATTCAAAAGTTGAAGCTTCTAATGTTGGTTATTTGTTAGTTTATGGTTTTCATCGTCCCATTTTACTAATTATACCTTTTTATACATATCTTAATCATTTAAGTGTTAACTTCTTGGTTTTGCATATTCATTTAGATGAAAAACATACGGAGATGAACAAACCAATAGCCATACAAGCGTCTAAAGTAGCGTCTAAGGTTGTATTTATTAATGTTTAATTTTTTAATATTAACATGGCTGTTATTTTATGTAGTATATTGTATGTGTTTTATTACAGGATAATGGTGATAATAGTGTTGAGATTATTTGCTATGGTGCAATGTTTAGTCCTTACAAATCTGATCTTCAACATGAATTTAGTTAATAGGTAATATCAACATTTATTTCATCTTCTATTAACTTGTGTATTAAATATTTTTAATTTATTTTAAGGATAAGATGCATCAAATTGATAGGAAGAGATCCAAGAGGCTCTCTTAATGGAAATGGAGTCAAGTTATTGATCTAGATAGTTCTGATGAAAATGACAAAGAAGACATATTTGATGACATTTTAGATAGGAGAAAATAGAGGAAACTTATCCTCACCAAAAGATGTAATAATCAAACATGGAGATATACAAAAAAATTCAGTGATCGTTCTTGATGACGAATGGTAGACAGACAATATAGATGAGATAATGCAGACTTGAAACGTGTATGACTAAATTGATCTCACGATTCAAGTAGTTCACTAGCTTTTATTTTTCTCAACTTTTATGTTTATTAATACTTATTTTTCCTTTCGTATGTTACTTTATTTTATCAAATGTTTCTTAAAAGTACTTTACAATTTAAATGTTAAATCTTTTTAGTTACTAGACATGTGTAACGCTTATGACGTATATCCACCACAATGATGCTACAACAAACACTATACGAATTTGAAATAAGCACCGAAATAAAAAGTGTCACTCCCGCCGCATCGCGCGGGTTTCCTACTAGTGTGTGTGTATATATATATATATACACACACACACACACATATATATATGAGTAAGCTTACAATTGGTTTTGATATACAAATGAGACTTAACGTAAGAAGTGAACGAGATTTTTTTGTTATATTTTTTGGATTAATTTTCTATCTTGATATGTTTTTCCCTAAAATCTAAAACAAAGAAAAAAAATGTATAATTACAAAGTTAACTCATGGGGTGCAAATTTAGGTTGACGTGGACACATACACTATATTTGTGTGTGTTAACGCGTCAAGGCATTCTTCAACTATTCGATATCAGCTCGTGAAAACTTGAATTGAAATGAGCATTATCAAACCTGAGCTCTAGCTAAAACTGAATCCTATTTAATCAAGTGTGAGCTTAACTTCATATAGCGAACATGACCAGGATCGCGAGTTTAAGTAAATTCATTGTTTATTTAAATATAGTAAAGATTGATTAAATTATAGGTATATGGTAAAAATAACTAAATAATATACATTTTATTGTATAAAAACCATCACTCACACACATGTGTGTATAAATTATGTAATTACAAATTTAATAAATAATAAAGGAGTCAAGATCGAGTTTGGAAACTTACTAACAAGCTATGCTTGAGCTTTAGACATAAGGCTTGAAATGAGCCAAACTCTCACCAATTAAAGAAACCGAAGTTCAAATTTAGCGAACTTAAGCTCAACTATACTTGTTTACTAGCATATATAAAACCCTAAAATGGTTACGGGTTATCATATGTGTGTATGCAATAATGTTGTAAGATAAGTTCCAGAAGGCCAGTGCTCGCCGAGTAATTGATACAAAATTGGGTGCTAAGGCAATTTTCTTCAACTCTGACTAATCACTCAGAATTGAACAAACGCAGTCTACCTTGGCTAGAATCGGATCTAGTCAGTCAACTCATGACGAGTTTGACTTAAAACAAAAATAAAACATAACTCCATGTCTATGTATAATATTAAAAAAATGAATATCATTTTTCAAGGAATGAATGTCAATTTTGAAGTAGTTTAGTATCTGAACATGGTTTTTATTTATTTGTACTGATATTCATGTATTTTTCTTAAAAATATTAGCAAATAATGATATTTGTATAATTTTTCAAAAACTAGTTTCTTTATAATTTACATGTCCAAGTCCTCTCCGCATAAGTTGAGTACTCGCAACTTTCCAGTTGAGTGAGCTCGGAGCGCCAGACGACTTCTACAACCATGTGTGTATTACTATTTCAATTCGATGAGTAGTAACTCGAGATTTTTTAGTTACAGTTTCAATCTTTTCACAATAAATAATATACATCTTTAAACCACAAATTTTAATAATTTTAGTTTTCTCTAATAACTTGCGTTTGTTAACTTAGAAAAAAAACATAATATGCAATTATATTCAAAAAAAAAAAATTCTTAACATTCTGATATATTTTTTTATTGCAAACATACTTGTATTCATAATAAAGTATATTTTTGTGTCGTAAACTATATTGTGTAGTATTGTACCAATATTGTAACGAACTGAAATGATACCAACCGAATAACATCAGTATTGGTATTAGTATTAGCAGAGCCATTATCGGTGTTTGTTTTCGATCAATACTGTAACGTGCTTAACCTATACCGACCAAATAATATCATTACTAGTATTAATATTATCGAAACCAATATCCATATTTGTTCTTCTAGTTTTCTATTTATGTAAAAAAATTGTCAACATCACTATCACAACTTTATTTTTTTATGTTCCCTCCCAGGCGGTGAAACTAGTAGTTATTAAATAGTTATGTAACTTATTATATTATTATAAGATATAGTTGGTAGAAAATTTCCTCGAAGTGGAAAATAAAAACTAATTTATTTACTACGGTCCAAAGACATTGTCCCGAACAGATATAGACCATGCACATCTCAAGGAAAACGAATATCAAGATTAAGCATGCCACATAAGAAGGATATATTAAGTACAAGTTGTCTATTTGTCATGGAGTCCCAATGCATTGAACTCATTTGGCTATAGTAAAATCTATGGGTAGACATAATAATGTGCAAAGTAACGAGGGTGTAAGAAGCAATCTCATTCATTAGATTAACAAGATGGCTGGATAATGATTAAAAACCCTAATTATACTTGAGTCAAACTAACCAAGTGTAAATTATGAAAACGTCTAATTTTTTTTTTCAAATCGTAAAAACAGAATCAAAATAACAAAAATCAAAACATAATTTTTCATCGATTGAGATCGATTAAACCAATCAGAATGATTACACAATCGAAATACAGAAAACAAACATCGAATACATTCATTATCAATAATTGAAAAAAAAACAGAGTATTATAATTATACAATAAATCAGTCGAAAATCATATGAATCAACATTAAAACGAACGTATTATTTGTCAGAAGCACTCGATTTTGATTCTGGAAGAAGAATTAAAGATAAAAATGGGTTATAAAAAAGTTGCAGGCGAAGAAGAAGATGACTATGCTAACAGGTAACTTTAAACGCACTCATTGAAAATTTGGACGCACTCATTAAAAAATTTGGACGCACTCATTTGAAAATTTGGAAGCACTCATTGAAAATTTGGAAGCACTCATTAAAAAGTTTGAAAGCAGTCATTGAAAATTTGGACGCACTCATTAAAAAGTTTGGAAGCATTCATTGTACAAACAAACGCACGTTACAAATTTAAACTTCTTTTGTATATTTCTTTAAACGCACTTTTAAAAAAATTGGAAAAAATTAAAAAACACCTTTAACAACTGAAATGCATCTTTAAAATAATTTGAACGCACCTATAACAAACATCATACACACCCTAATACCACTATATCAGAACTTTGGTCTCAAATCCACTAAATATCACTATGAGTTCAAATATCTCGAGGTTGCTTTTTGTTGCAAATCCAAATTCCCTTTGGCTAGAGAAATTTTATTGTGGTAAGAAGAACCAATCTTTTAAGCAAAGAGACATGCTTGAACCACTAGTGATGTTAAATGTCTTTGAAAAACAACCACTATGGCACAACCTATAGTTTGCCGCTTACTTGGTTGGAGGTGACACAACTAATCCTTTCAAACATACAATTTTTTTGGGCTTGTCATGTTACCAAATGCGAAAATTGTAATTCATGAAATCCTATAAAATAAACGATAACAAGATGTATAAATTAAACGAAACCAACCGTTCATAAACTAATTACGTTTTTAATCTCTAATTTATTGTATATTATTGAGGGGAAGAGATAACGTACAAAGCTTCTTAACGTGAGAAGCGTAAGAATCATTCTCAGCCATTAGATTATAGGCAGCGGCATGATAGTAATTAACAACCCTAATCATGGTCAGAAGTATCTAGCCAGGGGTAAATTAGGAAAACCGTTAAAAAATTCAAATCGAAACAATAGACCAAACTCGAACCCTAATTTTTCATCGTTTCAGTTCGATTAAACGTTCAGAATGATTACATAATAAAAAAAATAGAAAAACAGAGATTTACACTGGGACGATTAATAATGCGAAAAACATACAATTATGAATAAACACTCGTAATAGATGTCAAATACTTTCAATTTTGTTTCAATAAGTATTATTAAACATAAAAATTAGGTTAAAAATAAGTTGCAGACGAAGGAGATGAAGTTGGTGAAAACATGGGCTATTAAACGCACTTACAAAAAATTAAACGCACACACAACAATATTAAACGCACCTTTGAATTCACTTCCTTTTGAAAACAAACACACATTGTTGTAAATCAAACTTATTAAACGCACCTTATAAAAAATTTAAACGCACCTTTGAAAAATTACTACGCACCTTTAAAAGCATGTATATAAACATAACCATGCTCATTCCTAACCACAACCATGCTTGTGAATAAGCACGATCATGCCACACCCAAGCATAACCATGCTTATTCCTGATCACAACCATGCTTGTAAATAAGCACGATCATGCTTGGATTTTGTCCATACATTGATAGACGCACTTGTATAATTCTTAAACGCACTTACAAAAACAATGCCACCAGATACTCATTTACATAAACGCACGTTGAAAACACATGGTTCGCTATAAACGCACGCTATGTGTCTTCTTCTTCATCATACCATTACTGAACACTGAAAAAAACAGAGCACGTTATGTGTCTTCTTCTTCATCATAACAATGCGACGGTTACTGTAGTTAGTTTTGCATCTGGAGGTGCTAGTATTTTCAACGAAACAGATGAACTATTTGTAAGATTACACGTTTCATATCTTAATTGAATTATAAAATTCTGCTCTGTTTTTCTTGTTGTTTTTGTTTTATGTTTTGGCTCAATTGAATCGATCGTGAATCGAAATAAGTTAATCGATCGTGAATGCATCTGGAGGTGCATTTTGGTGATTTTGATCCGATGATAATGATGATGATAAGCTTTTTTTATGGGAAATTTGGGCAAAGTATATAATACCCTTTTACGTACTCAACTATGATTGAGTTAGTTAGAGTTAACTAGGGCTTACACGTGTGAAGCTGTGGTGGCTTCCTACACTTCTCACGTTAAGAATACTTTGTATCCTATACTTTCTCATTATTGAGATCAAGAAACTATACCAAACAAGTATTGCAAGTTTTTTTCAAAACAGTTAGAAATGTATTAAAAGCGATATATTTAGGTCAAAGAAGTAGTATATATGTCGCACAAGAAGTAATGCAAACAAAGCTAAGTATCGAGAGAAAACCAACTTTTTTTAGAAAACCGAACAAAACCCTTACTTCCCAAGATTTTTATTTTTTTAAACATTTACGACATGTAATATACATGTTTTAAGAGATTTGAGGCAAAAAAAATAAAAAAAAATGCCGAACGTTTTTTTTAAATAAATAAGTTTTACAGTGTTACATATGTAACAGGTGTTACGTGTGTAACACTGCAAAACTTATTTATTTTTTTGTTAAAAAACCGTTCGGCGTTTTTTTAATTTTTGCCCTCAAAACTCTTAAAAACATGTATATTACATGCCCTAAAACTTTCAAAAAGTAAAAAAAACTTAGAAAGTAGGGTTTTCTTGGGTTTTCTTAAATTTTTGAGATTTTCTATTAATCCTTCCCCTTGCAAACAATATATATGTAGCAAAATAATACACATTTGTTTAACGCATGAATATAAATCATATAATCCATTTTTTCTTTAGAAAACCGAATTGT
Organism: Ambrosia x helenae; assembly: GCA_030844895.1. NCBI lineage: Eukaryota > Viridiplantae > Streptophyta > Magnoliopsida > Asterales > Asteraceae > Ambrosia > Ambrosia x helenae. Next base: position 24,780,456 of record CM061227.1, on the reverse strand, counting down.
ATTATGAAAGATAAATATACCTTTTTGTTATTAAATTTTATGAGTAAATTCAGTAGCATAATAATTTAGAAATCATAAAGATACCGTAGATGTAAACGACATCTAAACGCTCCAAAACAACATTGGCGGTTGAACGACAACAATATTTTAAAATGAGAACATACTTAACGTGACAACCCTACAAAGTTGGTAAGAGGTCACTTTTTTATATTTTACTGGTGTTGGAAAAGAAATGATGCAATAAAGCATAATTTATTGTTAAAGAATGATCTCATATTCAAAGTTATACCACACTCTTACTGGTAGTAGGAAATAAACCAATATAATATATTGTTAAACCATATGTAAAGTAATTTTATACATCCTTTTGAAAATTACAACTTCTTTTTTTTTTAGCATTTTTGCTATAATTATAAAATGATAATATTACAAGTCATTGACAAGTCAACTAAATTTTCAGCAGTGCTTGTAGAATATGGTGCGATGGTAAGATGTATTTCTTTTATCCTAGAGATAAAAGTTCAAATCTTGCAATATGCAGGTATATAAGTAGTTAGGAGTAAGTTAATTTGTCTTTATAAAAAAACTAAGTTTTTAGTAGGGCATTTTAGGAATTGATAGAGTAATTAAAGTCTTACAATTTAATTTTATGTCACTTTATTTTATTGATTAGTGTATAGATTCTTAAAATTTTCCACACAAGTTTTTTTTTGAACGGCGCACACATACAAGTAAATATAAGAACCATCTGTGGTGGGTTGGCGCTCCCTTTAAATGGAGGGTTTTAATTGGTTGTCCTACTTGTCATATCTCTTCTCCCTTTTACGCTCGTTAACACACTTATGCCTCGTCCTTGACTCCCACGACGCAGTGTTTGGAGCCCAAAAATTGCTAATGTGGCGGTGGACGTTAACCCACAACATCCAACCCTTAATGTACTAGCAGCAAAATCCAAAAACTAAAAAAAAATAGTGGCTTGTGAAATCCATATATGATTACATAAAAAATTTATAAGACACAATAGTTTTCAATAAGAGCATTTGTGTGAGATGCTAGTTTTTCAAGCAATATATAAGAACATTAGTTAAGACATAGTAAAAATACGACGTACCTCGACAAAACATATCATTCAATAGTACAATTGTTGGAAATAATATATACTTTGGTACCTATTTTACATATATAATATATTAATTATTGAATTAATTTAAGGCATAGTGCAAACCGACATTTATTATATAAATTCAAACTGTATTTTAGGAGGAAATCAAAAGCAGTGACAACATTTTGATTACGACTCAAATTTTTGTTTCCCTTCCTCTAATATCTAGAAATTAAAAATAAAATAATGGGCGAGTCCGATAGGTAATCAAGTTAGAGAAAAGAAATATCTGTATAAACATGTGTAAATTGTTGTGAACAAATTGAGTGAGATATAGAAAAAGAAACGGCTATATCTATAATACATTATAAAGGAAGAGTGATGTACAACATAGTAATTTTGTACATCATCCAACTATTATAGCAACATGTACAAGTAAATTAAGCTTATATCACAAGGGTATAATTGGAACTTTGTGGAACATTAAGACACTTGCAAGGATATCAATGTAATTTTACTATGCTCTCCTACCTCACATCCTTAAAACATATTACATCCCTACCCTCACATTTATATTATTGGTTGTTACTTTATTGACTCTTTATTGTTGGTGTAATAATTTTCATTTAAGAGGAAGGAACTCAAGGGACTAACAAGTTGTTTCTAACCATGGGTCTATAAAAGAAAACACAAAAGATGTTGAAAGATACAACACATCCGCCTACATTATTCTCCTTACATTACATTAATATATGTCCGGAACTATACCTTACTGAGTGATGAGGGTATATGTTAGAAAAATTAAAGTGTGCATAAAGAAGAAATCTTTTAATGTCAAGTGTGTATTTAGCTTGTTGCTAATTTCCTACCAGTAAAAAAAAGCTAAATGGACAATGTTTTGTCAGAATTCTAGGAAGCATTTTGAGAAGGTTTTTGCTCAAAGGTATTGCTTTTTTTCATTTACCTCCTTTCAAATATGATATTCCTAATCACAATATTAAGTTATTAATATTTTATTTTTGTTACCAGGGACAATTGGTCTTATGTCTATTCCTTGGGAAAACTTATTGAAAAGCTTGCTAAACATCATTTGCATAATATGAAAAAGCTGTTGCTTTGAATCTGACACCTATAGATCCATTTTATAGAATGCATGCTTCATGTTTGAAGTTACTACAGTCATGTGGCAACAATGATAAAGAAGCTCAAAAGGTTTTATTCCATTTTCATCATACATTTAATCATACAACCAGGGATTGTTCTTTGTTACAAAACCAGTATTGTTACAATATCAAAATGGTCGTTCCCCTTTTAGCTAATTATATTTTGATTTATGCCATTTTTTTGTTAAAACACAACCCAAAACCAAATCATTTATAAGTAAATAGGTAAATTTGCACCTCTGAGTTCCATTTTATGAAACTCTTCATGTTATAATGGCATCCCACAATTAGTCAAATAGCTGTTATCACATTGCGTGGCGTAAGCAATTAAGCATGCCTTTTGGTCCAAAGAAGAGGACCGCCGAAAGGAAGAATGACACTATTTCTATAAACCTCATCAAACCCAGCCTACAACTCATAGACTTGATAGACTCACCTCCGCTGGTTCAAACCATACTCGCCACACTACAACCACCTCACATAGTCACAAAATCAACCCTATGTGTGATTCATTCACCGCTGCAAAAACAACTCTACTATTTCACTATTTCCTACCATTAATATTATTATTTTTTTCACATTTAGTAACATGGACGGATTTGTTCATAATTTGGATAAGACATGAAAAGGACATGGAATTGTAATCTATAATATGATATCAAACATATTACCTATAAAAAAAAGACATTGAAAGAATATGGAATTGCAAAAGAATGTTTTAAAAAATAACAATTTAAACTCATGAAACATAAAGATAATACCTCACGGCGAAACATGGGTTTCTCACTATACATTATAAAGCGTTTTAGATGAACAATAGTGTAATTTTGAAGCGCGTACAAGTTTTAAGCAACATGTACAAAAGGAGAGAAAGGCATTTGAAAGGGGAAGATTGATCACTTGTTCATAAGTTAAGACACTAACTTGGGTAATTTGGGCAATTCCTTCTTGACAATAGTGATGATGAGTGAGAGAAGAAGAGGATAGTGTCTCTTCCTGTACTTCATTTATTATATCACTCGTCTCCTCTTCAATCGTCTCATGCTTGTAACCAACGTGTAACATTTCATCATCTACAACACCAAAATCGGTAACCAAGCTTGTCCTTTTGTTGTTAATTTGATTTTAATTTTGATTCACTGCATATTGGCTTTTGCAGATTCGACAGATTCTAAATCGGTCCCATGCTCTCATATTCACGTTTACTAACATCAAAGTATGCATCTACGGTACCATAGACAACATAATTGAATCTAATATAAGTCGGGACACCCGTCGCAACGCGCGGGCATTCCCACTAGTGTTTACATAACGGTCTTGTCTATTCTGTTAACATGTACAACAACAACAATCGTCGTTCCCAATATATATCCCACAAATAACGAACTATATGTCGGGTCAGTGAGGGTGGGAGGGATGTAGGCAAGCCTTACCTCCATCCATTAGGATAGAGAGACTGCTTCTAGAGAGTCCCCCGATATCAAAAAAGATAACATATATGGTTGAGAATGCAAAAAGAGTATTCATTTCATATTGTGAAAGAGTTCAACCAAATGATCTGGAATCTCTAACTCACTCGATACGATTTTCACACGGTTTAATCACACCCAATCTAGTTTACGACCAGGGCCGGCTCTTAGTAGGGGCGACGCGGGCGACGGCCCCAGGCCCGAAAATCCCGAGGGCCCGAAGGTTTTATATATATGTATATATATTATATAATATTTATAAGTAAACTTGTAAAGAAAAGCAAAGTGTAGCTTGGTGGTTACTCCACATGCTCTCAAATTGCAGCACCTAGGTTCAATTCCCTTACCAAGCATATAATTTTAGTGTTCTTTCATGTCTTCATGCCATGGTAGAGGCCAATTTTTCTAATCGCCCCGGGCCCGAAATATTTTTAGGATGCTCGGAGACGGCACTGTTTACGACCTTACTACAAAGCCTTTCATTATATTATCAGCAGGTCTACAATTACATCAAATGAATAAAGTTCTCATACATGCCGCACCATAGTTTGACCCAAGTCCTGTAATTCGAGCAACGAACCACCCAAGACGCTTGGACGCCATTGAACTCCAAATCCACATAACCATCAAAGCATTCGACAACAATCAACTTCTATATACTTCATTACGCTAATTGTCCATATAACTGTTTAAAACAGACAATAACCTAATATCAAAATTACATATTTAGTTTTTATTATATATCTCTAAAATAAAACAAAATTACATCATTTATTTATGTTGTGTAATTGATTTTTTTAATGACCAATGGTACACACCCATGAATACGAAGCCCCCGTACCCTTCGGATTCAGTCCCTGGCCCCCCTAAGGTCCAGCCCCTCATTTCAGAATAACCTTACTCTGAGTGGGGGCTTATGTTGTGTAATTGATGATTACTCAAATCAAATTAAAAGAAATAATAATAAGTTAATGGTATGTTTGGCAATAAATTTTTAATAGCTTTTATAAGCTTCAAACTTTTAAGAAAAAAACTCCGACTTAATAAAAAACTTTGTTTAGTTGAAGGAGCTTGAAACTTTTAGGTTATGAGAAAAAACTTTATATTGAAACGCTGCTAGTACTAGTGTTTAAGAAAAACCCTCTACTAGCTACAAGCTTTTAATGAGTAAATGACATAAATACCCATTCTATCATAAAAAAAAAAAACATGCACACAAGCTTTTAGTTAATGTCCATTTTGATCATTTTATATATTTTATTATAAAAGCTTCGTCAAACACCAAAATATATTTAAAAATCAACAGCTAGCAGCCACCAGCTAACAGCTTCTAACCACCCACTACAAGCTAGTTTTGTTAAACATAACCGATAACTAAAAAGAAATATTTAAAGGCATGCATGGGTTTTAGAAAAACAAAACAAAAGGTAACTTAAAAAGGTTATACAAACTAAACTAACATTTGAAAGTACATACATATATTCGGGCAGCTGCTTTAAATCTGCTCCATATATAAGTCAAACCACTAGTAAAGAATCCAACTAAACCTCCCTCCTCTCTCTCTCTCTCTCTCTCTACAATTTTTCTGGTACACTTTCTCTCTCTAAAACTATACGTATATATCATGTCTTTCTACTTTTGTTATCCTTGTTTGTTTATCATTGATTTTATCTTCCATGTTATTGTTCTTATGTTAGTTAATAACTCTCTAATGTTGTCCATAAATCTTTATATATATAATTTTTTTGAAAATAATAAATCTTTATATATATATTTGATAATTTTTTTATATATGTGGATGAATGGTTATTAAGCTCTGGTTAACAACTTATGGTAAGTTAGTTGACTTTTTATAAATCCATGAAACTAATTAAGAGAAATATTAATGCTTCATAGCCTCGTTATAAGGCAGTGGAAACCTTCTCTACTAGGACGCGTTTTGCCTGGGTGAGCAATTCGTCAGGTGGAAACAAAAATAAATCCGTGAGTTCCTGGATGAGCAACCCATCTGGTTATTATATTTATACCAATATGTTGTAACAGGTGGTTATAGACTAGGGACTAGTATTATAATATGTGGCATGGGGGGCAAAGTTGACAATATTCTAACACGGTTTACTTGGACTGCTACAGTTTTACTGTATGCTTTTATTTTTTAAAGTTGTACTTCACACGTCGCCTAATCCAGATAACTAGAGTTATCTGGATTTCAATTTGTTTAACAATCTGAATGTTGTTAAACATCATTGCTATCATTTGATTGAGGTTTTTTTTTTTTTTTTTTTTTTTTTTTTTTTTTTTTGTAAATAGGTGACAGGAGTTACCTTGAGGTGTTTTGTGATCCTTGGTTGAAAAGGTACTGAATAATCTTATAGACATTATGCATGACTGGCCCTGTGGCCATAGCGGACAACTTCGAGCGAACGCTGTCCTTTTCGAATAGAACAAGGTCTCTTGATTTAGGATCATTTCATAGCAATGACAACAATGCTATAACAAATGGCGAATCCTCTCGTTCTTCGGTTGAAACAGTCATCAGATTTGGAGAGCTTAAACTCCACAACGGGGAGTTTTACTCCGGTTTTCTGCTTGGAAATGTGCCCGAGGGTTCAGGAATGTACGTTTGGTCAAACGGATGCAAGTACGAAGGAGAATGGAGACGAGGAATCTGGCACGGTTATGGAAAGCTTCATTGGCCATCAGGGGCTAATTATGAGGGGGATTTTTCGGGTGGGTATATGCAGGGCACTGGAACGTACATTCGAGCGGATAAACTAGTTTATAAAGGTCGTTGGCGGTTGAACCGCAAACATGGGTTGGGTTATCAAACTTTTCCTAATGGAGATGTGTTTGAAGGGTCTTGGATTCAAGGTTCGCCAGATGGGCCGGGAAAGTATTCATGGGCGAATGGAAATGAGTATTCGGGTAATATGAAAGCGGGAAAAATGTCGGGTAAAGGTGTGTTTACGTGGACGAACGGTGATTCTTATGAAGGTAGTTGGTCTAATGGAGTTATGCATGTTTTGGAGCTTATACATGGAGTGATGGTGGCCGTTATGTCGGTACATGGACATTCGGGTTAAAAGACGGAAAAGGCGCCTTTTATCCGACCGGATGTAAACTACCCGCCAGACAAGAGCTATACCTTCAAGCGTTGAGAAAACGAGGGTTGTTGTCCGACTTACAAAGATTCAAACAAGTGTCGCGTATTCAGCATGCTTCTTCGATTGACATGGGACTATTTAAGATCGGCGGTGGTCGATCGTCTCATAGTAATGCATCTGAAAAGTTTTCAAAAGATAATCTTTTGAATGAACCGCGTAACAATAATGTTTCTTTAGAACGACGATGGAGTCTAGAGGTTGCTATTGAAAAAGTTATGGGAAATGATTTGGCATCTATAATGTCGGATTCGGGTGGGGAGGATGATACGAAGACGCCGATACTTGAAAGAGAATATATGCAAGGGATCTTAATCAGTGAGCTTGTGGTTGACAGTAGTTTTTTCGGCTGGCTCTAAGCGAGAAATGAGAAGACAGAGGAAATTGGTCAAAGACGTTAAGAGGCCCGGCGAAGCCATTATTAAGGGTCACAGGAGTTATGATTTAATGCTCAGTTTACAACTTGGGATCAGGTACATATTAGCTCAAAAAAATTATGGTATTTTAGTATTTTACGTCTTTTATACTGAACCGATGAGCATTGACATTTTAACATATGAATAGGTATACTGTTGGGAAAATAACGCCAGTTCAAAAGCGAGAAGTACGGACGTCGGATTTTGGTCCTAGAGCTAGCTTCTGGATGCAGTTTCCTAAAGAAGGATCGCAACTGACGCCTACTCATCAGTCGGATGATTTTAAGTGGAAGGATTACTGTCCAATGGTTTTCAGGTTGGTTAAAGTTTGGTACAACGGCTACCTGCGTTAGATATTTGTATCGTGCAGAAATGATTTTTATTTTTTTATAAAACATATTATTTTAGCTTCTGAAAATGATATCGTTTGTATTTACGACAGGAACTTGAGAGAGATGTTTAAGATAGATGCTGCTGACTACATGATGTCTTTTTGTGGCAACGACGCTCTTAGAGAACTTTCATCTCCTGGGAAAAGTGGCAGCGTTTTTTTCCTGTCTCAAGATGATCGCTTCATGATCAAGACGTTGAGGAAATCTGAAGTACAGGTAACCACATTATATGAATCATTTGATTCAGGTTATTTTAAATCTCTATCTGGTAAAAAAAAATAAGACGTTACACATATGTGTGATCTGTTTCTTACCCTTTATTTGTTCTTTCTTTTTCGCTCGTGATGTTCTTTGAGCACATGAATAAAGTTTCGTCTCTAGACCTTCAAAATCTACTCTGATGTGTCACATTACCTCTTGGGGTGTACGTTTTGGTTTTTAAAAAACGCGCCTGAGCGCGAGGCGACCTAAGGCGCAGATCCATGCGCCTTATGTCACTCAAGGCACGCAGTGTACAAAAAGCGCAAGAAAAGCGCGCTTTTTTGGCAAAAAAAAGCGCTTTTCGTACAGGGGGTGTTTTTGTGCTTCAAAGTGTTATACATATGGCTAAAAAGGTTATACATTTAAGTTAAATCATATATAAACCTTATTTATATCTATGTTTTGGGTAAGGATGCTAAAAACCTATAGAATATATAGAAAAAATTATATAATCGTCTTGCGCTTCGCGTACGAAAAGCCCACTGCTTTTGCGCTCTGCGCCTCGGTTTTAGACTTCGTCGCTTTTGTGCGCTTCGCGCTTTTTAAAACCAAGCGTTCAATACATATATAGAGAACGTCGCTCTCTCTCTCTCTGTCTATATATGTATGTATATGTATCTTACATTGCTAATATTTCTGAAAACAGAAATCTTCTGTCACCTTTAGTCAGCTGTGTCTAGGGTTGACTTGTGTTACGTTTTAGGTCCTTCTGCGGATGCTTCCAGACTATCACCGTCATGTTCGGACATACGAAAACACACTGATAACAAAATTTTTGGTCTCCACAGGATAAAACCATCAAGTGGTCAAAAGGTAACATATAGTATTAGTTTCATCAATAGGGAACTCTATTAAATATTTTGACCCGACGTACCTAATATAGCTTATATGATCATTTCAGTTTCGGTTTGTAGTGATGGGAAATATGTTCTGCACAGAAGTAAGGATTCATAGAAGATTCGATTTAAAAGGTTCCTCCCTTGGCGGTCTGCTGACAAGGTTGAAATAGACGAAAACACAATACTCAAAGATCTCGATCTAAACTACTGTTTTTATCTAGAACCTTCTTGGCGCAGCGCTCTGTTAAAGTAAGTATGCAAACTTTTCAAGGGGTTCCCGTTTATTCGCATTTGCATTTTCGTATGACTTATATTTCTATTGGACATAACGGATTCTTCAAATATCATAGAATTTCTATTGTTTAATATTATGTTACGTTTCAACGTAAGCGGCCACATGATCATTTTTGTGTTTCTATATGCAGTCAAATTGAAATTGATAGTAACTTTCTAGAAGCTCAGAATATTATGGATTACAGCCTTTTGCTCGGTGTTCACTATCGAGCGCCTCAGCACCTAAAATCTTTGATGTCTTACAATCAAAATGTAACAGCAGATGGGCTAGGAATAGTTGCAGAAGAAGGTGTTGCATCTTTCAGTTCGACATATCAGATTTCTGCATTTTAAATTTAAAAAAATAAAAAATAAATAAATCTGTTATGTTGGGTCAATGCAGAATCTATGGAGGATGAGATATCACCCCAAGGTCTTGTTTTGGTGCCACATGGATCTGAAGATGGTAGTGTTGTTGTCGGATCACACATACGAGGAAGCCGTCTGCGGTCATCGCTACTGGTGATGTGGAAGTTGATCTCCTTCTGCCTGGCACAGCAAGGTATCATAGATTAGTAGAATTGATGATTTGAATCCGTTTACCTATTAAGAGTAATTTCGCATTATGATTTATCTCTAGCGGGTCAACTAGGTTAAGCTAAATGATTTAATGTAAAAAGATAACGGGTCAAATGGGTTGATCTGTAAAGTTATAAAAAATGTATAGAAACCTTTTAAATAGCTTTACCAAAAAGATAACGGGTCAAATGGGTCAAATGGGTTGATTCTCCAAATAGACATTTTGTTTGGTTGGATGACCTGCTTTACATTTTGTTTGGTTGGATGACCTGCTTTATTAAGGGTCTGTTAGGGTTGGCGAAAAGTAAATAGGGAAACGAACCGAGTTAAGCTTGGCTTGGCTTGGCTTAAACACAGAGCTCGAGCTAGGACTTCGCTTGTTTGTTACTTATTTAATTATTTTATGTACTTACATTTATAATGGGTTTTTATATGCTTATAATAATAACTTTATATATACAACACAATATATATTATTTAGTTATTTTTGTTAGGATTAATCTTGATTTAATTATTTGGTTAATGTGATGTTTATCAGTTAAGTCTACATAGGTTTAGTTAGTATGCTTATCTAATACAGAAAATGCGACGATGACAGATAACTTGCTTTAAGCAGTAGCAGAGTTTTTTTTTTTTTTTTTTTTTAATCATTGTTCTGTTTTATTTATTTATTATTTATTTTTTCAAATTTTTATAGCAGGTTACAAATACAGCTAGGAGTAAACATGCCAGCAAGAGCAGAGCTTCTTCCAGGTGAAGAAGAAAAACAAATGTTTCATGAGGTATATGATGTCGTCTTATACCTCGGTATCATCGACATATTACAAGAATACAACATAACAAAGAAGATTGAACACAAATATAAATCATTTCAATTCGACTCGCTTTCCATATCCGCTGTGGACCCCACATTTTACTCGCGACGCTTTCTCCAGTTTATTCAAAAAGTATTCCCTCAGAATGGCGCAGCAAACTAAAACTGCGCTCTACTCGATGTTCAACAACACGATCGCGATATCAATGAAAGTGTAACTAGAGATCTTAATGCATTGCAAGGTACAGAAAGTGAACACTCTGAATTTTGTAACATGTTTGTATCTGACATTCAGTTCTTAAACCTTTTTATTACATATGGTTTTGCAATGTCATTTCCAGTCCGTTTAGGTAATGTTTGGGTTGACCTGTTTAACTCATTTAATTAGACGGGTCGTGCTTGGGTTGACATGTTTAACTCGTTGAACCCGACAACCCATTTATGACCAGTTTAACCGTTTATTACAACCCACCAACTTGTTTATGACCCTTTAGTATGTTTACTATCCATTTATAGCACGTCAACCCGCATAAATAAATAAATCATACTAAAACTAAACATACAGAAGTCCCGAAGCGCCGCCTCAAAGCCCTGAGGCTTTTTCCTGATCGCCTCAAGTGCCTCACGCGCTCCCGAGGCGCTAGTTTTTAAACCAAGGACTCGTTTACACCCTTAGACTTGTACATAGAGCATTGAGTTGCGTACTTGAAGCTCTCGCCTCATCTTTCTGGGCCTACGTGCCTCTGTACAGCCTCGCGCTTTTTAAACCAAGATCATGATCATATAACCCTGGAACTATTTTCCAACTACAGCTTGGTCACTAAGAGCATATGAAAAAATAAGATCAGTTAAATCTGTTGAAATAACAAATTGGATCAACCCGAAAATATACAAAAACGCGCAGATTTAAAGTAACATACTTCGACTCTTTTCTTTAATAATAATGAACTCGGCTAATAAAACCGAATACATAACCCTCTATTTATACTAAACATGTGTGTTTAGATTTTGGCGCTTTTGTATGTTTAGTTTTGGTATGATTTATGTATTTATGAGAAATGCAGTTTCATTAACCAAAGGGGACGTGCTCTAGCGGTATGCAGATGACTTTCTATAAGGGAGGTCATTGGCTGGAGTCTTGTTTTTGACAAAATGTCATGCGCGAACCATGGGTTTTAACATAGTGGGTTTTTGGGCGGTGGGTTTCCCCTAGAATTGGTGATGGCGGGGTCACCAGTGTTATTTGAGATCGCGGGCGTGGGTGACATTTCGCCTATGGGTGTACCAATGTGGCCGGGCTTTGTTGGACGTTAGAAAAATGTGATTTCACAAATCATATGAAAATGAAAAATTCATATGGATTTTGTTGTAATTTACATAATTGAGGGAGTCAATACACAAGTAAATATACTTAGAATCACATAAGCATTTGTACTTTAAGCAAAATTGATACAGATTTTGTTGTAATTTGCAAAATAGACGGAAGCTCAATGGTTAATACGGAATTAATATTCTTAAAACTGCGAGAAGCGCACTAGCATTTGTACATGTTGCTTCAGTTGTGGTACATAAGACTGTTATGTAACTGTTGCCTCACTCTCTCTTTAACTTTATGCGATTCTTGTGGCTCTGCATGACGTACAACTTCATTATGCGGTTCTTGTGGCTCTGTGCTAAAATATTGTTCTGTACTGAACGCACCATTTGCAAAATATTAAATAACTTAAGTATTTTATTTCCAAAGGGTTTAGCGTTCTCATTGTCTTCTCGGCTGAAAGTTGAATCAGTTGTTTAGTTAAAAATGTGGGTTGATCATTGATGGGAGCATTTGACCATCTTGTATTATGCTATTAAGTGCATTGGACCACCATTAGACAGTAATGGCATGGTATATTTGTGTGTGCATCTGCTGTACTTCAATGTTTGTCATTTGCTAATGCAGTTGACTTTAATTGTGACCAGGTGCTGACTTCAAAATCAAACAGTTGACTGTTGCTGGGAAAAGATTAAAACTTACGATTTGGGACACATGTATGCATTAGCAGTAACAAAAAATCCCAACATTATTCTAAACAATTGATTTTAGATAGCTGCTGCAGTATATGGTCATGTTGGTTGTCAACATTTTCTGTGATCTGAGAATGTTAGGAAACGAGAGAAGTAACGTTCTGTGGTTTGACGATGTTTGTTGCAGCTGGATAGGAGAGATTCAGGCCATTGACAAGCTCTTACTTCAGAAGCGCCCAAGGGATTATTCTTGGTACACAATCGTGAATGTTAAATCCGAACTTGTAAAATATGCTGACACGTTTCTTTGTAATAGTATTATTAAGGCACATCTTTGAAGATTAAATAGAATTGTAGTCAATTCATAGTATAGTGTAGAAATTATTACATGGTTGCCTATAACCTCTTGAAAGTCACCATCCAGCGCAAGATGCGTTTTACCTGGTCTTGTTAGCAATGACAGGTTCTCATAGTAAACAAAATAAATTGTGGAATTGGATTTTAATAACTCAAACTATTCAAAATTGGCCGTTGGCACCCCAAACTAAAAAGTTGACCATATATAACATGTACTATTTTTCAAGCAACAATAAAAGAGATTTGAATTTTAAAATATGCTTTTGACATGTCCCTTTTAGGAAATATTATCTTTCTTGTAAACCAGCATAATTATCAAAAATTGTTGAGTAAAAGACCTAGACAAAAGTTGTCTGTAAAAGCCTAGACAAATATAACTATGCTAGAAATAATAATGAGAAGGACCCGAAACCAGATATAATAATTAAGCATGCAATTTTCGTTCTTTCTCTTCATATCATAACGGCATAGACTACCAAAAACAACAATTGGTCATGCAATCCTTTGAGAGCGGAGAAAATCCTCCTCAACTCTTAACAAACCAAAACAAAACTTTAAGATGTTACTATTAAACCTGAGAGGCCACTGCACCAGGTCTAGTTGCAGCTTCTAAAATCGTCCAAGTTTCCGTATTGGGTTCAGCTAGCTCACCTGGGGTCTGTCAAGTTTTAATACATTAGACGCATGACCAAAAACATTAGAAAACATGAACCTCAAACCAATCAAATACCAACCTTTCCACACACATTTGTCTTTGTAGGTGACGCCCCAATTGAAAGTAAAAGCTGAACAATCGCCTCATGTTCCCCTCTAGCCGCATGATGAAGAGGCTGATCCAAATTGATAAAACCCCCAAAAAATTATTCAAAATATAAAATCGGCTTGCTTTCGAGAGGCCTAAGTGCCTAACTCAACCCTAATTTCAATAATCAAATCAAGCATACTAAACCATATTTCATAATCACTATTTATAGAGTTACATATATATAGATATAATAATACTGTTGAATATTTAAATAATGGAGAATTGGAGATACTATCTTGTCATAAGTGAAATTTAACTTACAGTGTCACCTTCTACATCAACTGTTTCAAGCATTCTTTTCAAGCATTCGGGAGAATCGGCTTTACCAATCAAGAGTTGAACAATTTCGAGAAACCCTGCAGTTGCAAGTGAACATAACTTTGAGGCAAATAGTGCGGTAATTTTACAAAAAGAAGGTAAAGTAGTTGACTAACCTCCAGCACAAGCATCATGCAGAGGAATCCCACCATCTTCATCCTTAGCCTCCACTGAAGCTCCCCTTTCTAACAATAGCTACATAAAAAAAAGAACATGATTTTGGTTAGTCAAATGATAAACCCTTTCCCCACTCACGATAATCCAGTTAAGTGTTTGGACTTTGGATTATTATCAAATATCTAAAATGCATCCTAACAGTGACATATATAGTAGTTTTGAGGATCTGTAACTGTTACTAATGAACCAAAATGTATATTTGGATTAAAAATTCTCCAAATTGTTAAAAAATAACATTTATTTTGGGAAAAAAGTACATATTTTTCTCCCTAAACTCACCTGAACACAAGACAGATGACCATAAAGACAGGTAAGATGAAGGGCAGTATCTCCATCTTCAACCGGTTCATCAATGTTGCCAACATCCAAATTGTCTATATTTGTTGAAAAAATAAAGAAAAAAGATCATTACAAGAAAGTCACTTTAATGCAATGAAACAAAAGGCCTTTATTTATCCAAAATGAAAATTAGGGGCAGCATTTAGTCATCAACTGAACTATTTTTATTCATTTCATGACAACAAACAAATAACTGTTTAAACAAACAGGATCGGGAGTTCCAAAGTACAAATCATTAATCACGCCATGACAAACGTATGATATTCTCTCTGACAAAGCTTATAGTTCTTTAGATTAATACATAATCAAGCAGCAAGATTATGCAACTAACATAACAGACATAAGAAGACGTTTTAAGTGCAGCCACTTTGTTACACATGATCTATTGGTCTAGTGGTATGGTGTCCCTCCTTACAAATGTGAGTTTGTGGGTTCAAATCCTTGCAAACGCAAGGTAAAGGTCGCATTAAGGGTGTTAAAAAGTTTGCCGTTCAAAAAAAAAGTGCAGCCACTTTGTTAAAACCCATGCATTCACAGTCTTCAACTTTCCTCTTTTACGGAACTGTTTTAGCAGACAAATTGGCTTAATAACATGTGAATACATACCTGATACCTTACAAAAGTTATAATTTCCAAATAAACTTGTAGACTACTCCACACAGTTAAAAACTCTAACGCTAGAAAAATAGTAAAATAAGTGACAAACGTTCTGCACGCAAGACAGATGACCATATGCTCATATAGACAGGTAAGATGAAAGGCAGTATCTCCATCAACGTTGCCACCATCCAAATTGTCTATATTTGTTTAAAAAATGAAGTAAAAAGATCATTACAAGAGGGTCACACTGATCAAATGAGAACCTAAAGGTCTCTATTTGTTCAAAAAGAAAATAAAAGCTGAAACAATCTAAAATCTTTATTCATTTCATGACAAAAACAAACAAATAATTGTTTAAACAAACAGAGTCAAAAGTTCCAAAGTACAAAACAATTAAAAGCAGCAAACAGTCATCATCAACCACATCCAAGTTTTAATCACCAGTGAAAAGTGAAAACCACACCAAGACACACGTATTATACTCTTTGCAACAAAGCTTATAGTTCTTTATATTAATGGGTAATCAAGCTTATGCGATCAACGTAACTGACATAAGTTTATAGTTCTTTACATTTTAAGCGCAGCCCACTTTAATATAGCACAGGCATTCAGAGTAGGGAAGGGATGATTATATTGCACCGAATACCGAACCGATACCGATACGGATTCCGTACCGAACCGAGGGTGTTCGGTATCGGTATCGGTATCAATACTCACATTTAGAGGTTTTCGGTGTCGGTATTTTCGGTATCAGTACGGGATTGGTATGGTATCGGTATTTTAAGCCGGTACCGTATGTTTTCGGTATCGGTATTGGATTTTGGGAGTTTTCGGGATCGGTATTGGATTTTGGGAGTTTTCGGGATCGGTATTGGATTTTAGGAGTTTTCGGAATCGGTATCAGTGGGTACCGATACCGTCCCGAGCTCATCCCTAAATTCAGAGTCTTCAATTTTCCCTCTTTTAGAAAACCATGTTACTAGCAATTAGCAGACAAACACAGACAGGCTTAATAACAAGCGAATTCGATCATACATACATTAGCATGTTATCAAGCCTAATTCAATTCTATAATAACAACCTTTCAATTTAACCTATACACACAATATTTATTATCATCACCCATCATCTGCAAACATATTCATTTAAATTGCATATAATTGCATATATTAAAACTTTCAAATCCCTAACAAGCCCTAAGACAAATAAACCGAACAACAATAATCAGCAGATAAATCAAACATTTAAAAAAATAAAATAAAACAGACGGTACAATAATAACAATAATAATAATACCTAGGGCTTGACGAAGACCGTCAACATCGCCGCGCATGGAGGCGGCGGCGAGGTCGCGGAGGTGCGGCGGCGTATCCTCAAACTCAACCTCGGGAAAGGCGCCTTCTTCCACGAAAAGGACTCCTTCTTCATCGTCATCGCCGTCGTTTCTCCGGGGAACCGCCATTATGTAAAACCCTAACGATTGAAATTTGAAATATGGAAGGGAAGTTGCTAAAAATAACCCTTTGTTTTTGTTTAAAGTTTCAAGATTCGGCGTTGGTTTGTTATGGTACCGGTTGTCGGTATTAATGTTTTATCAAGTTAGACTCAGAAACGGTTTAATCGATTATATATGACAGTTTAATCGGTTGTACTGGCCAGTATGAACCGGTTTTTCAAACATTGGTTGGTATAGACCTTAAAAGAAAAAAACCAAAGAAATAAAGTTGCGATGCCCACATAGATATTGGCATATACTTTACGTTGATCGAATACTATATAAAAATGAATAAAGTCGTTATTTAACAGTTATATTGAAATGTGGATGAACATAAGCATGTCGTGTCGTCTGAAGAAACAACGGGTATAACTTACCCGAAAAGGTGGATAAGCTTGGTTCGATACTCGTGTTTGCTTGGTGAGCAGCTAGTGCTTGGCTAATGAGTTGCTGCCAAGAAAAATGAGCCATCATCTGAGCCATCATCTGAGGCGTGAGGTTGAAGCCTTGAAGGCTTTCAAGTGTTGATATGTTGTTGACTTCCATAGGCATGTTCATTGAGGCACTGCAAGCCATGGGCAGAGAAGCCATGGCTTGTTCCTAGGAAGTGGGTGCTGGGGGTGAAACACTTGTGACCGGGGACTGCAAGATTTGGTCCAAAGTGAGCTCATGCTGTGACATCCGGAAACCAAGCATACTTTTTTTTTAGCTGGCTTTACTGTTTACTTGCTGAATTTCGGGACGAAATTCTTTTCAACTTGGGGATGATGTGATACCCCGAAAATTCAGGTTCTCACTTTAACTAAACTCTAGTTACATTTCCTTGCATTATACTTAACTAGGGTTAGTTAGATAAGACATACGTGCATGGTTGTGAGTCAATGTGTGATTGCATGATTAGTGAACCTCGGACGTTGGTGAAAAACAAACTTATGTGAAAACCATACGTGATTATGTGAACCTAAACCGAACACATTAATAGAAATCATTAAAAGTGGAGCATGAGGTTGATTAGGGTCTTAATGCATGGGGTTACACTTGTTACGGTCCGAAATAACGAAAACGTCGAAGGATAACGCGTCGGGAGACGAAACGAAGCAAGAGCGCGCCACCCGGACCTGTGAGCGGCCGCTCACAGGCACCGAGCGGCCGCTCGAAGTGACCTGACGGGTCTAAACCGCCTCAAACTTATATTTAAGCATCCTAAACTCCCATGCAGCCCTCATACTCAACCCTAATCGCCCCCTTACTGCCCCACACGAATATTTCACTCCAAAAACTCCTGCTAAGGCTCAAGATCATCAATTGGGAGGCTCCAAGGCGCGCGATTGATTGATTTGAAGAGCTAAGGGTATAACTCATGATTTCTTACGCTTTTTACTTTATGTTTTATTGTAAAAATCATATAACAAGTTTGTCCAGGTCTGAATGGGTTTAATAAACATTAAAACATGAGTCTTTTTGAAGATTAAACGGATTAAACCTATTAATAAACGCGTAGTAACATCATAGGATGCTTGTTGCGCAAGTTATTGGTGTTTTGATCCTAAAAGCTTTGATCTTGACATGTTTGATAATAGGATCTGATGGGAATAGGTATTAGGAAAGTTGTATGATGATTATTAGGTGTTATTGATTGATAATATGCAACTAGGGTTTGATATAATTGATAATATTGCACGATCAGAATCTGGACAGATTCTGAATGTCGAATTGTAGGGTCTGTTTCGTGGCTTGAAAATAATTGGTTTGATCGATTCTTTGCATGATTGTAACGTACAAGGTCTTAGCTTTTCATAATGGGCAAAACCATCGAATTTGGACATCGTTTGAGTCGTTTTTGGAATTTTAATTGATTAGGGGTCATATCAGATTTTCGGATTTGTAAACTGGGCTAACTTTAAATGGTCATAACTCGAGATTTACAAGGAGTTAGGTTATGAAATTTTTACAGTAGGTCAATACTGGAAAAATAGAGCTTTTCCAAGTGGATTCATCTCGTTTGGATGAATACACAATTTTTAAGAATTTTCCTACTAAACTGACCTGTTGAGGAAATTTTCTGAACACTGCTGTGTTGTACGAATTTTTATAATTTTTGTGTTTGGAAATAAGACAAAACAAAAATAGGTATTGCCAAGTGAATTCCAAAGAAAATTCAGTAAAAATTTGGGAGGATAACTCACTGGTTTACTATTTTAAATAAATTCGTTTTGATGGCGCACAATCTGTCCTGAAAACACAGATTGTGTATTATGTGCTTATGTGATTACTTGAGGTCTTAGGTGATCTAAAATTGACATATAACGGAAGTACACATGTTTATGACACATACGGGCTGTAGAAACTAATTATAACCAACTCATTCACCAACGAGTCCGTAGGGTTTACTATTGCATGTAGAATCACTAGGCGTCGCATACACACTTTTGAATATTAGAACGCCTTGGACAAACGAGTTATATGGTGTAATGATGTTACGCCTATACTCACGTAGTGACACTGTTATTAGGGTGTCGGTAGCATATAATACTTGCTGTTCGGATTCTTTGCTTACGCGATAAGGTGAGTTTCACTACTCTTTTCTCAAAAGCATGCGTCTCGGGTTGAGACAACTTACGTAACGTTTCTAGTCCGGGTTGGGACTACTTTTACACATCCCGGGTTTGGGGTGCATGATTTACGAGGTAAATCTACTTTTACTAATTCATATATATGTCCTTGATGAACTAAACCAAACACATCTTTTAAGTCCTTCAAAATACCGAATCAATTGCCGGTTGGGCAAGCGGTTAATTAGTTGATAGCGCTATTAGGTCTAACAAACCTCACATCGTGCTGGGAGCACGGATGTGAACTATTAGCTTCAAACATAGTCATTGTTGATGGGCAGTGACGCAAGGCACTTTTCTCCCGGTTATGGGAACTTGTTCATTAGTAGTTCGGTATTCGCCGGTTTTAGTTATCATGAGTGGGCTAGCTACCCCTGGCATATGAATTAGCTATTTACTTGTGGCCAAGGAGGCCGACGTTCTTACTTACTGTTATGTGGTCTGGGAGACCGACACTTTCATTTGGTTACATGGTTTGGGAAACCTACGCTTTTACTTACTCACCTACTTTACTTAGTGAACTCACCAACATTGTTTGTTGACCCACGATTTACATGCTTTTGCAGGTAGTTAGCTTCCGGTGCCAGGATTAGAAAGCACTGTACACTTCACTGCATCTGGGCTCTCGGGCATACACATAAATTATATATTATGCTTTCGTATGGTTTTAATTTGGGTGCGTTGTTCTGCGCAAGTTTTAAAAGGTTTTAAATTTGGTTTACGCTTCCGCAGCTTAACTAAACTTGGTTTTTGAAAACGAACTAAATGGTTTGGGCATTTAGAGTTCGTTCCTGTGACTTATGGCTATGGGATCCTGGTATGTCACGCGCCTCGCGGTATAAACCCCGCAGTGGAAATTTGAGGGTGTGACAGATTGGTATCAGAGCCATTGGTTATAGTGAACTAGGACTGCATGTTGAGTCTAGTCTATAATCATTATAGCATAAGTACACTCACAACTTAAGTGCACAACTAGCTATTAGCTACATATATCTACAACATATGATTTCGGGAGATATGTTATCTCCTAGTTCTAGACTAAATTCTTAACACGTCAATGGTGGGAACCTAGGGTTACACCAGGTGCCGCATTACTGGGAGTAATATCCTAACTAACCTCATGGACAAGGAGACAACAATAGTACAAGGGAGGGAGCCTTGCGAGCGTTATGGCGCACGTACACAGGAAGCTGCACGATGCGCATGACATGGTACCATTAAATCAACTATGAAGGAATTCGAATGCTGAGACTTATCTTTTGTCACTTAGCAAGGAGACAATTAGTTCCTGTTCCTTGCTACTTGATCTTTCTTACCCCCATTCGAAACTCAGACGGGACTGGGTTACGCATATAGAACTTATTTCTTACTTTAGTACCTTACGCCTAGTATGAGCGGGCGGACGTATGACTGCATATCCCTGTTACTCATAAGTATATGGTAGATTCATGGGAACACATCAGATCGGGACTTGTTACACACACTCTTGGGGAGTTACGTAAAGCCTGCGATGTAATGCAACATCACAAGGGAGGATGAAACCTACTAATGGCTGATAGCCACGATTGGAGAAACGAGTGGTACAGCTTGCCACTAAACTGGTTCACATAGGACTAGAGAAGGAGATTGTACGTGATGAGAACCATATAACACTGACATCGCAAAAGAGGAAGGATAAGAGATGGAAGGGGAACCTGAGCAGGACGAGCGCATGGAAAGTGACGATGAAGGCTCTACTATCTAGACAGAGCATGGCGACGATTGGCTCTTACCTTTTCTTACCTATCTTTTCTTTCATTTTCCTTTGCTAACTTAGATAAGACTGAGTTCTTATGATCAACGATAGGGTGGTTGAGGCCCTCGCATCTTTCCAAGCTAGTAAAGATCTATTTTGTTAAATCATTCTTTTCCCCTGACTTCCACATTTGAACTTTCTTATACCTTGAACGCACATTGTATTTCCAAGCCTTTTATTGGTTGTAAACCTCGATAACTCCAACGGAACTGAAGGAGACCGTCTGATTGCTTTGGTAGTATAAGTCTTTGCTCTGTGCATTTGCCCCCAGGCAGGATGAGGTAATGTATGCCACATGCACACTCGATGAGTTACAGATACTTGGGTGGAGAATGTAACCCCCATGACGAAATTTAGAAACTTGTTACCTAAAGACGGATGGGTCTGAAATCGACGCCTACACTACCAAGCTACAGGAGTTAGCTACTACATGCTCATACATATTTAACCTACATTACAAACGGATCGAGCTTCACACCAAAGGGGTTATCCCACAGGTTCGTAGCATGGCTACTACGGCTCACCTACCCAGAATATAACAAACCTTTCACCTGGCTCACAAACTCACCGACGAGGCTGTTGAGCATGGTACTTTTCCGAAGCAGGGTGCTTCATCTTCTACTTTTGGTGATAACAAGAGAACGTGGGATAGTATGCGGTATAAGTCCTTCAACAATAACCACAACAGTAACAACAACAATGGGGCTCGTGGAGGAGCATTTGTGATGGGCTCTGGGGAGGCCAGGACTGATAACAACGGCGTGACGGATACGTGTTCCTTAAACGCCACTCTCGCTTCTGTTTTATATGATGCTGGTGCAGACTATAGTTTTGTGTCATCAAAACTTAGCAAACAACTAGGGATAGTTCCTACACTTCTTGATACCCCGTACTTTATAGAGTTAGCTGATGGGAAGCCTGTTAAGGTAACCCACATCCATCGTGACTGTAAGCTCGAACTAGATGGACAGTTGTTTGCCATCGACCTCTTACCTATCACCCTAGGAAGCTTTGATCTCGTGGTTGGCATGGATTGGTTGTCCAAGTAACACGCTGAAAATTCTCTGTCAAGAGAAGATTGTTCGTATCCCTCTCCCTAGTGGAGAATTCTTATCTGTCCAGGGTGATCCTGGTGGTGCCATGATGGGCATCATCTCTTTCCTGAAAGCCTAGAAGTGTATTCGGAAGGGCTACCCAGCCATATTGGCTAACATTTCTGATACTCGAGCTGAAGTTGAAACAAAAATTGAGGATATCCCTGTAGTTCAGGATTTTCCAGATGTCTTCCCAAATTGACCATGCACCAGGAGCCGCCCCAGTTGCGCGTGCACCATACCGCCTAGCACCAGGCGAACTTCAAGAACTATCCACCCAACTCCAAGAGCTATTGGACAGGGGTTTCACTAGACCTCGTTCTTCACCTTGGGGAACTCCAGTCTTATTTGTTAAGAAAAAGGATAGGAGTTCCCGTATGTGTATCGATTACCGGGAATTGAACAAGGTGACAATTAAAAACCGCTACCCTTTACTTCGTATTGATGATCTATTCGACCAGCTTCAGGGGTCGAGTTTCTATTCCAAGATTGACTTAAGGTCGGGGTATCATCAACTGAGAGTCTGAGAGGAGGATGTGCCAAAGACAGCCTTTCGAACTCGTTATGGGCACTATGAATTTTTGGTAATGCCCTTCGGGCTGACCAATGCACCAGCTGTGTTCATGGACCTCATGAACCGTGTGTGCAAACCCTATCTAGACAAATTTGTCATAGTGTTCATAGACAACATTCTGATCTATTCCAAGAGTAGGGGAGAGCACGAGCAACACCTACGACTGATCTTGGAACTTCTGAAAAGTGAGCAGTTATATGCAAAAATTCTCCAAGTGCGACTTCTGGATTCGTGAGGTCCAATTCTTGGGTCATGTGGTGAACGAGGCAGGAATACAGGTCGATCCCGCTAAGATTGATGCGATTAAAGGATGGGAGGCCCCTAAGACTCCCACGGAGGTTCGACAATTCCTTGGCCTTGCGGGTTATTATCGCAGATTCATTCAGGGATTCTCAAAAATCGCTCAACCCCTCACTGCTTTGACACAGAAGGGGATTATCTACAAGTGGGAAGATGCCCAAGAAGCTGCTTTTCAATTACTAAAGACTAAACTTTGCAGTGCTCCAATATTATCACTACCTGAGGGTACGGAGGACTTTGTGGTGTACTGTGATGCATCTATCCAAGGGCTAGGGTGTGTTTTGATGCAACGCGAGAAGGTGATCGCTTATGCTTCACGACAACTAAAAGTTCACGAGAAGAATTATCCCACTCACGACTTGGAACTGGGAGCGGAGGTCTTCGCTCTCAAAATTTGGAGGCACTACCTCTACGGGACAGAGTGCACGAATTCACAGATCATAAAAGTCTCCAGCATATATTCGACCAGAGGGTGCTAAGCATACGACAACGCCGATGGGTCAGACTCCTGAATGGTTATGACTGTGCCATCAAGTAACATTCAGGGAAGGTTAGCCTTGCAACTTACCCTACAATCTAATCTTCATGTTAAGATACGTAAAGCCCAGGGCGTGGCTTTAAAAAGGAAAACATCGGGCTTGAAACCTTGCACGGTGCTGATAAGCACCTGGAATGGAGGACATAGGGTCTTCAGCACTTCATGAATCAAGTCTGGATTCCACGTGTTGGAGATCTCAGACAACTAGTGCTCGATGGGGCACACACCCCTCGTTATTCGGTACATCCTAGTTCGGATAAAATGTACCGAGATCTCAAACTCTTTACTGGTGACCAAACATGAAAGCTGAGAAAAGTCACTTATGTTAGTAAGTGCTTGACTTGCGCGAAGGTTAAGATTGAATATCGGAAACCTTCAGGCCTACTTCAACAACCAGAGATTCCGATGTGGAAATGGGGTGGGATTTCCATGGACTTCATTACGAAGCTTCCTAAAACGCCCAGCGGGCATGATATGATTTGGGTCATTATTGACCGTTTGACCAAATCAGCGCATTTCATGGCAATTAGAGAGGCGGACATGTTGGAACGTCTGGCCGCTTTTGTATTACGAAAATTGTCTCTAGGCATGGGATGCCAACTTCTATCATATCGGATCACGACGCGCGATCTACTTCCCATTTTTGGGAAACTCTCCAAATTGCTTTGGGAACTCATTTGGACATGAGCGCAGCCTATCACTCCCAGACGGATGGATAGAGTGAACGTACCATCCAAACACTAGAAGATCTACTGCGAGCGTGCGTGGTGGACTTTAGAAACAGTTGGGACAAGCACTTGCCTTTGATTGAATTCTCTTATAACAATAGTTATGACACTTCGATCCAGTGTGCACTTTTTGAGGCACTTTATGAACGGGAGTGCAAATTCCCCATATGTTGGACTGAAGTTGGGGATAGCCAACTGACAGGTTCCGAACTTGTGCACCAAACTTCTGAGAAGATAGTGCAATCAGAAAACGGATGGCTGCTACTCTTGAGCGACAGAAAAGCTACGCTGATAAGCGTAGGAAACTTTTAGAGCTCCGGAATGGGAACAAGGTACTATTAAAGGTGTCACCTTGAAAAGGTGTGACACGCTTTGGAAAACGGGGGAAGATGAACCCGTAAAACGTTGGACCATTCGAGATGGTTGATGGGATTGGTCTGGTAGCTTACAGGTTAAACCTGCTTAACAAACTTGGTAGGATACACGATGTATCCCACATATCATACCGAATCTATAGAAATGCCTGTTGGATACAACACTGATGGTACCACTGGAGGAGATCCAGGTGGACGATCGGCTACGGTTCATGGAAGAACCAGTGGAGATTCTTGAGCGGGGCGTCAAGAAACTCAAACAGAACACTATACCTATTATTAACGTACAATGAAATTCCCGTCTAGGACCGGAATACACGTGGGAGCGCAGAGATCAGATGCGGCTCAAATATCCACACCTCTTTTCTGAACCTGAACCTGTGCATAGATCAAATGCCGAACATAAAGCAGCTCGCTCAAAGTGAATTTCGGGGCGAAATTCCTTTCAACTTGGGGATGATGTGACATCCGGAAACCAAGCATACATTTTTTTTAGCTGGCTTTACTGTTTACTTGCTGAATTTCGGGACGAAATTCTTTTCAACTTGGGGATGATGTGATACCCCGAAAATTCAGGTTCTCACTTTAACTAAACTCTAGTTACATTTCCTTGCATTATACTTAACTAGGGTTAGTTAGATAAGACATACGTGCATGGTTGTGAGTCAATGTGTGATTGCATGATTAGTGAACCTCGGACGTTGGTGAAAAACAAACTTATGTGAAAACCATACGTGATTATGTGAACCTAAACCGAACACGTTAATAGAAATCATTAAAAGTGGAGCATGAGGTTGATTAGGGTCTTAATGCATGGGGTTACACTTGTTACGGTCCGAAATAACGAAAACGTCGAAGGATAACGCGTCGGGAGACGAAACGAAGCAAGAGCGCGCCACCCGGACCTGTGAGCGGCCGCTCACAGGCACCGAGCGGCCGCTCGAAGTGACCTGACGGGTCTAAACCGCCTCAAACTTATATTTAAGCATCCTAAACTCCCATGCAGCCCTCATACTCAACCCTAATCGCCCCCTTACTGCCCCACACGAATATTTCACTCCAAAAACTCCTGCTAAGGCTCAAGATCATCAATTGGGAGGCTCCAAGGCGCGCGATTGATTGATTTGAAGAGCTAAGGGTATAACTCATGATTTCTTACGCTTTTTACTTTATGTTTTATTGTAAAAATCATATAACAAGTTTGT
Organism: Ambrosia x helenae; assembly: GCA_030844895.1. NCBI lineage: Eukaryota > Viridiplantae > Streptophyta > Magnoliopsida > Asterales > Asteraceae > Ambrosia > Ambrosia x helenae. The sequence goes on along the minus strand of CM061227.1, from coordinate 24,754,669 downwards.
CCAGGTCTGAATGGGTTTAATAAACATTAAAACATGAGTCTTTTTGAAGATTAAACGGATTAAACCTATTAATAAACGCGTAGTAACATCATAGGATGCTTGTTGCGCAAGTTATTGGTGTTTTGATCCTAAAAGCTTTGATCTTGACATGTTTGATAATAGGATCTGATGGGAATAGGTATTAGGAAAGTTGTATGATGATTATTAGGTGTTATTGATTGATAATATGCAACTAGGGTTTGATATAATTGATAATATTGCACGATCAGAATCTGGACAGATTCTGAATGTCGAATTGTAGGGTCTGTTTCGTGGCTTGAAAATAATTGGTTTGATCGATTCTTTGCATGATTGTAACGTACAAGGTCTTAGCTTTTCATAATGGGCAAAACCATCGAATTTGGACATCGTTTGAGTCGTTTTTGGAATTTTAATTGATTAGGGGTCATATCAGATTTTCGGATTTGTAAACTGGGCTAACTTTAAATGGTCATAACTCGAGATTTACAAGGAGTTAGGTTATGAAATTTTTACAGTAGGTCAATACTGGAAAAATAGAGCTTTTCCAAGTGGATTCATCTCGTTTGGATGAATACACAATTTTTAAGAATTTTCCTACTAAACTGACCTGTTGAGGAAATTTTCTGAACACTGCTGTGTTGTACGAATTTTTATAATTTTTGTGTTTGGAAATAAGACAAAACAAAAATAGGTATTGCCAAGTGAATTCCAAAGAAAATTCAGTAAAAATTTGGGAGGATAACTCACTGGTTTACTATTTTAAATAAATTCGTTTTGATGGCGCACAATCTGTCCTGAAAACACAGATTGTGTATTATGTGCTTATGTGATTACTTGAGGTCTTAGGTGATCTAAAATTGACATATAACGGAAGTACACATGTTTATGACACATACGGGCTGTAGAAACTAATTATAACCAACTCATTCACCAACGAGTCCGTAGGGTTTACTATTGCATGTAGAATCACTAGGCGTCGCATACACACTTTTGAATATTAGAACGCCTTGGACAAACGAGTTATATGGTGTAATGATGTTACGCCTATACTCACGTAGTGACACTGTTATTAGGGTGTCGGTAGCATATAATACTTGCTGTTCGGATTCTTTGCTTACGCGATAAGGTGAGTTTCACTACTCTTTTCTCAAAAGCATGCGTCTCGGGTTGAGACAACTTACGTAACGTTTCTAGTCCGGGTTGGGACTACTTTTACACATCCCGGGTTTGGGGTGCATGATTTACGAGGTAAATCTACTTTTACTAATTCATATATATGTCCTTGATGAACTAAACCAAACACATCTTTTAAGTCCTTCAAAATACCGAATCAATTGCCGGTTGGGCAAGCGGGTTAATTAGTTGATAGCGCTATTAGGTCTAACAAACCTCACATCGTGCTGGGAGCACGGATGTGAACTATTAGCTTCAAACATAGTCATTGTTGATGGGCAGTGACGCAAGGCACTTTTCTCCCGGTTATGGGAACTTGTTCATTAGTAGTTCGGTATTCGCCGGTTTTAGTTATCATGAGTGGGCTAGCTACCCCTGGCATATGAATTAGCTATTTACTTGTGGCCAAGGAGGCCGACGTTCTTACTTACTGTTATGTGGTCTGGGAGACCGACACTTTCATTTGGTTACATGGTTTGGGAAACCTACGCTTTTACTTACTCACCTACTTTACTTAGTGAACTCACCAACATTGTTTGTTGACCCACGATTTACATGCTTTTGCAGGTAGTTAGCTTCCGGTGCCAGGATTAGAAAGCACTGTACACTTCACTGCATCTGGGCTCTCGGGCATACACATAAATTATATATTATGCTTTCGTATGGTTTTAATTTGGGTGCGTTGTTTTGCGCAAGTTTTAAAAGGTTTTAAATTTGGTTTACGCTTCCGCAGCTTAACTAAACTTGGTTTTTGAAAACGAACTAAATGGTTTGGGCATTTAGAGTTCGTTCCTGTGACTTATGGCTATGGGATCCTGGTATGTCACGCGCCTCGCGGTATAAACCCCGCAGTGGAAATTTGAGGGTGTGACACATGCCCTATGGGTGCATTAGAGACGGGAGGTTGAGATGTGAACAAGGGAAAAGCTATTGGACTTGGCCTTCCTGGTTGGTAAGTCGTAGGAAAAACCGAGTTAGGTCCAGCTCCGATGTTATGAGGAGTAGGCTGAGAGCTGGAAGGAGTGTGATGGGGAGGACGAGGTGATTCTGGAGAGAACGAGGGCTCTTCTTCGTTATACTCCAGCCGGATCCTGACCCCCTTTTCCCTTTCCTTACTCACATGTTGGTTAAGGAGGGTTCTCAGTTGTAAGAAGTTGTTTGCAACTCCCTCAGGGGTGAGGTCTATGTGTTCACGTGTACGCATGGAACTGAGGAGAGGAGATGTTACCCCTGAACGGGAAGGAGTTGGATATTTGAAGAGTGTGAACTCCTGAGAGGCAGCACCTGTAGGAGTGCTTCCAGGAGTCGAAAAAGACACATATCTGTTAGGAGAAGTCTGGTCTGTGTTCGGAGAAACTTGATTTACTTCTTCCGGGGACTCATGGTCGGGCATATCGGAGAGTTGGAGCTACACAATTGATCTTGGAGAAGAATGCAATGGCGCAGCCCCACGGTGGGCGCCAACTTGTTGCTACAACAAATATGAATCCAACGTTAATACAGAGTCTGGGGAAGGGTAAAAGGGTTGAAGGGTTTAGTTTTGCCTAACGCAGGTCGTGGTGTCCCTTTACGTTGCTAAACGTAGAAGGAGGATCAAGAGTTTTATGTTTTGATTGTTACAATTCTGATTTGAGTGATACTCAAAGTCAGAATGTCGTTTGTAACCTCAAGTGAAATGTTGTGTGATGGAGAGAATCTTTCACACGTGAAGATCAAAGAGAATAGAAGAATGTGGAAGTGAGAGTGTAAGGTGAATGATCAGATCACTGATAGAGTGATCTGATTTATAGAAAAGGTATCTTTCTCTTTGGGTAGTGATAGACTCTTGATCTTTGTAGCAACTTAGAGACTAACCACTTTTAGCCGATAAAGGCTTTAGACCCGCGGTCCATGTGGTGCAGCTTCTCCACATTCAGAGTGTGGACAGCTGGGAGCTTTGACCGAGAAAGATGATGACAAGACAAGTCATCTGTTTTGTTCTTTATGCTCAGCACTTTATTAACTTTTATCCCTTTTGCCTTTTAACCTTTCAAGCAAGTTTATGCAATATGATTGATTTATTTAGCTTTAGACTACCTACGTTAACAAAAACAAAATACAAAAGTTACATCATAATAGAAGGTAGACGGGCAACAAGCTGCGCCGCCACCCCTTTCTGAATTGTGAACCCTAGTCTACCAAAGAAAAATCTTTGCGAACTATTGCCGTGAACGACCCGTTGGACCCTGGTTAATAATGGAGCTAAAACAAATAGAGGTCAAAGTCAATGGGTGTCATTTGTTATAAGTCTAATAGTGCATGTGTATTTTGGTCATAACCATCATTTGGTTAGTTAAGATCAGTTAGTCGTTGATTAGTAGCTCTAAATATAGATTTCGGTCATAGATTTGGGGTTAGTTCATTTTGTTCTCTCTAATTCCTTGTAATCTCACTCATGAAGCTGAGGTAATTGATTAAGATTGAATCATTTGTTGTGTATTTTGTTGTTATTCATCTGAATTCTTTGGTGTTTTCACAATAGAAACCTCAAATCATTTGTTTGGAGATTGTTGTGTTGCTAACATATCTTTTGTACATGTGTTGCTTCCATCCCGATTTCAAGTCATTTATCAAAGAACAAAGACATACCACAAAATTCAATTGATCTAATATTTCACTATTTTGATACTAACTTCAAAATTATAACATTACATAGAACTGAGTTGATCCGTCAACTCGTTCCAATGTCAGATAAAGGTGTTGTGGTGAAACCGACTCTGGCTGTTTCACCACCACCACTCTCAAACTCTTTTATCAACTCGGGATCAACATTTTCCTCTGGTTCCCAAGTGGCTTCTTCTATATCCGTCCATTTTACTAAATACTCACTTTTCCCTTCCTCCCCATCCCGTTTTCCCGTCACACACTCTGCCACCGCATACTCCAACCCGTCTTCAAAATCCTTAATCAAGTCTTCCGCAATCAACGGGGCTTTAATCCACTCATTATCTTCCCCATCCTTCCACCTTACCAAATACTCTAAATTCTTCCCCTTCCCTCTCTTCTCCATAATCTCCTCCACCTCAGCATACTCGAAAATCGCGCCGTCTAAAACCTTAATTACACTTTCCAACCCTAATCTTCTCGCAAATTGCACCGGGTTCCCCTTAGGCGTAGAATTCAAAACCTCCCGCGCCAAATCCAAAGGCGTCCGCCCTCGATCATCTCCCGCCTCGGGATCCGCACCAACCTCCACCAACACCTTCACCACCCCGGGCCGAACATACCCGGCCGCCATATGCAACGCCGTCAACCCACCGACGTTATCCCGATGATTCACATCCGCACCCGCCTCCACCAACACCCTAACACACGCTTCCGACCCTAATCCCGCAACAAACAACAACGCCGTCCGGCCATCGCCGTCGACGGCGTCGACATCCCGGCCGTCGCCGGAGTTAATAATCTCCTTCAACACACGATCATCAGCCTTTTTAGCGGCGACCCACCACGGGTTTTCGTACTCCGCCACCACATCACCGGCGATTAAGTTCGCCGGAACCCACGTCGGCGCGTGATCATCTTCCCATTCGATTAAGTACTCCATGGCGGCGCGTGAGTCAGCAACTCTGCTTCCGATTATTGTTTTGACTTCTCCGTATGTTTCATCTTCGTTGTAGTTGGATAATTGAGGTGGGTCGGGTGAGGAGTGGGGTTCGACGGTGGAGGAGGTGGTGGAGACGGTGAGGGTAGGGTGGCGGAGTGGTGGCCGGAGACGGAGGTGGGTGGAGAAGGGACGGGGTTGTAGGGTGGTGGGGTGGTGTTTGGGTGGGTGTTTGTGGCCGGAGAGAGATGGGTTTATGCAGAGAGTGTCCATTTGTGGTGGTGAACTGGTGATTCGAATATTGATGGAGAAGGGTTGTAATATGAGAACGATGATAGGATAAGAAATCACATCCATATTTGGATGGGCTTTTTGGTCTTTTTCCTTAAAGGATAAGGGTAATTTTGTAATTTTTATACTATTATCACAAAGGGAATGCAATGCCTACACTCTCTAGTCACTTGTTGTGGTCACATTCTAAATGGTGAATAATATACACACAATTTCTAGTCTAGACGCTAATGTTTGGGTTCTACAAGGTTAATCATTTTTGCTAGCCAATATATACGTGTATCGACTATACTTAAAAATAAGTGTCAACCGAAGAGTAGATTAACAATCTAGCATAGAATGACATGGTCACAATACACGTAAAATATCTTATATTTTTTAAGCTTAATTTTTTAGAATAGATATATTAGTTATTACACCTATATTCTTCACAATTAGAACTCCTAATGTTTCGGTTATATAATATATTTCTTATCACAAGAACAATTTCAAGTCATCTTGTCAATTTGCTCGTTTATAATGACAGTAAGTTAAGGAGTTAAAAAATCATGACATAAAATACAAGAACCACAAAGCCGCTTTGTGTACCACAAACATGAGAAGATTTTATTATGTGAACATTAAGGTAATCCAACTCAATTCTAGATATTATTAAAAAGATCTATCATAAGTTTACAACATCTTAGAATTATCCTAACGCTCTAGCAATATTCGAATGCTTTCTATAGGTGAGGTTGTCGGTTCAAGTCTCGTTCATGATATAATATCATGCACAAGCCAGGGGTTTTACTACAACGAGTCTTTAGGAGGTCGATTTCCCCTGGCGACACTGGCACTTTGTTATCACCTGTGTGTAGCCTTTTGCCAACGAGTGTACCCTGATGACCGGATCTTATTAAACGATAAAAATCATCTTAGAATTATAAAATACCATATTTTAAAAAATACATAAAACTAATAATAAATATTTTTTCTAGATCTAATGATATAACTTGAATAAAAAGCCGTTAGATATTTTAATTTCCAATCGTTGTTGTCATGATTCTTTCATTTGGCCCTTTATACGGGGCATTTGTTCCTTTCCAAAGGCAGTAGTTTGTGTGTGAACGAATATTTATTATTATTATATAATATAAAAAGTTGCATTAACTTTTATGAAGACAAGATTCGCAAAAGTCGAAGACTTTTAGGTAGTAAACAAGACATCACAGTACCATCACTCACATTCCGTACCTAGATTTGCTTCAACTACTGCACCGACTCAACAACAACAACAATGGAATTAGACACCCATTATAATTATAATTCAACTCAAAGATTAGTGTTTGCTGTTAATGGAGAACGTTTTGAGCTCTCTACAGTTGACCCTTCAACCACTCTGCTTCAGTTCTTGCGTTCTCATACTCGGTTCAAGAGTGTTAAGCTTGGTTGTGGTGAAGGTTTGATTTTTATTATGTTTCTTTCTTCTTTATTCTGTTGTTGCTAGAATATTATTATTATTATTATTATTGTAGATATGATATGAGAGATTAGGTGGTAGTTATGAGTTATGATCTATTGGTCAAACATGAGTTGACTTTGGTGAAAGTAAATTGTGTAGGAGTTTAGTTGGCTCATTTTAATTTAAATTAGTTAAGGGGTCAATTTGGGTCACCTGAGTTTAGTCAACTTTAGTCAACGAGCCAAGGTTTAGAAGGACGGTAACAAGCCTCGAGGCGTTTTCCCTTCGCCTCACGAGGCGTAAGGCTTGAGGTGAACCAAGGTGGAATAAAAAATAAATATATGAATTATGTATCTAATTATAATAAATAAAATAATTGACACATCATCATCATACTCGGTTAATCCCACCAATAGCAAAAGCTAAGGTAGGGTCCGAGGAGGGTAAGATGTAGACATCCTTACCTCTACCCCGTGGGAATAGAGAGGCTGCTTCCAGTGAGACCCCCGGCTCGATAGTGGTTTTGTATCAAGCCTTGGACATAAGGCACATAAGGCTTAGCAATCGGGACAAACCCGATTTGTGCATGTACCCCTTGTCTTTTGGCTATCAACGCCACCACATGATGCATGATTAACCGTCCGTCATTTTTAACGCTATTTTTCACAAAATTAGTAAAATAACGTTAAAATTAGTGCAACTTTGGCTTTTGATACATTTGGCTCATTGGCACCAGATGCTACCAGTTTCCTGACTAGGGTCCAGCGAGTTATTCATAATAGTGTCTTGGCTCCGGGTGGGCAAGGTTACGTTTTTAATCGGTTAGGGTTTGCCATTCAGAAAGGGGTGGCGGCACAGCTTGTTGCCCGCCTTCCCGCTATGTTGATGTAATTTGTAATGTTTTTTATTTAATGAAATATAATTTATTTTGTTAAAAAAACACATCAAAAATAAAATAACTGACCCAAAAAGTCTAGAAAATTAAAAAAACACATAAAAAACATCCGGAGGCGCACATTTTCTTAATGCATCTGCCCATAGAGGCGTATGTATAAACTTAACCCCATGAGCCGTGCCCAGACTTGTTTTCTTAGCGTCTCGAGGCGCATGCCTCAAAGCGTTTTTTAAAGCCATGCAACGGGTAACTATTATAAACTTGTAAACTTAATAATGGTCAAAATGAGTTAGCGCCACTCATGACCATTCCTAATCAGTAAATTGTATATGTTTTTATTTGGTTTGCCTCAAATGGGTCAATTTGGGTCAGCTCAATTTAGTCAATGGGTCAAAACGGGCAACTGTTATAAAGACGATAACTTAGAAGGGTCTAAATGAGTTAGTACCATGCATGAACATTACTAATAATGTTGTTCAGTTTGATTTGTTTGGTACATTTCATGTCCATTTGAAGCTTTTGCATATTATGGGCTTTGCAATTGTAGGTGGTTGTGGTGCTTGTAATGTTCTACTGTCCAAGTTTGATCCCAACCTCAAACAAGTTGAAGATTTTAAAGTCAGTTCATGCCTTACACTTCTTTGCAGTGTAAACATGTGTTCGATCACTACAACTGAAGGTCTTGGGAACATTAAAGACGGGTTTCATTCCATTCACGAACGTTTCGCTGGTTTTCATGCATCTCAATGTGGTTTTTGTACGCCCGGAATGTGCATGTCACTCTTTTCAGCACTTGTTAATTCGGAAAAAACATGTCGGCCCGAGCCTGCTCTTGGTTTGTCCAAACTTACCGTCTCAGAAGCTGAAAAGTCGGTTTCTGGTAATTTATGTCGATGCACTGGTTACCGACCTATTGCTGATGTATGCAAAAGTTTTGCAGCTGATGTTGATATGGAAGATTTGGGGCTTAACTCGTTCTGGAAAAACGATGCCAAACTTCATAAACTGCCTTTCTATGATTCGAAACTGATAACTACGTATCCCGAGTTCCTGAAAAACGAATACAAATCCACAACGGTTTTAAAAAATAAGTCTTGGTATAGTCCACATTCTATAGAGGAACTCAGGAGTTTGGTGGAACACAACTCGGCCGACAATGGTATGATGGTAAAGTTGGTTGCGGGTAATACAGGAATCGGTTATTATAAAGAAACGGATCGGTATGATAAGTACATTGACCTTAGGTTCATCCCTGAACTTTCCACAATCACGAAAACTGGCTCACATGTTGAAGTTGGAGCAACCGTTTCAATCTCTAAATTAATCTTGGCTTTAAAAGACGAAAGATTTGATGATGATTTGTGCTCAGAAGGCGATACGGTGTTCAAGAAAATTGCTTCCCATTTGGAGAAAATCGCTTCTGAATCCATCCGCAATGTAGCGAGTATAGGAGGAAATTTAGTAATGGCACAACGAAAGAACTTTCCTTCCGATATTGCGACAGTACTTCTTGCAGTGAAATCAAAAGTTGCTATATTGACTGCGGTAAAAAAGGAAATTTTTACACTGGAGGAGTTTCTTGAAATGCCTGCGTTAGATTCAAAAAGCGTGCTTTTGAGTGTATTCATTCCGTTACTGAAACCAACCAAAAATGGATATGCAGAAAATTCGAACACTAAAGTTATATTTCAAACCTATCGAGCGTCTCCACGTCCTCTTGGGAATGCGTTAGCTTATCTAAATGCTGCTTTTTTGGCTGAAATCTCTATCGGTGATAAAGGTGTTGGAATTAACAGCATTCGGCTAGCTTTTGGTTCTTTTGGCGTTAAACATGCAATAAGCGCAAGCGCAGTTGAAAAATATCTTGTTGGAAAAACATTAAGTGTTGATTTGATTTATGAAGCTGTTAAATTAACAAGGGTTGCTATCTCTCCTGAAAATGGGACGTCACATCCCGCTTATCGGTCAAGCTTGGCTGTTAGTTTTCTGTTTGACTTTCTCTGGCCACTAGTTGAAGCGGATGGTAGCGTATATACGTCGACCTGTAATTCTTCCGGAATTAGGTCAAGAATGATACTTGATGACTCTGAAACAACAACATTGTTGTCATCTGCAAAGCAGGTGGTAGAATCGAGCCGGGAACATTACCCTGTTGGTGAACCAATAGTAAAGACTGGTTCTGCAATCCAAGCTTCTGGTGTGTATTACTCGACACAGACAGTAACTTTTTTTGTACTTCAACACAAGGTCTAGAAGTGGCAAAACTGATAGCACGAGTGGGTTGGGTAACGGGTCAACAAGGGTTCAACCGTTCAACGACCTTGTAGTACGGGCCATATCGGTTTGGCCACAAAACATTTTTTTGTTCAGTAATAAATCTTTTTTTTTTAAACTAGACATATTAGGACAGTAGTAATCAATTTTTTAATCAAGACTATTTAGGAAGGTGTAAACGTTAAAAATACAAGTTGGCGACTTTAACCTGTTTTGACCTGTTCATAAGTAAATGGGTCGAAATTGCCACATGGAAGTCAATGCCGTATACCATTCATAGCTGACGTGACTTTAATCATGCAGGTGAAGCGATATTTGTAGACGACATTCCTTCACCATTGAACTGCCTTCATGGAGCGTTTATTTACAGCACCAAACCCTTAGCACGGGTAAAGGGTATTAAATTAAAGCCTCAAAAAGATGTAAATTCTGTTGTTACATATCAAGACATTCCAAAAGGAGGTGATAATATCGGAGCTAAGACCCTTTTCGGCTCTGAACCTTTATTTGCTGATGAACTTACTCAGTGTACTGGCCAACGTGTAGCATTTGCGGTATTTTAGTTCTCTCAGAAATCATATTTTGTGTAGATAATAAAAAAGATGCTGAAAGGAATGCAAATGGTTAGGTTGCAGATACGCAAAAGATTGCAGATGCGGTAGCTGATACAGCCATGGTTGATTATGATATTGAAGACTTAGAACCACCTATATTAACCGTTGAACAGGCAGTCGAGAAATCGAGTTTTTTTGAAATCCCGTCACTCGTGTATCCATCACAAGTTGGTGATTTCTCAAAGGGAATGGCTGAATCTGATCACCAAATCCACTCTGCTGAGGTATTTTAACTAAAAGTTACAGTAATCTTATTTATCGGTGTTTTTCTTTTTATTTTGTTAATTTCTACTTGCTATCCAGATTCAACTTCCATCGCAGTACTATTTCTATATGGAAACACAAACCGCATTAGCTGTCCCGGATGAAGACAACTGCATGGTGGTGTATAGTTCCACTCAGGTCCCTGAATATGCACAAAGTGTCATAGCAAGGTGTCTTAACGTTCCTGAACATAACGTTCGTGTGGTTACTAGACGGGTCGGTGGCGGTTTTGGTGGAAAGGCTCTTAAAGCTATGCCTGTGAGTATCAGTTATTTATAATACCAACTTTTTGTCATAATTTTGTGTGTTATAACTGATAATGATAATATAGGTTGCAACGGCATGTGCACTTGCAGCATACAGACTACGCCGTCCTGTACGAACATATGTGAACAGGAAAACCGATATGATAATGGCAGGAGGAAGACATCCCATGAAGATAAAATACACAATTGGGTTCAAATCAAATGGAAAGATCACAGCTTTACATCTTGATATTCTAATAAACGCCGGCATGTCACCCGACGTTAGCCCCATGTTGCCATGGAACATGTTGTGTTCACTCAAGAAATACGATTTTGGTGCCTTATCGTTCGACTTTAAAGTATGTAAAACGAACCATTCTAGTAAATCTGCAATGCGTGCGCCAGGAGAAGTGCAAGGATCTTTTATAGCCGAAGCGGTTATAGAACACATTGCGAGTTATCTTTCTTTAGATGCTGGTCTTGTCAGGGAAAGGAATTTTCATAGTTTCGATAGTCTTCGGTTATTTTATGGAGTCGGTGCCGGTGAGCCGTTAGAGTATACTTTACCAACCATATGGGATAAGTTGATGAAATCCTCAAACTTTGACTGTAGAGTTGAAACAGTCAACAAGTTTAATAAAAATAATTTATGGCGGAAAAAGGGTATTTCTCGGATTCCCATTTTGCATGAGGTGTCATTGAGGCCAACGCCTGGCAAAGTGAGTATACTACGGGATGGTTCGGTCGTGGTCGAAGTTGGCGGTATTGAGTTGGGTCAAGGGCTATGGACCAAGGTTAAACAAATGACTGCTTATTGTCTAAGTGCGGTCCAGTGTGATGGAACCGATGGGCTCTTGGATAAGGTTCGGGTCATACAAGCAGACACTTTGAGTATGGTTCAAGGTGGGTTCACTTCTGGAAGTACAACTTCTGAAGCAAGCTGTGAAGCGGTTAGACTTTGCTGCAATGTTTTGGTTGAAAGACTCGTGTCGTTGAAAGAAAGACTAAAAGAACAAATGGGTTCGGTCAGTTGGGAATTACTTATTATGCAGGCGAATATGCAAGCGGTTAACTTATCAGCTAGTTCGTTTTTTGTACCAGAGTTTACATCTATGCGATACATTAATTACGGTGCTGCAGTTAGCGAGGCAAGTCTCAGTGCCGTTATTATTGTTTTTTTAATTGTTTTAAACGTCAAAAACGCTCAATCCATCTTATTCTAATTGTTTTGTGTCGGAAAAACAGGTGGAAGTAAATCTTCTGACCGGAGAAACCAAAATCTTGCAAACGGACATCGTATATGATTGTGGGCAGAGCTTGAATCCTGCTGTGGATTTGGGACAGGTTTGTGTTCATAACAATCAAATAGTTGTTAATAATGATGATTCATGTGTTCAGATTCCTGTGCCGAGGGATATTTTGGTAATTTGACTGGAATACGACTTGATTTCTTACAGATCGAAGGGGCTTTCGTGCAAGGAATCGGCTTTTTCATGCTTGAAGAATATCTTACAAACTCTGATGGCATGGTGGTTGTGGATGGCACATGGACATACAAGATACCGACGATTGACACCATACCTAAACAACTAAACGTGCAAATACTAAACAGCGGGCATCATAAAAAGCGCGTTCTATCTTCAAAAGGTATGCTCAAAACAATTCAACGAGTTAAACAAACGGATCAACTTCCATGTTTTTACTTTACTGTTATTGTGACATGCAGCTTCGGGTGAGCCGCCATTACTACTTGCAGCTTCTGTTCATTGTGCGACTAGAGCCGCTATTAAAGAAGCAAGAAACCAACTGTCGTCTTGGAAGGGGTTAGATGGGTCGGATCCAATGTTTCAGTTAGATGTCCCTGCTACCATGCCGGTTGTGAAAACGCTATGTGGGCTCGATAACGTAGAGTTCTACCTTCAAAGTTTGTTGTCTAGTTCATGAAATGGTATGTGTTTTCTACTATGCCTTTTGGACTTAATGAAGAAGATGAGATGATGATGGGATATGAACTCACTGATGAATTTGAGTTCAACAATCATCATTGGGTTCCAAGAGGATATAGTTTAGTTTTAAGTAAATTATACACATGTTACATGAATACACCTTGTTGTTATTGTATAATAAGTTCACACCTTGTGTGTATGTTACAATAAAATGAGTGCAGTGGACTTCAGGGACTAGTTTTGACAAAATGTAATAGTTGTTTAGAAGAAAGATAGATCAGGGACTGTTTGTGTAAACTTGTTATAGTATAGGGATTAGAAAGTGGGCGGGAGAATAGTTGTAAGTCTGTTGGTAGTTAAAAGCAGTTAGAAGCAACTGTTAATGACAGCTTCGTTTTGGTCTAAACTCTTGTTTCTCTCTCTAGTTTGTCTCACTAAAAACTTAGTTCAACAATTGGTATCAGAGCTGTTCGATTCCAGCTCCGGTGACCTGAATTCCACCATAAGTGGCGAACACCCGGCAACAAGAACTGGAAAAAATGGAGAAAACCTTGAAGGAACATGCACATACTGTGGGAAGATGTTAGATCTAAATTCCATGGAATGAGTATGTTAGATCTATTACCACAAGATTTTCAGAGAATCTATGGGAAGATGCCATGGAGGAATTAAAAAGTTTACAACAAACAGGAACCTTGGATGAATAGTGTAATGCGTTTAATTCACTAATGACAAAAGTGACCTTGTCAGAAGAATATGCTGCTAGCTTGTTTGTGGGCGGTTCGAAACCTGAAATAAGGTGTTTGGTGAAGGTTTTCAAGCCAAGAACCTTAAGAGAAGCCATTGCAATGGCTAAGCAACAAGATAAGGTGCATTCAACCTTGTTTGGAAACAAAGATGTTAAGAGAAGTAACTGGAGTTGCAGTACATCATCTAGTTAATAACAATGGAAGAACAAATTTTGGTTCTAAGCCCACCATTGTAAGTGCTGCACATCCTCATTTATTACCAAATCTAGTTAATAACAATAATGGTAATAAAATGTTTAGATTTAATAGAGAGAATTTAAGAAACTTGCTATATTATTAAGGAATCATCCAAATACAAATGAAGGGGTATGGGGCTATTTATATGTGGTGAAGGGCTATGACACCCTTTAGTGAACCGACACAATGGTTCAATATAACCACCATAACCGCCACAACTATATTTTATACAACAATAATACATTCTAAATAATCTAACTTAGGATAATCAAATATTATGTCCAACATAAAACTATGAAAAGATTGTCTAATAAGGAGGCTGATGAGAAAATGGCAAGGGGGAATGTTTCTGTTGTCCAGAGAAATATTCTGCCACCCATAAGTGCAAGAATAAACAACTTTTTGTGATAGAGATACATGATGATGAGGAACTTGATGAAGAGTTAGTTACTAAAGTGGTACAATTGGCAGAAATGTCGGGGGAACCTCAAATATCCATTCATGCTATGAATGGTATTCCCTCATACTCAACCATGAAAATTGTAGGTTCTTTTGGCACTAGGAAGTTACAAATTTTAGTGGATTCCGGTTCCACTTATAACTTCATTAGTAAAAGACTGGCCCAACTATTAAAATGTATCACTTATGAGGTTCCAGCCTTAAAAGTGTTAATAGCTAATGACAGTTAGATTAGTTGCGGAAAAATGTGTAAAAAGTTCAAATGGATGATGTAGGGCATGTGGTTCGAGGCAGATGTGATGGTATTACCATTAGAGAGTTATGATATGGTTTTAGGAATTCAGTGGTTGTCTCCTTTTGGGGATATTGTTTGGAATTTTAATCAGTTGACCATCGAGTTTATGGTTAATGGGGAAAAAATTGTTACAAGGGATCAACAAAAATAGAATGAGCCTTTGTTCCATTGAACAAATGGACCATATGTTGAACCATCCAAATCAGTTGATGAGAACTCAAATGTTTGGTATTCTACTCACGTTGGAGGGGCAAAATGGTCAAAGCACAAGTGTTTCTAAGGAAGTTGTTGACAAGAGAATTAATGGATTGGTTGATCAGTATAAGGAAGTTTTTGAAGAACCTAAAAGGTTGCCCTCTTCTAGGAGTTGTGATCATAGGATTGAGTTATTGATGTGGCATGCTGATGTGACACTCACAATTTGACATGGCATGTTGATGTGACACCTCTAATCTAACTAAGTTAGTGACTTAATCTAAATTGAGTGTCAGAATCCAATAAGTTAATAGTACAGGTTATATATTTAGTTTGGGTGTCAACGACCAATTTTGAATAGTTTAGGTTATTAAAATCCAATTCCTTTTTTTAATTATGTTTTAATATTTTGTATTTATTTATGTTTAATATTTATATATATATATATATATATATACGTTTTGTGTGTTTTATTTAATTTTATTATGTTTTATGTGTTTGGACAATTGAAATAATACTAATAGAATTTAATTAAAAACAATTGAAAATAATAAAGTCACACGGTTTCAAAACCGTGGTCAAGCACACGGTTCTCCTTCACGGATCAACCACTAGTACCACTGTCGACCCTGTTAACGTGCTGATAGTGGGGGTGATGCTAGTAGTGGGGTTACCGTGAGGTGCCCATGTTGATGTGACGCCCCATGATGGGGTTACCGGCTTACTCTGTTTTAAAGGTCCCGTGACTTTCAAACCATGAAAATATTTTTCAAGCTCCAATTCTGAACATTGGTATGCTTACCATGAAGTACCTTAATCCTTGGTTGACCACTAACAATGACGTTAAGTTAGAGGGTGTTTGGGATTGAGTTTGGAAATGCAAAAATGCTTTTGGTCAGAAGTGCTTATTGGCTTATGACTTTTTGAAAAGGAGTTTTAAAAAAATGTTCGGATTAGCTTTTGGGATGAGAAACGTCAAAAAGTTAATAGATTCCTTTTTCTAAGTGTTTCGTTAACTTATGGTGAATATTGGTTGTACGGGTTGTAGATTTGTATTTTTTTTTCCAAAAGCCAAAAGCCAAGATTTCTAAGGGGGGACGGGGCGTCAACCAAATTGTCCACTGGTACCAACTACCAGCACGGTAACACCGCCGCCACCCACGCTGGTAGTGGTCCCGTGGACCGTTTTGTTGGTTCTGTTTACCGTGCTGGTACCGGTTATTTTGTTGTTTTTTATAAAATGCAAATTTTTCAGTTTACCTCCGTGTGTTTTAGTGTTTTTTATTTTTACCGTTTGTTTTATATGTTTACCGTTTAAATAAATAAAAAACATAAATAAAAAACATTTCATTAAAACATAAATATTAAAAATACATAAAACAAAGAAAAATAAACTTAAGGTTGGCTCAACAAGCCGATAGCCAACTCGTAGTTTGTGAAGCCGATAGCCAACTCGTCATCGAGGTTCGGATCGTCCCTCATCGTTTGCTCGTAGAGGGTGGTCCACCGCGCACATTTGATATTGAGATCGTCTCACTTGACCTGGAGGTCTTGGATGGTCTTGGTAGTGTTGGTGCCCACGTGTTGCATGAAGTCGCTAAACACGTGAGCCCAAAACACATCCGGGGGTAGGCTTCGCCTTCGTCCCTAGGTAGTTGTTGAATTTCGGGGTCGTTTGTGGAACACCACTAGTGCCATCTCTTCTTCCTCGGTCCATGGATTCATCTTGGTGGTGGGTTGTTTTTTTTACGGTTTGTTTTTGTGGGTTTTAACCCCACGGTTTGTTCTATTTATATCCAAAATTTTGAACAGTCCACTGTTAAAATTAAATTTTACTGACCGTTTAGTTGGTCTCAATTCAATTCAGACGACGGTTTTCAAGAATTAACACTTAAATTTGCTGACTGTTTGGTGGGACGGTTGTAATAGTATGAAATTCAATATTATTAACCGGTTAAAAGTTTAAACCGTGTGAAATGTTAAAAAAAAAAAGTTTGGGCATTTAAATGAAAATATAAATGAAAGAATCAGTGGAGTGCTGCCTCCAAAAAAATGTTTCAGTGAAGTAAATCAGTGAAGCGATGTGACATTGCAGGATTGGTTAAAATCAATGAAAGAAAAAACAAACTCTACAAGGGCCCCTTTCCCTCTAACTTCTCAAAAACAGTCTTTTCACCCTTAAAAGCCAAAAGCCAAAAGTCAAAACAGAAAATGCTTTTAGGTTACACTAACAGCTTATTGACTTCTTGAAAAAGCCAATAAGTCATTAAGTTGTTTTGAAACTTAATCCCAAACACCCTCTAAGGCTACCCTTTAAAAAAAGGTTACTTAACTTAAAATAACAAATCCACTTTTTAACTGCGGGTCTTCGGACGGGTGGGGAATCGGGTTTTCCCCGGTTCGGAAACCTCGTGGGCAAGCCTGGCTACCCTGGCCAGCCCCTTGCATAGTCCTGGGGGTTTTTAGGTTCGCCAGTTTACGGGTCCCATGGGTAGTTGGGCGGAAACGTTTCGTTGGCCGTTAAAAAAAAAATGAGCATCATAATTACCTTTTTACGGTTTGTTCGCGCGTGGTAACAAAAATTAACGAATTCACTTTTTTTTTTTTTTTTTTAAAGAAAAGTCTTGGAATATCCATTTGACAGTTTGACAAAATTCAAAGAATGACTGATTACTGATTAGACCTCACTTTTAACGTTGGCCCTTATGTTTGACTTTATGACTTGCTTGTGGTCCTTACGTATTATTCGAACTCATAATTGTACCGTAACATTTTTATTATATAACTAGATATTTGCCCGCGTTGACACGCAGTTTACCAACGTACGATTATTTGGAGTAGTATAACGTATAAGAAAAATAAAGTAGAAACAGTTTATTAAAATTTAAAAGCAACGAATAAACATTTATTCAAATATCGCTGAAAATTTCCTTATAAACAACATTTTTTGTTTTAGTCATCACTTTCCCATCAGCATCTAGTATAAGTAACTTCACGCCTGCCCTGCTTTTAACTCTTGATAATGCGACATAAAGCTGGCCGTGTGAGAATACAGGGTTTCTTAAATACAATCCAACCTTTGATAAAGACTGTCCTTGGCTTTTATTGATGGTCATTGCAAAACATACGCTTATTGGGAATTGACGCCTTTGGAACTTTACTGGAATCTTGATATCAGATGGTATCAAATTTATTACTAAAATAAAGATAGTTTATTACTAAAATAAAATTTCACCTTCAACTTCCAGGTATACAGTCGGAAAATATATTCAAATAAAGAATTATAAACCTTACATGCACTTCGATGTGTTTGATAATTTTATTTGTCGTTGGAGAGGCATGCTAATCTGTCAACATGGTGAATAAAGTGTAAAAATAAGCAACTTAGCAAAATATTTTATAAAAATAAAATATAAAACAAATATTTAAAACCTAAACAGCGCCTTATCCAAAACTTGAACCGCTGCACGCTGCAAAAGAAACAGTGCGCCTTACCAGCTAACCAGGAGGTGTAAAGAAGAAAATTCATAAAAAATATCCCCAAAAACACTTGCCAACGGTAGACACCCAACAAAATATAACCAATAGCCAGCAACATGTATCTGGCACCACTCCCCTCAGTGCACCTGCACTATTCCTGTTGAGATAAATACACATCATATAAGTTCTATGATCTTGTAAATTCAACTTCCATTTTCTTAACAGTTTTTTTACCTTAGTACATGGGACGCTTGTAGATGTAAATGCATCACTGTTGGTTTTCTGCAGTCAAAATTGATTCCCTATCAAAGTGTGTAAGAACCTCATCCCACAAAGTTGCATCAATTTTTTCTCTGCTGTCACAAAATAGTATTTCATACGTGAAACAACTCTAGTTCATTTAGAAATATTAATTAATCCTTTTCATATTAAAAAAAATATACTTGTTATTTTCTTATGTCTAAAAGCAATATATCCTTTATCTATATGCAAATAATGCAATAAAGTGAAGTACGTATGTTTGGTCTTGTATTACAGAAGGCTAGTATGCATTTACCATGAAAAGTATATTGACATATTGTTTCTGTTAACATTATTGTGTAAGGAAGATTGATCTAAATCCTAAAAAATTCTTACTACAACCACATGTTTGCTGGGAATATGATTGTGGGATTCATTTCTAAGATTGTTGAAACGGAATTTGCAATATTATCGCAAAAACCGCAAATGTTTTGATAAAAAGATGTTAAATTCGAAATCAACAGAGAAAAACAATCAAAATACTTGAACCCTAAACCTCAAAACGCAAAGAAATTGCAGAAGCCAAATATGAATTTTAGAAAAACGGAAGGCAAAATAAAAATAACAAAAAGCCAACAAAATCAATCCAAAAGCAACGGACAAATCAAAAAATAAGGTCAGGCCAGGAAGTATCCATACCGCTGAAGAGAAGCGCAAAAATCGTTAATACCCAATGTCACGTGGCATATGTGAACATATTGTATGAGAACACATCTGAAGGTCAACGTGATGCACTTTTACCATTTAAAGAAAGATGCAGAGGCAGTGGATGATTTGTGGTTAGTTAAATTAGTGCTCCCCGCAAAAAAAAATCTTACACTCAAGAGACGAATGAAGAAACTCATAAATTTAGAACTGACACTACCTCATTAATACCATAAACATTTTTTAGATATATGTTTTGGATAGATGGTTGGACATACCATTTAAATTGTCGGTCATTCCTTCAGCTCCATATACAAATCTTTTAAGAGTCCCAAATCTGAAGAATAACGTTGCCTAAAATGATATCAAAGTAAAAGATATAAGCTATTTAACTAAAAGGGATTCAAACTAATATTTCTCCTGCAAGTAAATGGATGAAATACAGGTATATAGAAAGAGCTAGATTAGAGTCTCGTGTGTACACACGGTAAATGCCCAAGTCAAATGAAAAAAAAAAACATTTCTATAAAGGTTGTAGTATTCTAAACTACATGTTATATTGACCGGTCTAATTAAAGAAGACTAATGCAAGGGACTATACCCAAAACCGCATATTTGCCATCAGGCGTAAATGTTGCCTCACTTGCAAAGAATGGAGAACTTTAAAGTAAAGAATACCAGTGGTTTTATGCTTCTGATTTAGCTTGAATACTGAATTGATAACGGCCACACGGCTGCAATCAAACTTCAACTTGCTCATCACCATCTGCAAATAATCCACCAAATGCCAGGTCAGAATTTGTGAATATAATTTTCTGATCATGCAAACTGAGAAAACAAAAATATTCTGGATTATTTTTACCCAAATCAATACCCAAATCCAAATCTATGGATAGATTAGTCTTTAGTAATATAAACAAAAAAGAAAAGAAAACACAAATCACTACCAATGCCTTTCAAATAAGGTAATTTAGCATGTCACACAAATGAGTTGAGTAATACCTTCATTTTCAACCTCAAACTGGGTTCAAGGTTGGTGATGGCTTCTCTTCCACTAATTGATATAGTAGCCTTGTAATAAACTCCAAGTAATTGAGAACCATACCATTAAAGCTATCAACTTTCCAAACCAAAGAACAATAATACACTTAGCACAAAAGAATAATTTCAACAAAATGGTATTTATGAAGGTTTTTTGGCAATTGGATCAAAACAACTTGTTCAAAAGCACGTATTCTAAATATTTTTTTTTTTTTGAATTTTTTAACTTAAAAATTGCTTAGTTTTTAATTGAAAATGAGTACAATAGTCCAAAATTTATGATAACAAAACAGTAAGCTCACTATTTTAATAATTGAAGATTCAAGTACTTATAGAACACTATCATCAAATAAAGCAGAGCCACCCAAATCAAACAAATATGCAAATATAAGAAGCAAGGAAATCAAATAACAACGCAAAAACCATGGTACTGAATTTAAGTTGCAAACCAAGGCTGCCATTGAATATGTATTTTGAAAGAGATAATACTGATCAGTATTTAACGTTCGGGTAAAATACTCCTGCTTATAATAATGGTGCATGCATTCAACTGATACATTCAATTCATGTTTGAAAGAATATGTACTTAAGTGCATAAAATAATCATGTTGGTTTAATGTTTTGACAAAAAATAATTTATTCAATAACATAATTTTTAAGCTATCTTCCTTATCAAAACATTACAGAACACAGAGCTCCACCTTTAAACCGTGGTTGCAGCGTGTTTTTTTATGTTTTTTTTTCTTTCAAACAGAACCCATTTAATCTTGAAAAATTGTCGATAGAATGACACATATTACAACCCAAACTTATTGGACTTCTGATCAGAATAAGAAGACGAGCAATATTTACCTGGATTGGGGCTCGATTCGATGCCGGCGATTTGCCTGAATATCTTGCAACGGTGACGGCGATTTAAAAGATGACAAAGGGTGACGATTTGGAATAGACTTGCCGAAGGTCGACTGAGACTTTGACGGCGTTCAATGAATCAATAAACTGTTGTTGCCCCGTCTTACTCCATCTACCATCCGAATCAGATGCGCCTTCTGTTTTGTTTCATTGGAGTTTTGAATGGAGTTCCAGCAAGTCTTTGACTGAATAAGTGTAAATTGGTGGAACCCGAAGCCAGGAACTCACCTTCTGCCATACGACAGCAGCCAACAAACACGAACAGAATAGGTGGTCGTCGTCCTCGTCCCCTTCCCCGCACAGCCTGCAGGTCGTCTGTGTGTTCAAAATGTGTCGTTTCTTTAAGCCCTGCAATGTTGGTAACCTCCCTTGAATCGCCCTCCACCCGAGAATAGATGCCTTCCCAGGAACCCCTTTGACCCATTCGAATGGATAAAGAGGCGTGGAGTTTCTGGATAAGAATTTTTTTTGCAATCCGTAACAGAGAACATTCCGTCTGAACTTGCCGACCAGACCCAAGTATCCTGTGAAAGTCCCACCGATTCTGCATATGATAAGGAAAATAAAAGTACAATTATAATTCATATATCCCCATAGTAGTTGATCTTTTAACAAATGAGGTATAAAAATCTAAAGGTACATATCTCCATCCATAGTACTGATATGCATCGATAGTTGTCATCTTAATTTCTTGCGGCCTATATATGATCAATGAAATGATATTTTAAAACCACACTACTATTTGATAATGATCACCCAAATTTATATACTTATATCAAACCTGGTTTTTCCTTTCCTTTGAGTGAGGACTTAGAGCCTTTTTGATAGAAGAAAACTGGCTGCCTTTCTTCCCCATTACAATATCATATCACAAAGAACATTTCTGTAACAGTGAGAAGAATTTATTATGATACAACTCAGTTCTTCATTGTCAACAACAATTACCAGATGAACATTCTATTTCATCATGTGCATCAAAATCCGGACACCATTCTGAGACGACCTTTAAACCACCTGTATTATCAGTAAAAACAAATTAAAACATGATATCATATAACTAAAATTGCATCATTAGATGAATACATAAATGACAAATCTGAAAAATCTTAAAACCTATTGATTTTTGAAATCAGATTAATGTCACTGAAAGTATATTTAGTGAAAAACTTTGTATGAAAATCCCAAATTGAAATCTTTATATAATCGAGTCATATTCACAATGTTCATACAAACTTGCATCAAAACAACATCAATCTAATCTTCTGAAAACCTAAGTTTGACCTAACAATATCAATGCCAAATCAAAAAAAACACTGTCTGAGTCCATCCATATCCATTCAAGAAACCTAATCAAACAATCAAGAAACCTAATCAAACAATCAAGAACCCTAATTAAGGGCAAACCAAGGTTTTCTTTGTCGTAACATAACACACAAATCGAAACATAAATAATCAAATAGAATGAAAACCGGGAAAAAGAAACCTTCAATCGACAAAGATATTAGAAAAAAACGAAAAAAAACACAGTGAAAATGAGAGATAAAGATGGATTCAATGAAATAAGAATGAAATAGAGATTACCTTAGATTGGAGATCAAGAATTGGTTGAATCGCCCTTGATTCCTCTGATTAGGGTTTGGAAGGGTTTGTTTGAGGAGGCGATGATAATGAACATTGTTATGTCCGTGTATTTTATGTGGGTATTTATATTTTCTGTTTTTTTTTTAAATCAAAAAGTTTATTAAATCCCACAATGAGACACTTGGCACAATATGATTGGCTACACAATTGAGGATGAATGTGGGAGTGCCAAGTGTCCTCATGGACTTTTGTTTATTAGATGTATAGATAAAAACATTCGAATCCTCGGAACGGTGGAGGAAATCAAATTGAATGCTACCGTATGGTAGAGAAGTAGGTCAAAGTTTAAAAACTTAAATCGAAAGAGATTGTGTGATTTCAATATTAGAATTGAATAAGGGCAAGCACAAGGAAGAAACTAGCAGCAAACACCATGAACTCAGTTACAAAGATTAGGGAAGACATCATATTGCTCTGATATTTTTGGGTTAAGAAAATGTCTTTTGGCTAGGTTGGTGTAATTTCTTCCTATAAGAATAGGTCCCCATTTAGAAATGTCTCTTGGTTAGATTGGTATAACGTTATTTTATATGTTAATTTTTTTTAAAGGCTTTTATATGTTAATTAATGTTTCAATTTATTTAAATGGCTAATTTATTTAAAAATGAAAAAAGGAAAAAAAAAACATTTTAGGGTGGTTGGGGTAGTGTTGTCTCTAAATTTGTGATTCAAGATAATAAATTAGTGAATCGATGTGACAGAATCAGGGGCGGACCTAGGCCTGCCCAAGGTGGGCGGGCGCCCCCCTTGAAAAGAAAATTTTTAGTGTTATATACGCGCGTCAATCCCGATCGAACCCCTTGAAAATTTTTCAATCGCACCCCTTGAACTTTTGAAACCAGTGTTCTCAAACCTGATGAAACCAGTGTTCTCGAGCGCCTTCGTTAAATTTTGACATCACCCCATTAAATAGCAGTAGTTGAAGCAAAAGAGTATTTGAACTAAAGAAAAAATTATAGTGTTTATCAGAACAGTTTTCCAACACTTGGGAGTTACAGGAAACTTTAGAGAAGATGCCTAGGTGTAGGGTTCATTTGGTAATTAAACACATCCACTTGAAAGTCTTTTTCACTTATTGCTTACACTTTTCTCAGTTTTACAAAATATGCTCCAGTACTTTCTAAAATAATTTAACTTTTTTTTTTTGAACAATGATGCGAAAAGAATAGCATGACATCAAATCATCAATAGCATGACATCTCACCATTTGGTGTTGTATATTTGCTTGAGTTTGGTAAATAAAATTAACGGTAGTTTATTCGTTTATTCTCTAAAATCAAAATATGAAGCAAAAACATAAATCAATGTCACTTTTTTTGGTTCAAGAATATATATATATATATATATATATATATAGGGTTGAGATCCTGTGCAAAGTGTGTTTTGTGTGAGAAGGGTGAGAAGTGTTTTGGACCATTAGATCATCTTAATCAATGGTTTAGATTAGATGAGTGGCATAATTGTAAATAGTGTTTAGTTATCATTAATTAGAATCAATTAAAAAGGGCAGTATAGTAATTTACTTCATAAATTTAAAGAGGCGGATGAGAGAGGTTTCTTAAAACCGCTTTACCTCCTTGATTCTCGCATAATCCTTTCCTAAAAAACAACCGTCCCTATATCTCTCAATTAATCTCTCACTTATGGAGGATCTTCACCGATTTGGTATCACCTACAAACGTAACTGTGTTTTTTCTTCTTATCTTTCACGATTTATTCTAATCTTGTGTTTTTATCTGTTGTTCAAAACCACGGTTAGATTTCATCTTCTCGGTGTGTTTTAATCTGATTTAGGGAAGAAGATGAAGAAAACGAGTGAGGAGTTGATTAAGGAAAAAACACCCAAAAGAAAGGCTACTATTCCTTTTCTTCCAGCAAGGTTTGGTTATGGTATGTAATATATCTTATTTCTAGGTTTTTTTTTGACATTTTTTTTTATTAATGTTGTTTTAATTTTTATGTGGATTGTTATGTTTAAAAACATTCCGAAGGTGTATAGTGTGTAATGTGATTTAAAAAACACAATGCATGTGGGTTTTAAATCTTTAGTGTTTAAATCATTATTGTGTTTTAAAATCACATTACGCGTGATGTTAACTGGGTTGTTATAGGTTATTGTGTTTTTGTGGTGATTAGTATTGTCTTCATAATGTTTTATATTTGGTATTGTGTTTTTATTGTTTTAATTGCATATCAGTGTGTTAGGTAGTGTTTTAGGTTAGTTAGTAGTGTTAATCATACTAAATGTGTTTACTGTTGTGTTTTTTTTTTAAGTATTATGTTAGTGTTCCCTTAAATGTGTTTATATGTGGTGTTTTGTTTTGTTTATGTTTTGTTGTGTGGTGTTTTAACTTTAATGTTGTTTTGTTTTAGTATTTGTTTTAGTGTTTTTATGAATATATTGTTTTTTTGTGTGGTGTTTTAAAGTTAATGTTGTTTTGTTTTAGTATTTAAATCTGATATTGTTTTATTGTGTTTTTTGTTAGTATTTGTTTTAGTGTTTTTTAGAATATATTGTTGTTTTGTGTGGTGTTTTAACTTTAATGTTGTTTTGTTTTAGTATTTGTTTTAGTGTTTTTATGAATATATTGTTTTTTTGTGTGGTGTTTTAAAGTTAATGTTGTTTTGTTTTAGTATTTAAATCTGATATTGTTTTATTGTGTTTTTTGTTAGTATTTGTTTTAGTGTTTTAAGTTACTATTGTTTTATTGTGTTTTATGTTAGCCTTCTTTTATGTGGTTTTTTATGTTAATACTGATTTGTTTAGATGTTTTAAGTAAAACTACTTATAATCTGTTTTAATACCTTATAATGCTGCTTTTGAGTTATGAATATAAACATATAGTGTAAAACACAGAAATGCGTTTTTTTATTTCTGAAAAAATCTCAACAATAACAGCTAGAAGGAGCGGTAGAATCGCTAAAAAGAATTATTCTAAAAAGTTCACAAATACAATTGAACAACCTTTGGTTCTAGACGACTCGGATGAGGATACAATAAGTGTAGACAAGAAGGATTTGATGAAAGGAGAGGTTAACAAAGGAAGAGAAGTTCGCCGTAAGTTAGAATGTTATAAGATATAAATTGAAATAAAACTTGAACATGGAAAAAGTAAAAAAGGTTGACTGATGTTTTTTTTTTCTGGTGTTTTAGGTACTAGTGATCCTGATGATGATTTTGTTGATCCACCACCAAAAAAATTGTGCGTTGAGGCAAAATTGGCTGAGAGTAAGCCTAAGCCACAGTTTAAGAAAGCCGCCGTCAAACATCTACCAGTTGAATCTGGAACACCATCAAAGGCTGTAACACTGTTGAAGAAAACTCAACCACATCGTGCTAGCGTGAAACCATACCTAGAATATACCGGTGCTAAGCTAAAATTGAGAAGTGCATTGAACAACATATGCCAGCTAGTTAGCAAATTGAATAGCAAGCAAAAAAAGGCAATAATCGACATTGGGTTTGGTGGTTTACTAGAGTTCAACATGAGTTCAGTCCCTACTGGCTTGGGATTTTGGTTGGTAAACAACTATGATGCAGATGCAAGTACTTTGAACGTAGGTAGTCATTTTATACATATAACACCTAGGTTAGTACATGATATTTTTGGCATACCGATGGGTAGACGTATGGTAGAGGAACACAAGAGACCGAGAAAAAGTGATCCGGTTGTTGCAGAATGGAAAGGGCAGTTTGAGGGGGGTGTGACCAGGACGTTACCGGTTAAGTTTAAAGAATACATTGAGACACAACGGGATAGTGGAAGAATCTTCATACTAAACATTCTGATTTTCTTTAACACATTCCTTGGCGAGACAACTCAAAACAATACTGTAAACTTGTTTTTCTTGCCATCAATAGAAAGCGGTCTGGACATCAAAGAATATAACTGGTGTGCCTACATGGTAACTATGCTCAAACGTAGCAGGAGAAGATGGATTGCTGATAAACCCTTTCATGGTCCTATTGCATTGCTTGCGGTAATTCTATATTTGTAACCTGTATTTATTTTTTAAACGTTTGATATAACACAACTGAATGATGTATATATTGATTATTTACATTAATGTAACGCAGGCTGCATTGGCTTACGATCAACGAGCTAATAATACAATGAAGTCTGGAAAAACACGTCTGATTGGAGATTTCGACACTGACGTCGTAGCTGAATTGGGACTGAAGTTGGATACAGCATTGTTTGTACATCAACTTGCAAGGGAAGAAGGGTTAAATCAGTCTCAGAAGTTTGTTTTTGTAAAAAAAGGTAGTGAAAGTGTTGAAGGTAACAAATCAAAAAGCGCTCGAAAAACTGCAGTGGGTAGAGACTCAGCGAAAAAAACCGGCGTTATGAAGGTTAATAAACCTACAACAGCTAAGAAATCGGCTGCTGCTGACATTGTAGGCGAAAAGTCTGGAGTAGCGTCTGGGACTTATAAAGAACCTGAAGTGGTAGTTGAAAAAGCAACAGAAGACATACCTGCTGAGTGTGATAACACTTTGGGTGTTGGATGTGGCGATAAAAGTGAGGCTCAAGAAGGGGGGATAGAAGGCGATTACAACGTGGGTGATATTGTTGAGGCTGATGACGACCACCTGGGACCGTTTAAGCATTGCGCGGACTACTTTCTTTCACAAAATGATTCACAGGCTATACAGCCGTACGTCGCATCGGATGGGGAGTTCTGGATTCCAATAGTTCATGACTATCAAGACTTCACTCAGATGGACGATGAAACCGAGGTATTAATACATTACATATTATATGACAAAAAAATATTAAAAAAAATAAAAATGCCTATATAAGACATTCGTGGTGTGTTTTTAGGCTGAAGAAGTTGGAGATGGTGCAACACGTGTCAATGAACAAGGAACGAAGGGGGAAAAGACTACAAGTGTCGAAGAACTTGAGGTATAAACAATTGCATACATATATTAAAAATATAAAATCTGAGGTTTTAAAAAAAAATAATACTAATGATTCCACCGAAATGCAGGCTACAATCAAACTGCTTGATGACCATGTCACCGAGTATCGTAATATCGTGGATAAAATAAACGGCACGATAAGAGATTCTTTGATGAAGTACCCTACAAATGAAGTCGTTAACCAAAAGACAAAACACCTTGCTGAGTTAATTGGAATGGCTCAAACTTCGCGGTCAAATGCTGGTGAGGACATTGGGGGGAATGATAAAACACCCACAAAAGCTGATAAAAATAATTCAGATTTGGAAGTTACCATGTCTCCCATGACTAATTCGTTTATCGCAGAACTTGATGAAGTGATGAAGAAAAATAACCTTGATAAGACTCCGGAAGCAAAAATGAAAGTGTTTGATGTTCGACCACTGTCGTGGTCTAATGATGTTGTTAAAGAAGGCGTCCTGAAAGGAAAGAAGGTTACTGATAAAACACCAAGGCCAGCCCGAGCCAAAATTTTGCCTGATGCATTATGTTCTCCGTATGTGAAACGTGTGGTTTCTTTGAAAGACAAGATGGATAAAACAGAGGATGACGTTTCTGGTTACATGTTCTCGGCTTGGGATAGTAAATGGTAAGTATAATGTTATATGTATTTTTATAGTGTATATGTATTTAATAAATATTGAATGATCATTATGAATAGGGATGTGGTATTCATGGCTAACCCCGGGGGGACAGTTATGAGGGCGCCGATGGAGTCGTTGCGCCCAGGTGTTACAATACATGTGGAAGTCATAATGGCATGGGCTAATGTTCTAAATTATGAAGAGAGGTACCGCCGCAAAGGGACATTACCACGGCTATTTTGCTCGCCGGTTATGTTGGTAAGTTTTCAAATAAAAAAAAATACATAAATACCATTTTTAGTTAGTATCCGTTTAATTTGTGTTGCGTTAGTCAAGTTAGATATCAAAATAAAAAACACCTAAGGCTGTGAAAAAAACACCTAAGGCTGTTTATATATATATATTATTTGTTAACTTTGACAGTGGAGGGATGATTACGATGCATCGGAAGAGACAAGAATAAAACACTTCAGTGAAAATATGCATTCAGTCTTGCAATGTACAGAGTCGAGGTCAATTAAGGGGATACAACATGTATTGGTGCCCATTAATAGCTCAGAACACTACTACCTTCTTTCATTCAACTTTGCGACTTCTGAGATCCTGATAATCGACAACAGCGCAACAGAACAGGACTACAACGACAGATACAAAGGATGGCCTGAAAAAATGGTAAGCAAAATCCAGTAATACTCAAATATGACATCGTGTTATGATAGCGTAAAACATATATATAAGAAAAATATGCAATTAATATGTTTTTCATGCAACAGCGTGATGCATTAGCAGCTTACATGGGTAGCGTTTCGCCTACGATCGCTGAAAAGCTAAGGAAAACAAAGCCGTTAAGGGCAAAGTTCTCATGGAGGACTTTGCACAATCCGATCGATTGTGGAGTCTTCCTTATGCGTCATATGGAGACATATAAGGGAACATCAATGAGAGAATGGAGCTGCGGTTTGTCGGACGAAATAGACCTGAAAAGCGGAACTTCTGAAAAGCAAACACGTGAATTAGATGAGCTAAGGCATAAATATGTGACAAAAATCCTGCTGAGCGACATAAACAACTCAAAACACCTGGTGGAGGCTGGAGTCCAAAGGTACAAGAGGTTAACTGATCGGTACAAGATACGTTTGGATCGTCATGCAGCGAAAAAAATACCCGAACGTCTGAACAGTATCTAGATTGTCTGTTGAACTATGTGGTTTTAGTGTTTTTTGCTGCAGTACGACAAGTAGTGTTTTACTGGTGGTTTTAAAAACTTGTTCTATCTAACTGTTTGACATGCTACGCTTATGATGGTTTGGCCTTTTATTTTTAATTTAGTAAACTTATATCGACTAGATGCTCTTGTGTGTTTTACTAATTGACATTTGAAAAAGTCAATTCTGTCTAATGTTGAATGAAAAATAAGTTTGGAATTTTATTATGCAGTAAAACACTATACTAAACATATAAAATTTTGAAGTAAAAAAAATGACAAACATAAAACACTATAAACCAGAAACACACACAAAGACTTGATTACCAAAAAAAATAGAATGTAATATTACTAAAAAATAGAATGTAATCTTACTAAATTATTTCATGGTAGTTAGCTAAACTGTGATTTTGATTAAAAACACGACTGAATGATTGACTGATACACAATGCGGAAGAGAAAAAAAAAGTTTTTATTCAAATTAAAAACTAACAAAATGTCTCAATCATTACCACGCATGAAAATAAAAAAATGCAAAACACCAAACAAACGTAAAGGGAACAATGATAAAAACCAAAAGTAAAAGGACATTGGAAATAAAAGGTTTTTAACCACGCAAAACAAGCCTACTCTTCATCATCTGACTCCTGATTTTCAACCTCCTCCTCCTCAACTGATGTAGAGCCCACGTCATCATCATCAGCAACCTTCTTTTGAGCCTTACATGTGCGGATGTTGTGTCCGTAAGCTAAACAATTCTGACATTGCCTTCTTTTTGTTGCAGCTTGACTAATCGCTTGTTCACGCTTTGACTTCATGCGCTTTGGCTTACCCATACCTTTCCACCTAGTGCCAACAGGAACACGAACAGTTATAGATGATGGTTGGCAATTACCTGTAAGCTCGGCAAACCTATCCCTGCGACTCTTGCGTGGTACATTCATGGCGGCTTCATCCGCTTTAGGGGCAAACTGGTTGACATGATCTCTGAACAGACACAAAGATTCAAAATTAGAAACCAACTTGTTTATGTTGGCCTCAATTCCATATGTAATCTCTCTAACAACCCGTGACACCTCAACACTCTGTTCAGTTTGACCCTCATATCTAAGAATCGCATTGGGATCGCTATTTGGAACAGCTTCTCTAGTCCAACGACGTAAAATATACTGCTTGGGAAATTCTCTAATGTCACCCATCCGAAGAATACAAAAAATGTGACGGCATAGCAAACCATACTGTTCGAATCGGTTGCAATCACAAAAAACAGTCATATCTTCCTTCCTAAGCATAACCTGTGATGTTGGAATAAAAATTGGAGAATAAAAAACACTGAATCATATGGAAAAAATTAGCAAAATAAAACACATTATGACTGTACCTCATAAAATGCAGTGCGTAGCTGATCCCAATCCTTAACATAAAACTTCATAAAATCACCAACTACTTCGAATTTGCAGCTTTGGGTTCTATGGATGGCAGCTTCTATTTCCAACTGAACATCAAAAAAAATAGTCCTTGTGTACACTTCAGCAGCTTGCCTTTCAAGTGGGAAATCACTCCAAATGTCAGGGAAAGTGTATCTAGTGTCATGATCGTTTTTCCTATGTTCATGCCTCTGAGCCTCAATCGATGCATCAAAATGTCCAAGAAACTCAACCAATGTGCATCTGCGATTGCAGAACTGGCCAAAGAAATGGTTCTCGCTTTCAGATCGAGATGATGTACGCATTAGGCCGGACATTCTCTCATGTCGATAATATGCTGGAATCCATATTTCCCTTAGCTGGTAAATGGAATTCAACCACTCATGTTCTGTCAGCTGAAAATCATTCATAATAACCGCCCACTCCTTCTCGAATTCTTCAGGTGAGAGTGTATCAGTCCAAACGATAAAACACAATCTTTGTTTAAAATCAGTAGTGTTACACAAAGTGTGTCCAACCTGAAAATTGTTATTCGGGTTATTAAATAACAATCATAAAATAAAAAAACAACATGAATACATAACATTAAATATACCTTGCCAGTAAGTTTGTCCATCACATGCCACATACACAGTCTATGCCTACTTTCTGGCCATGTATCTTCTATAGCCCTCCTCATTGCGGGGTCTTGGTCAGTTACAATAACAGGTGGTGCGCTACCAAACACCGTTTTAAACACAGTTAACAGCCACTTGTACGTCTCAGCTGTTTCGTTACCCAAAATTGCAGCCCCAAGAGTAACGTTCCTGTTGTGGTTGTCTATCGCGGTAAACGGCACAAACATCATGTTGTACCTACAAAACAAAATTTAGCAAGAATACATACCAAACAAAATGTTTTTATCAATGCAAAAAAAAAAAAAAAAAAATACAAACAAAGGGGTATTTTTATCACATTAAATACTTACTTGTTTCTCTTATAAGTAGCATCAAACGATACAACATCACCAAACGTGTAATAATTACGCTTAGATTGTTCATCGGCCCAAAAACACCCCTGTAAAACACCATCATCATTAGTTAGGAATTCAAATGAAAAGTTTGGCAAAAATTCTTGCTTCCTTTTTAACCGTTTGATCATCATATCGGCGTCAAACTCTTCAACATATGAATTAATGTCCCTTTTGAAATTTTTGAAGTCAATCTTTGTTGCGCCAACTTTGTCAAAACCACCACACAATGTTCTCATTATGTTGAAAGCTCTTACAGGTCCAACATTAAGAGCCCCGAGAGCAGTTATTGCTTCTTCTTGTTGATAAGTCAAAGCTCTTGCCGAAGGGAGAAAGTGTCTGTCCATTTCATCAACGAAAGGGTGGTTGTGCTCTTCCTTAAAGTAGTAGACTTCATACAACTTCTTTTCATTTAACTTAATCCTAATGCTAGCTTCACACCCGGTGCGTATGGAAGGTACTTTACGAGACCCCTTATTTGATGACTGATCGTTCAAACTATCAAACGCCTTCATCTTCTTAAACCCCTGTTTTGAACACACGAAATATTTCCCCATAGTTAGATCATGATTCTTAGTCTCTGTACTTTTCCTGATACACCATCCGCCTGCACTTGCATAATTCTTGTAAAAATTGTAACCTTGTTCAACTGAAACGAACTGCATCCCCATGACAGGTTTCAAAGATTCGTCAACTATTGGGGAATAAGTCTTCTTTCCAGAATTGGGTGATACATGTTCAATACCAACAGGAACGTAGCTGGGTGCGTCTAAAATACAAAAATTATAAAACACAAAATCATTACAAATATTAGATACATAAAAAAAAGATAACCAATTAAAAATATAAAACACATTTCTATCTAAATGCAATATAATGCGTGATAATTTCATAAAAACATAAAACACATCCTGATAATTTAAAAAAAAAAATAATCAATCGTAAAAAAAAAAATTGTGTATAAAAAAACAATGACAATAATAACAAAAAAAAAAGGAAACAAAGATTATATGTATCAACAGGAAAAAAAATAAACAATATATGAACATACCATTTGTAAAAAAACACCATTAACAAAATTCGATATTGTTCTATGAAAACCACTAAAACACCCTACTAGATATTAAAAAAAAAAAAGGCTTCCAACATGTTTTAGCATGTATAACATGGTGAGAACTATAAAAACACATTAATAAGAATTGATATGTGAAACGCGTATAACAACAAGTTTATTTTCAAATAACAAAAAAATTCCTTCCTGTTTTTATGTATATAACATAAGGAAAATTTGTAAAACACATTTAATATGAATTTATATACAAAATTACTTGGTTTTAACAAAAAAATGGTTTAATGAATGATTATTACATAAACATCAATGCATATTATACTATGAAAAACAAAACTATGTACAAAATATAAAAACATACCATCGACCTGATCAACAATAGAATTATCCATCGATTAAAACACACCAATATGATCTTGAATAATACAGAGAAATCGTGATATTGTGTTGATTGTTAACAAGATATCCGTAAATAATATAGAGGATTTGAAAACAAAAATGCCTAATAATACTCTGAATTAAAACCGAATTAAATGATAGTTAAATGATATATTATCTCCTAAAATAAGATTATCAAGCAAATTTACAATCTTACCCTTTTATGTAAAATAATATACCTTCATCTTATTGGTTCTCACACTTCTCACAAAAATTATGTTTTTCACATGATCCTAAACCTATATATATATATATATATATATATATATATAGGGTCGAGATCCTGTGCAAAGTGTGTTTTGTGTGAGAAGGGTAAGAAGTGTTTTGGACCATTAGATCATCTTAATCAATGGTTTAGATTTAATAAGTGGCATTATTGTAAATAATGTTATAGTTATAATAACTAATTAGGCTACTTAGGGGTATAATGGTAAAACACACCCTATATTTAATTCACATTTAAAGGGTCTAATTAAAAATATGGAAGGCCTAATAAATTCAATCTTCCTATTTACGTCCTCCATTTAATTCACATTTAAGTGTCTCTCACCTCTCTCTCTCTCTCTCTCTCTCTCTCTCTCTCTCTTTCTCTCTCTTTCTCCTCTCTCTCTCCCTGCGCCACCTACACAACCGCCATCAACCACCACAAACCACCACCATCAACCGAACCATCATTCGACAGCCACCATCACAAACATAAATAATCGGAGTGTTTTTTTAGGGATGAAGATGAAGACGACATGAGGTGATAATGGATCAGTGTGTTTTATGGTGGATTATTTTAAACAACATTCATATAGTTTGTGTTTTATGTTCAAAGGATTATTGTGTGGTTTAGTGTTTTTTGAATTTAAAACACATTTTAAATGTTTGTATAGTTGTGTATTTGAATGTGTTACTGATTGTGTATGATAAAGATAAAACACACTGGATTATGGAGAAGATGATGATAAAACACACGGGACTGTTAAAACACAAAGTTGAGAATATGGTGATAAAAGACACGGGTATGAACGTAAAAACACCTTGTTGATGAAGCAACTTACAAGACTATAATAAAACACCAATGTGCATAAAAAAACCATATTTTTTGCATCAGTAAAACTCCTTATAAAAATAACACAAAAGGTGTGTTATACCTTCAAACCTTATGGTATACCAGTAAAACACCATGTGCTCACATCAGTATAACACACCAATATGAATGCTGTTTTGGTCGTATATAATTCAGTAAATGAATGATAATGTGCTGAATGTTAATAAAAACTCTATAAAAATTCGTGAGATGTGAAACAAAATCCCTAAGAATGCTCCTAAATTAAACACGAAATTAATTAGCCATTATCTCCTAAAATAAGATTAGCAATGCAATTTACAATGTTACCCTTCTATATAATAAAATAGGCCGCACTATTATTGGTTCTCACACTTCTCACAAAAAATAGGTTTTGTACATGATCCTAAACCTATATATATATATATATATATATAAAACTCAATGTTAGCAATAATTTATATATGTGCGTGCAAGTAGTTGAAAATGAGGGTATCTAGAAACTTTGTTTTCACTATGGATGACATGTATGTCAAGTGATGCGTTCCGACGATGAATAAAAATACAATCTATATATTTACCATTATATGTTAGTGTAGCTAACACTTTTGTTATGCATATGTAACGAAATTTAAATTAATTTTGGCTTTTGGTTTCTTTTTGTTGATTATATAATTTTATTATTATTGGCATACGAGTCGACCCGACCCGGACTACCTGATCAATAAACGACCCAGTGGCTTAGAGACTCCGCACCCCATGAAAAGTTTTCCTAAGGCCGCCACTGGACAAAATTAGAGAAAAACATGGTAGTTGAAGGTGGCGCCTCTCCCACCGCAAGACCTAACGTAATGAGGCGTTTAGCCCTTGAATTCACACCAGAAAATCGCCGGACACATAAGCCACCCTGGCGTTAAATGAGCATTATGGGGTGGTGGCGTTTTTGTGATAACACCGTAAGGGCAAGTGGATTTCTTAAAAAACGAATATAACTATTGAATAGTGCATCCAAGAATTAAAATATGGGATGATCAGACTACTCCCATTAATGAACTTCATCCAAGATCATTGAAGAAATAATAATATAAAAAGCAAAAGGTCACAAACTCCTCACAATTTAATTGCTACACCAACATAGATTGCAACCCAACTAAAACACCCACTAACCTAATTATTCAAATAACTTGTTATATTCAAACTTAATAAAGATACTAAATACATGGTATTTTTTTAATTAAATTTTGTGAACATCCCGATAAATTTTTTTTGTTAAAAACCGAGTTTGTTTAAAAAAAAAATTTATAGGTTGACTTGGGTTGTGAATGTGTGTTAAATTTTGAGTAAGATTGGATTGTGTAGGTGAAAGAGAGAGAAATTATTATTATTATTTTTTTTGTAGAAAAGGTTGGGTTGAGTTTGATAGGGTTGTGAATGAGGATTGTCTCAGAAAATTTAACGCTCGATGATGAACGGAAGATTACCTAATGCAAGTGACTAGTGAAGTGGGCCTCTATTTTTTAAAACCCAGCCGAGTATAATTTTCTAGTGTTTTAACTCACAAACTCCACGCTACAAAAAATCGAACAACAAACATTACTAACATATTTTTATTATTTTCCTTTATTTATTTTTTTAACTTAATATAAAACAACTTTGGCATTCTTTTGTTGTTTCTCTTGTTGTAATTAACTAGTGGGTTTACCCGTGCATTGCAGCGGGATTTACAAATGGGTTGCAATACAATATTATGATACTTAGGTTTTTTTTGCTGCAAGTTACGCAAAAAGAATAGAAATGTGCACACTATGTTTTAACAAGTATTCGTAGAAAGAAAAGAAAAAAAATATGTGCACCGCCACTTACAACTGATTGCTGTTTACCACAAAAATCATGTACTCATTATCGAACAAATCTTAATAAACCAAATGTATGTTACTGTAACAGACCAATATGAACATAAACATCACTCTTGTGTAAGTTGTCCGGTCATTGCATATCTATATAACCGTACCATTGAAGACACCTTGCTAAATGATAAAGTTCATTTACATGACAAAAGCATGTAGTTATAATATGATATTGTATAAACTATCATATGAAGGTCATTGTTCATTTAGAAATTAAAAGTCGTGATTTGTAAGTTTGTAATACACTTGCCCAACTTGACCCAACACCTAAAAAATTGTCCAATGTAGCTAGTGAGTCGAATCATCCGGTCCACTTTGCCGCTGGGTAGACGCATATATATGAAAAGGGTTTATAATATAAGTATTATTATGGCAAAGTTTTAAAATTCATAAAAGTTTAGCTGAGATAAGATTAGTGATTGTGGTAACATAAATTATTATATTTCATCGCCATTATATGAAATTTGTTAAAAAATATTGCTATCCCGTGTGTTTATTTAGTTTGGGTGAGTTCCATTTTCATATAAAAGTTAATTATCTTCTAGGGGCATTTAGGGAAGAAAAGTGGTATAATTTAGAAAATTGTAAAGAAACCCTTTGGTATATCATCTTAACTTTGAACAATTTGAACATATTTGTTCATACCTCATCCTTTATAATGTAGTATAGATATAGATTTGTTTATGGTTTTCGCAGTTTATAATTCATTTTCCTTAAAACTTTATCAATATTTTTTTATGTTTTTCACTAAGTATTTTTCAATTTTTATTTTTATCTTAAAAATAATGGAGTATAAAAAACTGTATAGTTATTAAATTATTAGGTCATAATTGAAGGGGCTTGAATACATATTTTTTAGCTATTAATGTCCATGTTGATGTGGCATCCACATAGCTAAAAACGCCTCTAAGTGCACCCACAATGTTGCTCATCCGGACGGGTCCGGAATGAGCAAACGGACCATGATTCATGTTTTGAGCATTGGAAAAGTTTGGTTCGAAAGGAAAACGGACCGGTCCATTGGGGTGGGGGCTAGGGGTGTTCATCGAATCGAATAACGAATTTTCGAATGATTCGAATCGAATTTTTCGAATAATTTATCCTTTTTACTGAATTCGTATTCGATTTAAATCTTACCAATTCGATTCGAATTCGTATTCGAATAAAAAACTCAATTCGAATTTGATTCGAATTCGTATTAGAAACTCAAATTCGAAGCGAATTCGAATAAATTCGTTTAAGGTTAAGACTTAAGTTATAGGCTTTAGTTAAGCTTGGGCTTAGTAATAGGCTAATTTATGACTTAGGTCAAATTCATAGATTATTCCATGTTCTAAAGTTATAGGTGTGTGTAGATAATTATATATAATAAATATGTATTATTTCTGTTCGAATTTCGAATCGAACCGAATTTAAAATCATAAATTCGTATTCGATTTACTGAACTCGAATTGAATCGAATTTGAATTCGAATTCCTGATTATCGAATCGAATTAAGTCGAATTTTGAATTTTTCGAATTCAAATCGAATTCTGAACACCCCTAGCCTAGTGGGGGCCAAAGTTGTTCTTTATATTATAAAATAAAAAAAAATGCTTTTTGTCTGTGGGTATAAATTAAATAAAAGGAAAAGTATGCGATGAGGTGGATGTTTGGAATGGTTTATGGTTTGAGGAAAAAAATGGGTTGTAGTTTGAAATGGTTTAAAATGATGTGGCATGGTGACGTGATGTTTTGAAGTGGTTTATTGAGGTATGCATTGTAGTGGGGGGCTTTATTTATAAAGCCCCACTTTCTGATTGGTCTACGTGACAGCTGAGTCAGCATGGAGAGATAAAGTGAAAAAGAGGTGTAGTGGTAGGGGCTTTATTTATAAAGCCCCTATTAATATTTTATTTTATCTTTTAAATTAAAAAAATAATAAAAAATAATAAAGAGAGAGAGAGAGAGAGAGAGAGAGAGAGAGAGAGAGTATTAGACCCACCGTAGTGGGGCGTTAGTTTTCCAAAAAATTGAAAAATAGTGCCCCCACACAGCTACAGGGGGCGCTATAGCCCAAATTCAGCCGATGGCGTTATATAAATAACGCTTCTTCAAATTTGATTATCCAATGAGAAGATGGCACATGGCATCACCAACGGTCATATTACCGTTTATTTTGAACGGCTATTTTTTTTGTTTATATATACCCACAACACATATATATAAAATATATAAACACACAAAATACATATTATTCAGACACAAAAATCACTTTAAAAAAAATTATAAAAAAATGGGTTCCCCCGCGTCATCATCCGTTGCGAGAGAATATTACAGAGAGTTTATAGGCGACGAGGGTGATTCGACAAACGAAGAGTTGGAGCAAGATGCGGTTACGAGTGCGCTTGCGCTTTCGGCGAGGTATATTGAAGAAACTAGTACGCCTACACGTCCAAAACAAACTAGACAGTATTACGAATGAGATCGTGTATCGGCAAATGCTCGATTGATGAAGGATTACTTTGATGAAAACCCGACTTACCCCGACCCAAAGATGTTTAGGCGTTGTTTCCGGATGAGCAAATGTTTATTTCTACGTATATCCGGAGATCTGGAAAACGCGTTTCCTTACTTTAAACAAAAATCGGATGCTAGGGGGTTGATGGGATTCACGTCTATTCAAAAGTGTACCTCGGCACTGCGTATACTTGCATACGGCAACACGACGGATATCAACGACGAGTATTTAAAAATGGCCGAGAAAACAACACGCGATTCTTTGGGGTATTTTTGCCAAGGCACATCACTTTTTATATATTTTTGTATATAGTTAGATCAATTTTTTTATATATGTTTGTATTTATTTTTTTAGGAATAATAAAGTTGTACGAAGCCCGGTATCTTAGAAGACCCACTTGGTACGACTTACAAAAAAATTACGAGGTGCATACGAATGAACATGGGTTACCAGGAATGTTGGGTAGCGTTGATTGTCGTCACTGGCGGTGGTATAATTGCCCAACCGCTTGGCGAGGTCAACACACACGTGGTGACCAAAAAGGACCATCGATTATTTTTTAAGCGGTGGCTTCAGTTGATATTTGGGTTTGGTCGGCCTATTTTGGTGTTGCGGGGTCATGCAACGACTTAAACGTTTTTGAGCAGTCGCCTATTATTGAGGATTTCATTTCTGGCAGGGTAGCAAAGGCGTGCTTTTATGCTAATGGAAATTACTACCCACACGGATACTATTTGGCTGACGGAATATATTCGAGGTATAGCATTATCGTTAAGACGTTTAGTAACCCGTACGATGAAAAAAGGGCACACTTTAAAAAGGTTCAAGAGGCGGCGCGAAAGGACATAGAGAGATGTTTTGGGGTTCTTCAACAGCGTTGGCATTACATAAGAAACCCTGCTCGTGCATGGACCACAGACAAGCTGCGAGATGCTATGTATGCATGTATAATCATGCATAATATGATATTAGAAGATGAAGGTAAAGCGATATGCCAAAATTATGTACCGGAAGCCGTTCAGGATCTACCGCAAGCTAATATGCAAGAAAGAATGCTCAACGCACATGAACTTCGCGACCATGAAGTACATGACGCGTTAACGGCGGATTTGGTCCAACAAGCGTGGTCGGTTCGGTATATTCCAAACACAGGAGGAAATGATGAAGAAGAAGGTGAAGATGAAGAAGAAGGTGAGGAAGAAGAAGAAGAAGACGAAGACGAAGAATATGAAGAATCCGAAGATGAAAATTAATATCAGTTGTAACTTTTTTTTTAATATTAGTTGTAATTTTTTTTAATATTAGTTGTGTGTTTTTAATATTATTTGTAATTTTTTTATATTTATTTGTCTTTTATTTTATTTATTTTGAGTTAAAAGATTAAAAAAATAATAATAAAATCAACCAATCAGAAACAGGGGCTTTATAAATAAAGCCCCTACCACTACATCCTTTTTTCAGTTTCTCTCTCCATGCTGACTCAGCAGCCACGTGGACCAATCAGGAAGGGGGGCTTTATAAATAAAGCCCCTCACTACACATGGTCTTAGGTGGCATGCAATGATTGGAGAGGGGCTAAACAAACCGGCGCTATAGTGGTCACGCCAAAACAAGTTTTGCAAAAATAAAGCCCCTATGTAATGGTGTTTGGGGCTCTATTTTACAAATAGCGCCCAAACTCACGCCCCATTACATACACTCTAAGGGTGTGTGTAGTGGCCCGCTATGAGGGCGTTTTAGCCACCCATAGCGCCGGGAACACCGCCCCCCAAGCGCTATGGGGGCGTTTTAGCCACTTTCAACTTTGCTCATAACGAGCGTTGTGATTCCTTGGAAGAAGATATGACCGTTGAACGGTCATATGATTTTTAAAAAAAAAATTCATCCTCTATATTATATATATATATATGTGATATCCATATACTACACACACATTTACACACATACAATACACACATACAAAACTATAACCCTCAAACAAATTCAACACACAAACAAATCATCAAAATGTCGTCCCTTCCTCACTCCGATGACTCGTTTATCGATCTATATAATCGGTTTTTTAAAGATGACGGCGCGGAAGAGGAGGCGGCCGTTACGAGTGCGGTTCAACTAGCGTGTAGCGCGGTTGAAGTTGTAGGTACTTCCGCCCCACGGCCGATATTGTCTAGGCAATATATAGAGCGAGACCGTGTAGCCGCCAATGAGCGTTTGATGAATGACTATTTCAATGCCAATCCGGTTTACGGCCCTGATTTGTTTAGACGAAGATTTCGGATGCGTAAAAACTTATTTTTTGCGCATCACCGGAGATTTAGAGTCCGCCTATGACTACTTTAAGCAAAAACCCGACGCTAGAGGATGTTTAGGATTCACCGCAATTCAAAAGGTGACTTCCGCAATACGTGTACTCGCCTACGGGAACACATACGATATCAATGATGAGTATTTGAAGATGGCGGAGAAAACCACACGCGATACTTTGGAGTATTTCTGCTACGGTATTTACAAATATACATTTGATTTTTTTAGGTATATGCCAATTATATGGAAAAAGATACTTGAGAAACCCGACATGGAGCGACCTTCAACAACTATATGAAGCGCATATTGAAAAACATGGATTACCCGGTATGATTGGTAGTATAGATTGTCGTCGATGGCGATGGTATGCTTGTCCAACCGCATGGCGAGGTCAACATACACGCGGTGACCAAAAGGGACCAACGTTGGTTTACAAGCAGTTGCCTCACAAGACATGTGGGTTTGGTCGACCTTCTTTGGTCTAGCCGGGTGTATGGACGACATAAATACTTTTCAGTTTTCGCCATTGCTAGAGTCTTACATTGGCGGAACAATACCGAAATGTGGGTTTTATGCAAATAATAATTACTACGAGCATGGATACTACTTGACGGATGGTATATATCCGGAGTATTCAATGCTCGTCAAAACGTTTAGTCAGACACAAGATGAAAAAAAGGCAATATTTTAAAAGAGTTCATGAGTCTGCAAGAAAGGACGTTGAGAGGTGTTTTGCCTGTCTTCAAGCACGATGGCATTTTGTAAGAAATCCTTGTCGTATGTGGGAAAAAGAAAGGATTAGAATGGTGATGTATACTTGTATCATAATGCATAATATGATACTTGAAGACGAAGGAAAGGCAATATGCCCAAACTATGTAGCAGAAGAAGATGTTCCAGGGACGCAAGCGACACAGGAGGAGAGATTCCAAAACAGTACCATGTTGCGTTCCAAGGATATACATAACGCGTTGAAGGCGGATTTGGTGGAGGAAGCATGGTCGATTCGCCCGATTCATCACAACCAAGAAGAAGAAGAAGAAAAAGATGAAGAAGAAGAAGAAGGAGAAGAAGAAGAAGAAGAAGCAGAAGAAGAAGAAGAAGGAAACGACGACGACGACTAGTTTTTTTAAGTATTTGTAACTTTTTTTTAAGTATTTGTTGTTTTTTAGTATTTGTAATTTTTTTTTAGTATTTGTAAGTTTTATATATTTAATGAAAAATAATTTAAACTATTTAATATTCTTATTTAAATAAAAAACAATAAAAAATAATGATTACCCAATCATTTATAACCCCCTCATAACCCCCCTTCCCACTACACCATCTTTTTCCATAATCCCACATAACCCCCCTTCTATTACTTTTTAATATTTTAATATCATAACCCCCACATATCCCCCACCACTACACACGGGTTTAAACCACTAAGCATGATCTAATATTTGATGTGACGTGGTAGACGCGTTATTCTGCAGGTGCAAGAATTCTAACCGTAGGGTTTAGATTCTGACATGGACTGTCAAACATAAGAGATATTCAAAGTCTAGCTAGTTTCTTTTCATACACCATTCCCATGTAGACTTTTGTCCATGAAACAAACATCCTTTTATCTTTATGGATTAAGAGTTCGAATTCATGATGAGCAATGTGAGTAATTTTATGGAAAAAAAAATGCTAATATCGAGTGGGTATTGTCGTCACTAACATATTTACACATATATATGATGAACTAGTATGATTTCACGAGGGTACAAATGCATTTATTAACGCACTCTATTCGTGTGTTTTTAACTTGAGAACACAATATTGTGGCTCTTTGGCAAGGTTAAACTTAATACTTTGATTTGAATCTTTGACATAATAAAAAGGAATCATAAGTGATTTATAACTTTAGGGTTAGTTTGTATGTTAGATATGTATTTAGTAAATTACTTCACGTTAGTGATAGAGATATTGATGGGAAAAGAAGTTAAGCGATATTTGGGATCTAGTGAGGAAGAGCGACAGTGGTCGTGGCTATTGGATGATGAATTGCGAAAATGATTTAATGATAAACATATATTAGAGTTTGATAAATGAAGTTAGATACTAATTTGAACAGAACATACAAAAGTTTATAGTTCAAAATTTCTTATTGATACTAAGAACTTGAATTACAAAAGCACAAAGAACACATTTATTAGATCTATTGTTAAAAATCGTTATTGATAACATAAACTCACTCTACACAGTAGAGTACTCTTGATATTAGTTTCTTGATTCATTCAGAACACTCACACTAGTGGTGTGAGTGAAACCATTGGAATGTTAGTGATACATATGAGCTTTTTATAGACGACTCACATATATAATTAAACAACTTAACTGATACATAATAACTATTTCTGACATTACTAATTTGTTAACGGTCATGGGAACACACATAATGTCTTTCCCTAATGCATGTATGAAGTTTGAAAACTCATAGTATAAGTATTCAAATCTTGAAATTTGAGTAGTTTAAAATATAATCAAGAATTCAACCTTGGAAGGCTTTGCAATTGCACATGACCTCTCTCAAAAGGTTTTTTCAACCACTATTTTTTTCCATATCTATGTTTTAAGTTCCATAAAGAGAAAAAAGATTCTTATTTTCCATACCGAAGTTTTTAGTTTAAAATCATCACAATTACATTTGTTTGTTGAAGCTAGGACCAAACAACTATTTATTAAGGTGTACCTTTAATAATAGTAGGCAAACATCCCCATGCCCATTGACACCGAAGAGGCATCTGGTGTCACGGTCATACACTGAAAAATGAGCGTTGAACCTAACATCTCCCATGTTGATGATTGATTTAGGATTTGGCTAGGATGATACACTTTGTATCCGAAGGATCTACATAGACAACAAAAGTTTTGTACTAACAATAACTTCCCATTAAATCCTTATACAGAATGCCTTCTCTTAATTCTCTGTTTCTACTCACAATAACTTTTGTACTAACATTATCCAGTCTCCACAATCTGGACCCATTTACCCCTTCAAAATATCCCAAGAAAATAAATTTCTTAGCTTGTAAACCTTACTTGTTTTGGCTCCTATGTGCATAAGCCAAGATCCAAATATTGTTAAATCTTCATATTCTGGTTTTTCACTTGTCCAAACTTCATATCTATTGGCTTAGACTGAGATATGTGACAAGATATGCTACTGTGGTAACAACTTCTCCTTAGAATTTCTCAGGCCAACCTGAACTGACATACATCTGATCCTTCCAAGCAATGTTCTATTCAATCTTTCTATAAGACCATTATGTTATGGGGTTCCTGGCACTACTAAATGTGTTGCTATTCCATACCTTTTACAACTCTGATTTAACTCTCCATTGTAAAAATCTAGAAAAATATCAGTTCTTAACTTTCCTTTATGTATGAGTTTCAACCAACACATTTCGTTCCTTGAACTTTTCAAGGTATCACTCTTGTACATTTTGAGTTGTATGTCTTCCCTTCTTGAAACTTACTCTATTGTGCTTCCCTAATATGTAATTATCACAATTAGTGAAACCGTCAAGAACTTGTTGTTCACACAACTCTGCAAGTCCTTGAATACTAATGTG
The DNA here is from genome assembly GCA_030844895.1 of Ambrosia x helenae. Classification (NCBI taxonomy): domain Eukaryota; kingdom Viridiplantae; phylum Streptophyta; class Magnoliopsida; order Asterales; family Asteraceae; genus Ambrosia; species Ambrosia x helenae. The sequence continues at coordinate 24,709,901 of CM061227.1, read as the reverse complement.
ACTTAGTCTTTTACGCCATAAAAGAGAAACACTATCACCTTCTTCGTCAGAGTCTATAAAAACATACCCAATAGCTACACTACCATCAAGTACATAGGTATTATTTTATTCTCTTACAGTTAAGACTACCATAGATCCCGTAAAAACCATTGCCTTCCCATTTTTTAGACTTATAACATACCCAAATCCTTAAAGAGTACCTAATGACTGCATAAGACTATGAATGTACATAACATTTTCAATATACATTTGTGTGCTACTATTCAACTTGAATGTAATAGTACCATATCCAAGAATCTGACATGATCGGTCATCTCCATGTTTAACTCTACTAAGATCTTCATGCTTAAAACTTTTAAATATTCTTAAAATGGAGTCATATAAAAAGAACCTTTAGAATCCACAACCCACTTTTTATTAAACTCACCATTTGTCACCATGAGCACATTTGAATTATCACTTTTTTACAGTTCTTCTAATGTTACTCCATCACTAGTTACAATGAGCACATTAACATTGTCATAACCACCATACTATTTTTCTAGATTGTTACAACTACTAGTGTGGGATTTTTGTGACTTCACGACACTTGATTCACCCTTTTTCTTTTCCATTCAGGTCAATCTCATTTTAGATGTATTCTGAAATAAAAACATAACATTTTATCTTGAACTTTGATATTGACCTTGATGACATTCTTGACTTAGAACTTCTCTGTTCAGGTCTTCCTCTTACATACAACCCCTCCCCACCTTCTTTCAGATCTATCCTTTTCATTAATTATATAGAATTTAAAGCCACCAATACTTCTTCCATGGTTAGTATCTCTCTACCATACATAAGAGTATCAATAAAATGTTCATAGGACTGTGGTACAAAAGTAATAAACTTTATAGCCTCATCTTCGTTATCAACTTCCACTTCAATATTCTCAAGATCTAACAACAATTTATTAAGCTCATCGTTGTGATCTTCCAATGTTTTACAAGTATTCATATGGAAAGTATATAACCTATTTTCAAGTATTATTGATTGGCAAATGATTTAATCATGTATAATATATATCTCTAATTTGGTCCAAAGGCCGGCTGTAGACATCTTTTTGGTCTCTCTTGCTACTCGCTTACCTAGACTTAATATGATAGCACTGTGGGTTTTCTCCAACACATCTTTTCATTTTTTTTCATTTAAACATGCTGGTAGATTAGATTCCCCCAACAATGCATCACTAACCCTATATGAATCAACAAAGCACACATCTTAACCCTCCATAGGCTAAAATCATTCTTGCCATCAAACATCTCTAATTCGAACTTAGCTGACACTATCTTGATCAATACTTAACTCTCAAGTCACTCAATTGAACAATTTATTTGAATGGAGCCCTGACGAGGCTCTGATACCTCTTGTTAGAGAAATAAACCGGAGAGAAAGATGATTGATCCAAGAATCACCGTATACTATTATTGAATTGTGATGACGAAACAATTATAACTAGAAAGAAAGGATTACGATGATGAATGAATTAAAAGAAAACAATGACAATTAGAGGGTGTTTGGGATTGAGTTTGGAGATGCAAGAGTGCTTTTGGTCAAAAGTGCTTATTAGCTTATGACTTTTTGAAAAGGAGTTTTAAAAAAAAGTGTTTGGATTAGCTTTTGGGATGAGAAACGTCAAAAGGTCATTAAATTGTTGTTTTTTTAAGTGTTTCGCTTAACTTATTGTGAATATTGGTTGTATGGGTGATAAATTTGTAATTTTTTTCTAAAAGTCAAAAGTCAAAAGCCAAAAGCCAGGATTTCTAACTTTTCAAAAACAACTTTTCCACCCTTAAAAGCTAAAAGCCAAAAGTCAAAACAGAAAGTGCTTTTGGGTTACACAAACAGCTTATTGACTTATTGGCTTTTTGGAAAAGCTAATAAGTTAATAAGTTGTTTTGAAACTCAATCCCAAACACCCTCTTAACTACCATTTAAACTAATCGTTTCCCTAGCCGATTGTTAACAAACTATTAACATAATTGACAGTCTTAGCCTCCAACTTCTATCTACTTGACAATTAGCTCTAAATATTTAATAGACTTTATGATTTGACTATTTGATGTTGACTTTATATTCTAACATCACCAATCATTGATTGTAGTATGAAAGAATATAGTACATGGTCTATGAGCTTACAATATCAACTTATAGGAGCTCATCATTCATCAAGGCATGGGGGGGGGGGGTAAGATCTGGGTGGACTCATGGCTAAGTCAAAGCCTTTTATGCACACTATTTCTGAATCCTTTTACGATGGAAAAACATATACGAAGATTGGTCAATGAGTGTATACCGATTGAAAATGAATATATGTAGTGGATATTGAGATGGAAGAGGGCGTATTTGGACCTAATCGAGAAGGCTGACCTGGATATATGTTTGGAGTTGTTAAAAGATGTTAAATTATCATATTCAAGTGACAAATGGTACTCGATCAATGAGGATGTCCAATAGTTCTCGGTAAAGGATGTCAAACAAAAAATGGTTCATAATGAAGACTTGAGAGACAAATTAATTTTCAAGTTGAATAATTGGTTGCCAAAGATGGTGAAAATTCGTGATTGGGGGAGTCAATTGGACCATGCATCGGCTAAACAAGGTTTATATGTCGAGCGAGTCTAGTGTAAATTATATGGGAACGACGGGACATTTATTTGTCCATTGTGTAATAGCAAACATGATTTGGGGTTTAGTCTCTTTGTGGTGCAATATTCATCCTATTTATGCATTTACCATCAAAGGTTTATATGAAGTGCATAAGTTTGGGATGAAGATTAACCTCAAATCGAAGGCTGTGTACGCGTTAATACTTACGGCTATGTGGGTGATTTGGGGGCTAGAAATAGACTTATTTTCAACGAAAGATGACCTCGGGTGGTTAGGTAATTAGTTGAATATAAGCTTCTTATGGGTTAAAAATAGATCTAAGATTCGAGGATTAGAGTGTTGAAGTTTAGGTTCCTTCACTTTCTAAATGTAACAATGATGTTGTATATTTGCTTATGTATGGCGTCTTGCTAGATTGAGTCTTTTATATAATCCTACAGGCTACAACCGTTAGAAATTTTTTAGAAATAGTTGACAAATAGTAAAATCTATCAATCTATCTTTTTACCTTTTGAAACCTACCCCACTTCAACTAATAAAATCCTTCCCAAATTTGCTTTTACATGAGATTATAAATCATCATTCCTCAGTAACCATCAGTGGAGGCTGACTGAGAACTAACCACTCACCTCTTCCTCCATCTCCACCACCTTCACTATTTACCATTATACCCTTCTTCCATAAACACACATCTTAATGGAGCATAGAAGTGCCTGCATTGTAGTGTTGTACACTTTGTTACTAGTGAACATAGCTTATGCAACAATGGAGTTCAAGAATCTGACCCTACCTGGCCAACACCCTTCCCCTGAACTTGTTTCTCAAGATATTCAAAGGTACATCATTTTCTGTACAATGTACCTTACTTTACTTTGTTTTTTTTTTTTTTTTTTTTGGGATAAGTTTGCATTTTTTTTTTAAAGAAATTTAGGAGTGCAAGTGTAATTTGTTAGTTGTTACCCATGTTAATCATGATTTTTTATACATAAGATGTTTGGATTAAAAGAGCCAATATTAGTGTATGTAGCTTTTTTTATTTTTGTATGTTGATTGTTGAGCATGTACTCTTGAGTGTTAATTATAGACAAAAATCTTTATGGGCCAAAACTTAATCAATGTAATAATTAAAGGGTCAAATGGCAAAAAATTACATATTTTGATTTAAAAAATAATAAGTATGTTGTATACTTGTATCATTGATACAAAAAATCTGATTATTTTTTGATAAACAAGTGTAATTATTGTGTATAAATTTGTTAACAAGCCATGCAAACATAACATTTGATATGTTAGAATATCCGGAGTGGGGGGAGGAGGGGCGGGAAGGCACTCTTCAAGCCCTCCACACCATGGGCGTGGGGGGATGTTTGGGCTAGGTGGCAGCTTGTGATTGACCCCTCCCCCCCCCCCCCCCCCCCCCCCCCGTTTTTTTTTTTTTAAATTCTAACACACAACAACAACTACTACTACTACTAATAATAATAATAATAATAATATAATATTCCTTCCCCCTTTCACTCCTCACAATTTTCATTTTTCACACGTAAACTTCACAAGTGTCACATGACGCTTTATCCTCTTATAGTCTTAAAATCATAAAAGATTTAAAAAGGCAATCCAACATGCCGGGCCAACTTAGACTTGACATGCGCAACCTCTTATTTATGATAATCTTATTTATGAGAATATATATTTTCAGTCCTCTTATTTTAACTATTAGGTATGATTAGTCTTAGTAAATAAATATAATGGTTCATTAAGCATAATTGTGTAAAAACTTTAATTATTAAAGTGTGTGTTGCAATAAGAAACTTTATAAAAACTTGTAGACTAAACTAGGTAATTTGCAAACAGGATTAATGGGTGTTTTTTCCTTTTAAGACTACTTGAGCCCAGTGTTAATATTTTAATATTATTACTTCACTTTTTACTTTTTCTTTGTTCAAGAAATTATCTGATTGGTCCCTCTAGTCTACAATTTAAAAGTTGTGCACTTTTGCTTTTTTTATTTTTATTTTTTTTCATTTTAGGGAATAGTGATAACATAAACCGTTAGAAACCGTTTAAATTTTTAAAAGTTAGTAGCAAGTCAGTCAGTTTAAGAACTATTTTTTTTAATCAGCAAATTTCATTCATTCATTACCAAAAAAATTATTTACAAACAAGGATTAGTAAGGTACTAGTCCTCATATACATACATCACCTAATCTACCCATCAGTCTAGACATTACTGTAGTGCTTATCTTATCAGTTTTATGAACTAAATAATACGTTCATGGTTCGCTTTTTATTGAAAATGTGACAAAGAGGATGGACCAACTTGTGATAAAATATTATCTATATTAATTTTGATATGTAAGTAATATCTAGACCCCAGTGACGAAACTTGAAAAATTACGAAAATCGCAATCTTTCACTACTGAGCTAAAAAAAACACACGGGGACCCTGGCCCCATTATCCTTCGCCCCTGCTAGACTCCTCATAAGAATTACATATACCTTCTTGAAAGAACTAAGAATCTTGTCGTATTCGCGATGTCATTTTAGTAATATAATTAATATAACTATTATAAGCTGTTAAACACATAACATATCAAAATCTACGTAGTGAAATGATAATCATACTTGGTCATAAAAAGAAAAGAAACACTTCAATACGTATTACACAATACATTTGTATAACATAGCATGACTTAGATTGCGGTTCTACCAAAAACATAATTCCTTCTCTGACAACTACCATAAGCACAAATTTGATGGGTTTTTACACTATTTCAGCAAAAAAATCTGATTTTTTATTTCGTTTCAATTAAAGTAATGTCATCTAACCCGTTTGATTTTTTGACAGGAGGGTAAATGCATCAATAACAAGAAGAGAACTATTAGCATACACCAATGACGACTCCTCAACCTCATGTTTAACCGGCAACCCAATCGACGACTGCTGGCGATGTGACCCAAACTGGCACCTTAACCGCCAGCGCCTTGCCGACTGCGGCATCGGCTTCGGCCAATATGCCGCAGGAGGAAAAGGCGGGCGCTATTACATCGTGACCGATTCATCTGATCACGATGTGATCAACCCACGTCCCGGAACCCTCCGGTACGGGGTCATCCAAACCGAACCCCTATGGATCATCTTCCTAACCAACATGAACATCCAACTCTCTCAAGAACTCATTTTCAATAGCTTCAAAACCCTCGATGGCCGCGGCGCCAACGTACACATAACCGGGGGAGGCTGCATTACTCTCCAATACATAACCAACGTTATAATCCACAACATTCATATCCATCATTGTTACCAATCCGGTAACACCATGATCCGGTCTAGCCCGACTCATTTTGGGTACCGAACAAGGTCAGATGGGGATGGGATATCCATATTCGGGTCACGGGACTTATGGGTCGATCATTGTTCATTGTCACATTGTAAAGACGGGTTGATAGATGCTGTCATGGGGTCAACAGGAATTACGATTTCGAATAACTTTTTTTCACATCATGATGAAGTGATGCTACTTGGGCATAGTGATGGGTACTTGCCGGATTCGGGTATGCAGGTGACGATCGCGTTTAACCATTTTGGGAAAGATTTGGTGCAAAGGATGCCTAGATGTCGTCGAGGGTATATACATGTGGTTAATAATGTGTATTCTAGGTGGGAGATGTATGCGATCGGAGGGAGTGGGAATCCGACGATTAATAGTCAGGGTAATCGGTATACTGCTCCCGTGAATCGTAATGCTAAGGAGGTAAATAATTTTCTTGAACTTTTGTTAGAGTAAGAGGCGGAACCAAAGTGGTCAAGACGGACAATTAATAGAATTTGTTAGAATTTTATATATAAAATATGCTTTTTTGTTTAGGAAAAGTGAGTTTAAATAGCACCTTATAATAACCCTAGGGTATAAACGAGCTCTGCCTAAGCTCGAACTCAAGCTCGTTTAACTTACGAGAATTCAAGCTTAGGTTAGTTTAAGCTCAACTCATTTATAAATTAATAATTTAAAATTAATATATATAGTCATTATAACAATTATATAGATATTATACTAAATATATTAAATAAAGTTTATAGAAGTAATAGGCTCATGAGTTAGCTCAAGTTCGATAAGTGAAGCTTGGTCTCTAGTTTGTTTATTAAACAAACTTATTTTTAAGCTCAGGCTTGAGCTTTCTTAAGTTTGGCTCAATTCAAGCTTTTAGAGAGCCAATTTTGAGTAGTTTGATAGTAGCTTGGCTTGTTTACACGCCTAGGTAACCCTACGACTAAAAGTTTTGATTCCGTCAATAGATAAACAACTGTTGAATTTTGATGATTTTAACTTGGGAAAATTGATTGAAAGGTGACAAAGAGAGTGGAAACAGCACAAGAGCATTGGAAAGGATGGAATTGGAGGAGTGAAGGGGATATTCTTATGAATGGAGCTTTCTTTGTGGCGTCAGGCGAAGGGTTAGAACTCAAGTACGAGAAAGCGTATAGCATAGAGCCGAAATCGGCGGCCTTGATCGACCAACTCACCATGAATGCTGGCGTACTCGGTAGCAGGTTCGACCTTGTAATTTTTATTATTTTTTCTTTTTTAACTAGATTTTTTTTCGATATATCTCAAACTTTTACTTTTTATAATTTGATCTGTACAATCCGGATGCAAAAACCGTTTGATGTCATAAATAATTAAATTTACTATAATATGTACAAAATATCAGATATGTAACTACAGTAACTTATAGAGTAGACTTATGATATTAACAAGATATAAAGGTAGTAACAAGATATATAGCCTAAAGTAGTAAATGAGACTTCCTAACGAAAAAAAAAAATAAAAAAAAATCCAGTCTAACCACTACTTCGGCTCACAAGTTCTACCGATCATACTCATAATCAACCGGTACAAATAGAGGCAATACAATAGTACTCAACCAGTCCAGTCATGTAGCCGGTTCATGTATATTAATTTTGAATATTCATGTATAGAGCGATGCTGAATTGGTTAGAATGGACACGTTAGTGTAATTTTTGAATATATATGATATTTTCGCTAGTAACAAAAAAATCCATTAATTTCCATAAATTTGATCGCTTTTGATTTAATTTGCAGGAGCAACAAACTTGGGAAGTGGACCGGTGGTGATGGTGATGATAATGGTAATGGTAATGGTAATGGTGTAGATGATGATGCAAATGACTATGGTGAAGATAGTGATGGATCGTCTAAGCCAAATACTATGACCTTGATTTCATCTTTCTTGATTGCATTGTTATCGTTCATGTTTATGTGCTCTTTTGGCACTCCGGGCATGTTATTGTGATACAAAATATTTCGGAAAAAGTTCTCCGAATTGATTTTTAATCGACAAGGGATTCAAGTTTCTGGTCCTCGGTATATCATTACGATACCAAAATATTTAAGTTTGTTGATAAATACCAATCAAGTGATTACACGGCATTTTTAAATTGTAAACGGACCGGTTTTGAGCTACAAAAGTGAAATAACGTGACATTCTTGTTTAACCGATGTCATGTTAACATACAACACTTAAATAAAAAAAAAGGCTGTTGTATTCATGGTTTTTGTCCAACCTAACCTCTTAAAACATAATATATATGTACTAGATTATACCCCGAGAGCGTCCCGGGTTGAGAAATTTAATATGATACATCAATTTTACATATGAAATACTAACCTAAAACAAATTAACAATGTACAACTCCAATGCTAACACTTAACCTAAAAGAATGTAGAACTTTAATGTAACTCTAATATTAACACCTATCCTAAAGACTAAACAAATCTACAACTCTAACATACTAATATTGATACCTAACTTAAAACAATGTATAACTCTATTAACCTATTCGGCTCTGGTTGAAAATAAAAATTCATATTTACTGATTTAAACATAATTAGTGACTTGTCTATACTGTATGAACAAAACCCCGCAAAAAAATTTCTCCGTTTTTTATATAGCACTATGGTACTCGTTGGAAAGATAATAAAACGCTCGTTAATTTGGTGTAATTTTTTTCTTTAAAAAATCTCGTATATTAAAGATATTAACGTTTAAAAATTATGGGAGGAAACATAAGGGTGAAAAATCAAATTTTGTTTTTAAATTGTTTTTTCCTAAAATATTTCAATGCCACATGGGATGACATATGACACACTCAAGGAAGAGAATGCCTTTTTGAGTGCCATGTCATTAAAATGACTTTGTTTTATTATATGTATAGATAGATAGATAGATTCATATATTTTTACTAACAAACGTAGTAGAGTAATACTCTATTGCACTAGTATTTATTTATTCATGCTAACTTGCTAAGCGAGGAAGCGGAAAATGATTGGGCCTGGACTAGCTCAGACCCATCCATGTGGCCATGTATAGGTGCAAGTTTGGCCCACCTACCCTTCCATCCAACTAAAGGTTGAAAAAAACCCTGAATCGGGTATAGTTACAACCAGTTATTTAGGAACCGGAACGACCCTACCTGTCGGGTAAGCATAGGGTATAGATTTTGATGCCAAAGACCGTACCTGGAACCAACCTGGTACCTGATTCTGACACCGGAATATTTCAAGTTATTTTGTTTTAAATCTTATATGTTGGTAGTATTTGAAGTTTCTAATAATTATGCACATTTATTTTACTTGTATAACTGTTACATAGACCTGGCAATTTCAACCCATCTAGTTGAGTTTGGGTTGTTTTGGGTTTAAAATTTGACCTTGTGGGTTAAAATGGGTTTAGTATAATTTTCAAGTGGGTTAGGATGGGTAGTTTTAATTGTAGAAAATAAGTAAGTGGGTCAGGATGGGTATGTCAAAAAAAATAAATGGGTCAGGATGGGTATTTTTAGATAATCATATACAAATCTGAATTAAAACTCACCTAACACCAAAAGTGTTGGTGCCTCATAGAAATCAATGTCACTAAAAACAAAAAAATTATATCTTTTGAATTTGTTGATAACCCAGTCGGTTTGAAACCGTTCGGGTCGTTAACGGACGACCATGTCGAAACAACACGAATCGTTAACGAGACCAACCTCATCGAAACGGTCCGAGTCGCTACCGGGCCCGGGCCAGTCGAAACGGTCCGGGCCGCTACCGGTCCCGTCGGGTCAAAACGGCCCAGGTCGTTACAGGGCCCGGCCAGGTCGAAACGGTCCGGGTCGCTACCGGGCCCGGCCGGGTCGAAACAATCCGGGTCGCTACGGGACGGGTCAGGTTGAAACGGTCAGGGTCGTTACCGGGCCCGGTCGGGTCGAAACGGTCCGGGTCGTTACGGGGCCCGGTCGGGTCGAAACGGTCCGGGTCGCTACCTGTCCCGTCGGGTCGAAACGGTCCGGGTCGCTACCGGGCCCGGGCGGGTCGAAACGGTCCGGGTCGCTACGGGACGGGTCAGGTCGAAACGGTCTGGGTCGTTACCGGGCCCGGTCGGGTCGAAACGGTCTGGATCGCTACCGGGCCCGGTCGGGTCGAAACGGTCCGGGTCGCTACCGGGCCCGGTCGGGTCGAAACGGTCCGGGTCGCTACCGAGCCCGGTCGGGTCGAAACGGTCCGGGTCGCTACGGGACGGGTCAGGTCGAAACGGTCTGGGTCGTTACCGAGCCCGGTCAGGTCGAAACGATCCGGGTCGCTACCCGGGCCCGGTCGGGTCGAAACGGTCCGGGTCGCTACCGGGACCGGCCGGTCGAAACGGTCCGGGTGGCTACGGGACGGGTCAGGTCGAAACGGTCCGGGTCGTTACCGGGCCCGGTCGGGTCGAAACGGTCCGGGTCGCTACCGGGCCCGGTCGGGTCGAAACGGTCCGGGTCGCTACCGGGCCCCGTCGGGTCGAAACGGTCCGGGTCGCTACCGGGCCCGGTCGAGTCGAAACGGTCCGGGTCGCTACGGGACGGGTCAGGTCGAAACGGTCTGGGTCGTTACCGAGCCCGGTCAGGTCGAAACGATCCGGGTCGCTACCGGGCCCGGTCGGGTCGAAACGGTCCGGGTCGCTACCGGGACCGGCCGGGTCGAAACGGTCCGGGTCGCTACGGGACGGGTCAGGTCGAAACGGTCCGGGTCGTTACCGGTCCCGGTCGGGTCGAAACGGTCCGGGTCGCTACCGGTCTTGTCGGGTTGAAACGGTCTGGGTCTTTACCGGGCCCGACCGGGTTGAAACGGTCCGGGTCGCTACCGGGCCCGGCCAGGTCGAAACGGGACGGGTCAGGTTGAAACGGTCGGGTCGAAACGGTATGGGTCGCTACGGGACGGGTCAGATCGAAACAGTTCTGGTCGCTACCCGGCCTGGCCGGGTCGTAACGGTCCGGGTTGTTATCCACCCGATAGGGTCGAACCGGTCCGGTTCAAAATGAAATACTTCAGATCCCCTAAAATTTTATATTTAAGTTTATTTTTGTTTTTTTTTTTTAATTTATTTTTTTTTATTTACTTTTTAAATTTTTTATTGCTATTTTAATTTTTTTAAAAATTTTTAATTTATTTTAATGTGAACCTATCTTAATCCAAACCATTCATACCCAAACCCATCCATACCCAAACCCATCCTGACCCAACCCATCCTAACCCATTTTTTTAATCTACCCATCTTGACCCATACCCATCCTAACCCAAACCCATCCTGACCCAACAACCAAACCCACCCAACCTACCCATTTTGCCACCCATACTGTTACATATTGATTTAATTAATTTATTTATTTTTGCTAAAAATGGTTTAAAATTGTTAAAAACACAATAGATCTGAGCTGGGTTTTTCAGTACCTGAAACGGGTATTTTTCAACACGCAGTATACCGGATTTTTTAATCACCGGTTATCGTACCTGGTGTTTGAGGAACCGGTTTCATACCCGAACCTAAACCAGGTATATTGGGTATGGTTTTTTATGCTATAAACTAGAACTGGAACCAGAACCGATTCTTTCAATACCTGATAGAAGTGATGCCCAACCATACCTAATACCTACCCGGTTTGTGCATCTCTACATCCAACCATGGCCATTTAGCATTTTGTATACCGATTTTAGTAGACTTTTGACAAAGAGAATCAAAACACAAGAAATTTAAAATGATCATAAATTTTGATAGGGGCTGTTTAGTATGCCTCTTAATGAGGCTCCGAACCATTCAGTGTTGAATGGTTCAGCATTCAGCGCGTTTGTTTCAGCTTCTGAATGGAATGGTTAAGGCTAAACCATTAACACTTGGGATGTTGCTGAACCATTAAGCACTGAACTAGGCTGAACCTTAATGAAACTCTCATACCAATATAGGACAAGAAAACTAACCATTAAGAGGTCCAACTAAATAATTCAACACTTAACCATTCAGACCTTTTAACCATTTAAACTTCTTAATAATTCAGCACTTAATAAACCAAACAGCCCCATAGAATAACATGGGAAAGTAAAAAAAGTTTTAGGTTATCTTATCATGTTTATAGGTTTGTATATTAGAGCACTCACAATATATAACTTTGTGGGTGCCAAATGATGGACCTTGTGTACACTGTGGGTGAAGTTTGTAAATTCGAACTCCTAACACATTGTGTATATAAAAAATTTAGTTTTAAATCAAAACTTAGATATACTTTAAATCAAAAGGTAGATGAAAATAAGCATATCCTAATAATTACATACTATTAATACACAAACTGATTGAACAGTGTTTATAAAATGAACAGTATATTAATGGCATATTTATAATTTTTGGTTATTAACATCTATATGCTCCTGCTCCTATGTTTCTCTCTCATTCGATTCCTCTCTCCTCTGGTTCTCCCCACCGCCATCTCCATTCCTACCACCATCCCATCACCGCCACCGCCAAGCTTCCACCGCCATCCACACTACCATCTGTCAAAGACGCCATCCACACCGCCATCCGCCATCTGACAAAGACGCCATTCACACCACCATCTGACAAAGATTCCGATCAAGATGCATGTCTCTTTATCGAGCAGATCGACAAACCCCAAGGTCAAATTTCGTGGTTTGGGGCATCTGATGATGGTGGTGACTACAGGGTCTTCTCGATGATGGTGGTGATTTCGGTTTCAATGGTGGTGATTATTAGGGCTTCTGGCCGGAGGTGCCGTCAGTGATGGTTGTGGGTGGTGGTGATTATTAGGGCTTCTGGTCGGAGGTGCCGTCAGTGATGGTTGTGGGTTCGGTTTCACAGGTTATTGTTTACCTTTATATCTTTTGCTGGGTTATGATGAGTTACATATGATTTCCGATTACTGATGACGATGGCGTGGCAGGGCCGGTGGATGGCAGGTCCTAACTTGCAACCCGCCTTGCAGCCATGGTTCTGAAAACTCTGAACCAAGATTGTTAAATGTTGTTATTATTATCTTCTTTGTTTAGTCGATTTTTTTGTAGCTTCTAATATTATATGGTTAGTTGATTCTGTTTAGGGCACTGGTTTGTTTCGCTGTTAAGGTTTTGATTGATCATTGAATTGATGTGGGTTTGTATGATTCCGTTGATGTTCATGTTGATATGCTTAGTCTTCTCTATTCGGTTGCTTTCTGCGGCTTTATTCAGTCTTTGTTTGGGACAAAAACATGAGGCAAGGCTCCAGTAAGTTGCTAAAATCCTATAGGTTAATCTGATTTGTATGTTAGTCTGGTGGAAGCAATGATCTGTGCTAATGGTTTACTTGGTGGCAGTGATGAGTCTCGAATTTATACGGACATGTGACGAGAATTTATGAAATCCTTTGATGTATATTGCTCTCATCGTCGTTGCTGTTGCTTCGTCGGCTATGATGATGCCATCGCCTTCGGTTTCTTACGTAATCAATGGTCATGCAGCCATGTCGGACTTATCCTTATGAGATATTCTGTATCTTGGCGGGGCAAGCCATAGGTTCATATGGTAATCAGTCGACGTCTAGCCTGTTCGGATTATCTGAGCATGTCAACCAATATATATATGCATTTGTTTGACTTTTGAACCCAAAAACCAGGTGATTGCAAACGAGAGAGGGATGAAGAGGTGGTGGGCAGTTCTAGAATGGAGCAGAGATCATGTCAGAATGACTGGAACTATCGGCGACACTGCTGCAGACAATGCCACTGCAGAATTCTGCAAACACTTGGTCGTGGTTTGGTCTAAGTGCGGTTCCATTTTCTGTTAAAGCTGTAAAAAAGTTACTGCAGCAAAATAACAGGCGTACCTGACGCTATTCCTGTAATAGGATCACCTTTGGTGTGATCGTCAACCGTGATGGCGTGACTGCATCGCAACCGGTTGACGTGTTTTATGTCGCCTGAGCCTTACTAAGATTAATTAATTGGTTATTGTGTGTCGTTAGTCGATTGTATAAGGCGATGATTACGTGCCATTGCGGTTGCTGAGAGGAAGACGGTGGCGGTCGGCACTGTCGTCGTCGTCTGATTTCTGATCACTAAAAAAAAACTACCTGATGTCTTCCGGCGTATCGACCGCTGGAACCAAATCGTGATCGCCTCTGCCTCTCTATGTCGTCATTTTAAGGTATGCCTAATGTTTTTATTAGTAGAAGACTGTATTGGTTGCTCTATCACCAGAGAGTGAGTATAATTTATAACATACAGTTTGTGATGCATTGTTATAGAGGACTGTGCGTTTGTGGCGTCATGGCGATGGTTGTTGGGAATCTGATTGCTCTCTGCCCAGCACCACCAGGGGGCCCTGACGCGTGTTAGATTTGGTGATAAAGCCATGGTCGCCAAGAGGGTCCAATCCGAATCCACCACGAGGAAGAGGATATTTGAGGCGGTTTTGCGCTTGCTGATTTGGCGCGTAAGCAAAAAAAAAAAAAAAAAAAAGAAAACGGTAGGGCACAGGCTGCAACCAGCAGCAGCGCGCATGCTAGCAGCAGCGCAGGCTGCGATCAGCAGCACCGCTGCGACAGCAGCAGCTTGGACGCCGCGACAGCAGCGACGCGCACGCTGCGACAGCAGCAGCGCGCACGCCGCGACAGCAGCAACACTTTGAAGCGACTGTTCCGTATGTGGGAATGCTGCATTGTGTTGGAACTACTTGCATATGGTGGGTTTCTTTTGTTTTGGCTATGATGAGTTCGCTAACTTTTTCGATAATAAATGATGATTGATGATGGCATGGTAAGGATGGTGGATGGTAGGATTAGCTAACTTATATGCTTATTGTGTTTAAAAATAAAAAGGCAGAAAAACACTTCTAATGTGTAGATTAAGAAATCAAAATATTCTTATTATGGCATCACTAAACTTGGATTCCAATTAGCATTCAACACTTATATGTTAATTAAGTTCCTTTTTCCTTCTTACTGACATTGCAATTTTTTTAGGCCAGCCACCTCTTATTCATATATTTAATAACCAATTAAGCTTAGCTAATTTTGGTGCAGTTACAGTTGTAGAAAAAGAAAACGCTAGAATTGCTCGCTTGGTGCATCGCAAATGGACTGTTTTATGCTATAAAGGTAGTTTCAAGTCCCAACCATATGATATCTTAAAGTTTTACATTAAGAACCCTAACAGTTGTTTTTTATGCTATTCTGTACATGTATATATCTTCTTTAAAGGCGACTCATAAGGTGTTGGTTATCAAAAGTGGTTTCGCGCCACAGTTGATAGGTTATTCGGTAGGCCTCTATATCCGTTCGTTAGTCCCACATTTTATAGTTCCATAGTTTGACCCATGTTCTTTTGATTAGTGATTGTAATTTCAGGTTTTGACAGGGGTAGTATCAAACGTCATGCCTCCTGCCTTTTGACAGAGGTGCGGTGGCCTCTTACTGAGCGCCCCACGTGTCCTGCCCTGCTTCTCCATCATGTCTTACCCTGTTTTGTGGTATCCATCAGTTCCAGTAAGAGAGATCAAGAGAGGAGGTGGGGCGATGACCGGATGGTCACCGCTGTCACACCACCACCATGGTCTTCATCTCAAAATTATATTATCTTAAAAAAATAGACTGGATAAAAGTTATATATCAATATTATTAAAAGTGATTGGTGGCGAAGATGATAGACACATTTGGTTTGGCAGCACGCGGAGATTACAGGGGCTCCCACGCAGTTCACAGCTCACGGTGAAGGCAGCGCAGGTTAAGGATGGTTGGTGGCTGCGGCGTATGGTAGACAAAGCTGGCGCGAGGTAGAGGTGTTCGGTGGCGCACGTTAGACGAAGGTGGTTGTACCTACTGTTCGTTTCGTTTGGATATTAAGTTATATATCAACATGGTATGTTTATCTGTGGGTTTCTAGGTATTAGCAAATTGGAAAAGGGTTTCGAGTTGTTAACTACTGAGGTGGGTGGTTTTGAAATTGTTTCTTATATCTTAGGGTTCAATTGAATTCGGGTCAAAACGGGTTTTGAACTAAAAAATATCGAGTCGATGGGGGTATAGGTTAACATAAGTTCGAAGCAAAATAAGTTTTGGATAAAAACGAGTTCTAAAAGAACCTATCACTTTGATTGGGTAAAAATGGGTTTTGGCCAATACAGTTTCAGAGCAAAACTGAGTTGACTAATTTGAGTTTTCTCGATTAACCCATTGACTAATTTTTAGATGACCTGTATTGAGTTGTTGGCTAATTTAAGATTGCTATCTATATGTTAAAGACAATGTTAATAAACTCACATTCGAATATGTTATTTTGTGCTTTTTTATTACAGCATGTTCATTGGTTCTTTCAACAGGCTGAAGACCATGAAGGGCTCTAAAGCAATTGGTTTAGGTATGCCTCATGTTTTACTATTATGACTTGCACACAATGCACACATTAGTAACGTTAGTCACCAAAATTGCAGTTTAATGTGTGTTTATTAGACTCTTTAGTCTTTCCTTTTCAGCTTTATTTTTAATTTGTGAAAGTTTTATATTGTACGCCATACCAGATTTTGATCTGAATTCATCGCTCACAAATTCACCACTCACTGCCATTGTCATATGAGTTTGGAATGAAGGAGCCGACAATTTAGGTTTCAAACTTATTGAAGTAAAAAAAAAAATATATGTATTGAAGTAAAAAAAAAATCGAATTTCTTTGTAGAGATAACTACTATTACATGGAAAAATGATTAGAAATGCATACCTTTAGACAAGTTTTTCTATGCTGTTGCTAAGGTTTTCTTAATGTGTTTCCTTTGTGTTACCCTTCTGGTTATTATCCAGATTCACATATAAGCATAGTTAACGTTTTGTATGTCAATCCTTCTGGTTATTATCCAGATTCACATATAAGCATAGTTAACGTTTTGTATGTCAATACTGGAGTACTATTATCCAGGAATATTTGAGAATAAAGAAGATGGCAAAACACATTTTATTACGACAACAATAATAGATGGATCATAATTATGGTAGCTAATAGGATGAGGGATGTTCTTGCTGCCTATTTTTATGCTGGAAGGGTTGGTTGACTATCTGAGTTCTACTACTTTATCAACACTTATATTTGTACATTTGTATATTGTATATTTTAAAATAAAGGATGTTGAAGTTAGTTGCATTTTATTGATGCAACATATGAAACAATTAGAAGAAAAGACGTTTAAATAATTAAAGAATTAAAGAATTTTTACCGTCCTTCCTCTACAATGCGTCACATGTAGAGATTAGATATCGTTTTAACCTAGGCGCAACGCGCCGTTATGAATCCCACTAGTTTATGCATAATTTTTAAAACATTGTATTATATTATATTATTAAAATATCGAAAGGGAAAATGACACAAAAAAACTAGACCACGAATTACCTTTTATGAGATGTACATTTTTTTTGAACCAAACGAAGCCTTTTATTCAATTCGCCAAAAGTTACACCAATACAAATTCACCCCAAAACCTTTCTAGCCAGTAGCTAACTAGGCCCATCAATCAAAACACACTAAAACAAAGCTTACATACACATACAGACATAAAACAACCGAATTAAAAACCACCCCCGAGGCTTCCGAGCTTCGTTTCATCCGTTGTCAAAAACCGAAAAGTCGTACCACCTCGCCATATTCAGGTCTGCACGATTGCCTCTTTTAGTCATCCACGACAATGATTCGGCCTTTATATCCTCCATCAAACGCGGCGTGACTATGTTGACGTTTTGAAACACCTTTTTGATTGCGACTCGTCCACAACTTCCATATCGCTAATAGTTCAATGGCATAAATAGCTTCTTTTTTCTTACGATCCATATCAAGCCCCATACATTTATCGATCAGCTGTGCTAAAGATGCTGCATCGCCAGGAAAACAGACCTTGAACCATTGACTAATATTCCACTAAATCGCCCTAGCCCAAATACACTCAATAAAGATATGATCCACCGTCTCGGGCTGAACACCACATTTGCTGCACAACCCGTTTCCCACTTGAAGCCTCTCCGCGATAACGTTTCTGTTGTAGGGATACAGTTGTTCACCGCCCTCCATACGAAACAGTTTACCTTTGGAGTCGATTTCCTGCTCCAAACGAACCTTTTTTGACTGATCCCATGTGATGCAGCATAACCCAAGCCCCCTCTAACCACTTTAACCGAGTAGTCTTTTATAGCTGCAGTATCGACCCGCCTCCATTTATCTTTTGCATCACTAACTCTGACCGAACCTAGAAGCCCCTGTAGGTCCACTGCAGCATTTTGACTCCAGTAGACAGCTGCCTTTTCCACTTCAGGTCCCATGTCGCCACCCCATCAACATACTTGAAACATTCAGACACTTTAAGCCTCTTTTTGCTGAACAGTAAAAATAAATCCGGAAACTTGTTCCTGATTATGTCCCCACATCACCAATTTTCATCCCAAAACCCAACCGTGTTTCCTTTCCCAATCTCGCATTTGAACCTTGTATCGATTTCGATTCCTCTTTTCTCAAACCCCTTCTTAAGTGCCCCGTTTGTCTCCCAAGTTCCTGGAATGGACTTTTTGTAGGGAACAAATCCGTATCATGTGCTTCCCCATGTATTGCTTTCACAACTCTACACCATAACTGATCGGCCCCGTTTTTATAATGCCACCACCACTTAGTGAGTAATGCCATATTAAGGTTTTCTATACTTGAAACCCCGAGACCCCCAAACCGTTTAGGCTTAAGTATTTTATCCTACGCTACCCACTTGATCTTACTATTAGCCGATGAGCCACACCAGAGAAATTTCCTTCGCAGGCTTTCCAATACTTTTATCACCCCTTTTGGCGCCTTGAATAGTGAGAAATAGTAATTGGGTAGAGAGCCTAACACCGATTTCACCAAAACCAATCTTCCTGCGAATGATAACGATCTCGCCTTCCATGATGATAGCTTACATTTATGCCTCAACTATTTATACATTAGCATTCTTAACTTGGTTTTGAATATAATTTAAACCGAGACGTAGATAGAAATAAGTACTTAAGAATTAAGATGTAGATAGAAATAAGTACACTCAAAATTATGATGATGGCTTTCTAGATTTTGACATGATCGACATATGTATTTGACCCGATTAATATGTAATATTAAATACTAAACATATTATTAAAAAAATGAATAAAATAAATTTAAAATAAAAATAAAAAATTATATTCAACTAATTAATCAATATTAAATACTTTAAAAATGTAGAATACATTTCTCTTTTAGCTCTTAATCAATTTAAATTTGGGCACAAAACACATTTTAGAAATCCTTTTCTTCTAAACCTACACGTTTGGTTATGGCCGCTTACGGGCCTGAGAACGCCTCCTCAACCTTGGGGATGGCTCGGTCATCGGCATGGGCGCCTCCACAGTACGTAACTTCGGTGTAGGGTCGGCAGGTAGGTCAGGATCGCCGGTAGGGGTAGGGTCGGCGGGCAGGAAGGGCAATGACCACCGTCTGTTGCACCATTTTTCCGGGGGGGGGGGGGTGTACTTCTGGAGAGTACGACCCGAAACGTCGATGCGGAAAGAAGGGGCTAGGCTCAAGGCAGTGAGAGTAGTGGGAGGTGACACTGTAGGGTGGACGTCTCGGTCAGCAAGGGAAGGAAGGATGTCGTCCTTAGTGTCGTCGTCAGAGACACGTCTCACGATGGGTGCAGGGTCCATATCCATGTCGGAGATCCAACCTCCTCCATGATGGGGGAAGTCAGGGGCCTCGTAGGGTATGGGAGCAGGCTGGGTAGGCTGGATGTCCTCCTTGGGGGTGTCGTCCACAAGATAGTCAGGCTCGGAGTCGGACAAGATGGTGAGGTCAACCGTGATAGCCATGATCCTATCATATGCATATATATATATATATATATATATATATATATATGAATGAACATGTATGTAAATAAATAAACTACTATACCCTTGCGTCATTGTGAAGCAGCTTGAGACTTGAGAGGTGCAAGGCGAGGTAGTGTGGTACTTTGTGAAAACGTTTCGAAAATGTTTTGGGTTATAGTTGGCTCAAAAAGAATCTTAGTTCTCTATAACCTTATGCTCTGATACCAATCTGTCACACCCCACCAAGGCGGAAACACGGGGATGTGATTCAAAAGGTTTTCAAGAACAAGGTTTGAGGAACACACAGATTTATTTAAAATAGATACCATCTAAGGATGGAT
The DNA here is from genome assembly GCA_030844895.1 of Ambrosia x helenae. Lineage (NCBI taxonomy): Eukaryota > Viridiplantae > Streptophyta > Magnoliopsida > Asterales > Asteraceae > Ambrosia > Ambrosia x helenae. The sequence continues at coordinate 24,689,700 of CM061227.1, read as the reverse complement.
GATGTCATAAATTTTTTAAATTAACATAAAATTGTTCAAAATTAGTAAATTGTCTGGAAACTCATGACTCAAATACTGAAATAACATGGGACTGACAAGACCCGATCCATGATGGTACCACTTTGTGCAAGCTCAAACCCCTCTCCCAAGTCCCCGCTCCTCATCGTCAATTACCTGAAAAACATGCATAAAATATTTGTCAACAATAATGTCGGTGAGTTCACAGGTTTTAATGTACTATGTAAAGTGCACGTGTAATTCGTGTATGACCAATCATAGGCCAACTAAGCGAATGATTTGTGTGCAAACCACGAGTCCTATACCAAACCCCTTGAGTCTTGACTGTTGTGCCTCGCGCATTGTACACTAAAGACAATGTATGTATAGTAGAATACTAACAATCTTTTGTATGTAACCGGTTAGAGCGACTAACCAAGAGTGGGGGTGTCAACCCAATAGATCTATTAAAGTGTTCCATGGCTTTCGATAGCTAATGGTTATAGTATAATGTAAATACGAGGACTGTTGAACTTATGAACCGAATGTCTCATGTTCCACATGGTAGTCAGGATAGAATAACACACAAAATGAAATTTGTATTAGATTTGTAGCATGTTTGTCCCCTAAAATGTAAAAATACTAAAAACGGGGCCGTGAAACTCACCTGATAATGTCACGTGTGGTCTAGTGAAGCTGGGATGTGAGATAACTACCATTCAGACAATGATTGTCCTATGATTATCAAGAGCACGGTAAATTGTACGTTCTTGTTGTTTATCACACAAGTTGTTCACCCGACATTTGTGGACCTTGGTATTTATGTATGTGGGCCATGTTTTTGTGCACGTGATGATTTATAACTGATTTAAATGTACTTGTAAAGGGTACGGCTTCGGAAATCCCGGGTGTTTTGTCGTATGATGGTTTTTATTGTAAACAAAGTGGACCCCACATGTCGTTATGGTTTGTAAATTGACACCAATTCGTCATGTATGGTTGGTTTTTGGAAAAATATGCATTTTAACATAAGTTTATGCCATTTTAACGTCCAAAATGGTATTAACATATGTTTCGGTCCACTTAACATATGTTAGGATAATGTTGCCAAAAATAATTCACAACATGGGCCTCGAATTTGATTGTTTAGCGAATCAAAATTGGTCGATCTATGCTTATCAAGGTACTATTGCAACATTACAATGTGTGTTAGTGTGTTTTGTGAAAAAGCCGATTATAATTTCCTCAATTATAAACCTTAGCTTCGAACATGTATCAATTAAGTGTTGATTATAAAAACCGATTCCTTAAGTCGTGTTTTGTTTCACAAACATTTCCCAAGCTTTGGTTGTAATACAAGGGCCGATTGTTAACACACATATGGAGGTGGTATGTAATAGCCCAAGTTAACCCGTACCACAATATTGTCCGCTTCGCCGCAGCTCACGGTTTTGCATTGGTCTCACCCCCGAAGGACTGGCCAAAACGCGTCTGGTAGAGAAGGTTCCCCCACCCTTTATAAGGAAGTGTTTGTTCTCCTTCTCAACCGATGTGGGATCTTACAATCCACCCCCCTTAGGGAGCCCAGCGTCCTCGCGGGCACGACTGGCACACCGATCCGGGCCCCGGCTCTGATACCATCTGTAATAGCCCAAGTTAACCCATACCACGATATTGTCCGCTTCACCGTAGCTCACGGTTTTGCATTGGTCTCACCCCCGAAGGACGGGCCAAAACACGTCTGATAGAGAAGGTTCCCCCACCCCTTATAAGGAAGTGTTTGTTCTCCTTCTCAACCGATGTGGGATCTTACATGGTAACTTGATAATGTGATCTTAAATAGCAATGTGTGTGAAACTTATACATGTGAATGGCCGATTAGATGGAATGATGGGTCGAAGGGAGTCGGATATAGTAAGGTAAGTCGATTGATACACGGTGAATAGAAGACGAGTTTGTAGACAAATGGGTTACCTAGTCGAATGATGGTGAGCACCGAACGATGGGACCTTCTAACCTCCACTTGAGCTTCAATTCTTGTGTTCTTAATGCTTGGACCAAGAAAATGGTTATGGTGTTGTGGTGAAAGGGTTCGGCCGAGAAAACAAAGAGGAAAAGGAAGTGTTTTTGATGTGAGTAATCACTTTAAGGGACTTCTTTATATAGGGGATAATATGGCAACTTCCACACTTGATTTCTTGTAGTCATTGATTAGTACTCTTGCCTCATTAGTGCATGAGCTTGACAAGATGATTGGTAGCTTTCCATGGGATCAGCCGAGAGGTTATAGTCATCAAAATCATCTATTTTTGGTAGGGATCAAGTGTAGAGATGATTGGGTTGAATGGCAAGGTTATGTAAGGGTGTAAGTGAGGTATTTTGTCTCTTGTTGTCATGCATGCAATGTAATGTCAAGAGTTGAAATAATGTTGATGGTGATGGATGGTTTTCGGCCGAGATAGGGATAGGAAAGAGAGGTGATGTTGTTTTAAGCTAATAGTGGAAATGGTGGACTCGTGAGAGGTGTAGCTTGTGTGATATTAACCAAATGGGGCAAGATTATAAGAAAGTGACATGCCTTGGGTGTTTCCTTGTGCTTCGGCCGAAATGAGGACAAAAGGGATCAAAGGAAATTGGGTATGAGATCATGCTTGGGGTTTAGGTTATGATATGGACTTATGCATCTTTTAGTATAAGTTATCATCACATCATGATGATGTTGGATTGATTACAGCATGTACACAAGGCTTAGAGGGTTTCGGCCGATTGATTAGTGTCTAGAAGGAATGATAGAGACTACTCATAGTGGCACAATTGTCTTGTACTTGATGATGGTGATAATCCTCATGCTTCCTCATTTTCGATTTGTAGTTGATAAATGTGGAAGGTTATTAACTTTGAAAGGGTAGGAAGGATAGTTGTTCTTGTCATTTTGGTGTAAGGATTGACAACCAAGTTGATAATGACATGAGGTTGCTTTGGGTTGAGTTCGGTCGAAGATAAGCCAAGGGAAAAGGATCCATTTTTGTGTATAAGTAAGTCATGACATTAAGGCATGCATGTGTGTATATATATGTCGTATATGTGTGTGTATATGTAGTCATTGTGTTGTCTAGATCGAGGATAAGTTCACTTGTTAATAAGATATAACTCATTCCTCTTATCAAGGTGTGTGTGTGTGTGTTTGTGGAAAAAAAAAGGTTGTGGAATCGTGGAGTTGGATAGATGTAAGTGACCGATTATACATTTTTAGGAACACATAAGTGATTTGTTTGATAAACTTCAGTCATCTTAGATGTAGGAACATCTATTTGAGTGACCATATGTCATGTTTTCGGCTAGGTTTCTTGGTGATCGATGACGATATTAACATGTATTGCTTCTTTAAGCTTTTTTGTCATTGAAAAGGTTGTGGAATCGTGGAGTTGGGTAGATGTAAGTGACCGATTATACATTTTTAGGAACACATAAGTGATTTGTTTGATAAACTTCAGTCATCTTAGATGTAGGAACATCTATTTGAGTGACCATATGTCATGTGTTCGGCTAGGTTTCTTGGTGATCGATGACGATATTAACATGTATTGTTTCTTTAAGCTTTTTTGTCAATGAGTCACAAGTTATTTGGTTATTATACCAATACGTATACATGTGTTAATATGGTGTTATCATATGTTAGGGAGCTTTAATGCCAAATGATAACGCGTATATGTTCTTTGGGCACGTTTCATGAGTTGTGTGGATGGAAATCTCATGAAACACTCTGTGATTGTTCGGGCTTGGGTGGATTGTGTAACTTTCTACTCAGACATTGCCACGTGTAGTGTTGTTTCGTATTGTATGGTAAACGGGTATCCAGTTGCTCCTTGTTAAGCATGTGATTGGCTCGACTGTTCAATGCCAATTGTTTTGTATGGTTTGGGTGTTGTATGCATAAACAGGTGATTTATTGAGTTTTCTCAATAACTTGTGCTTCACCAGACTTGGGGGTACAGTGTGTGCAAAACGTCTAATTATGCACATGAAATGACAATAATAAGTAAAATTCGTACGGATGTTGACCTGGATCATTGACTGGTGTCACATTAAGCCAATAGTTAACAAATGGAATGAGTCAATGGATTATGTATTTATGGGCTTCTATGTTTTTTATGTTAGGCTATTAATAAACTTTGAGAGTTTCTGGTGTTTTAAAAAAAATTGAGGGGTAGCGTTAATATAATTTCAGAGGTAACATAATACAAAAATCGTAAAATACTACAAAAAAATTACATTACGCCAGAAAGTTGAGAATTTGAAGATCGACTCAAGGCAGTATTAAAGGAAGTCACGAAATCAGATGGGCAGATAATTCTTTTCATTGGTGAAATCCATACTGTTGTTGGGGCAGGTAACTTTTAAATGCATTCTTAGCTTATCTAGCATGTTCCATTTTAGAATTTAAGTATCTTTTTATAAACTGGTTGACCAGAAGAACAAGATTGTTATTTCTTTTGATTGTAAAACATTAAAAATAGACAAAGCAGCAGCAGGGCATATTAGGTGATTCATGCCTAATTAAACTGGCATGGATGTTGTTGGTAGGTTTTAAAGGATACCTTTTTGCCATTTTTTAAAATTTTCCAAGCTTTAACAAAGTAAACATCTTTAGACAAGTAAATTTGGCCTTTTAGGCCCTTAGTCAACCCCTTCAAAATGTGTAATATTGGGAAGATGGGTATCATAGGCTTGGACTTCAAACATATGGTGCAGAATCATATTTAAGAATCAAGATTAATAAGTAAATTCAGATAAACCAATTTTACTCTAATTTTCTTTAGACATGAGTGTAGTCTTCAAACCCTGGATCCATATAACATCCTCAAGATCCAGTTATCTTGTAATTTGATGGACTAAAATGTGTTTGGGCTGTTAGTTTAAGGAAAAGCATTTGAATAGAAATCAAATTCCTTGTCAATAACTATTGATCTGCAAGTTCATCTTCCAGGTTAAACTTGATTTGTTTATTAAAATAAATGTCTTGTTGATACTTCTTTACTTCTCTGTTTACTTGTTTATACGGGTATTGAATAGTTGTGTTTTGGTTTATCTGATCTGTTTTGGTTTCTATGCTCATATTTGGTTTTGAGTTCATGCTTGACGATACGTATCCACAAGGTGGTTTGGTCTAAATTTGTGAAAAATTATATAGAAAGATTTGGGAATAAAAATTATCTATGCTCATATTTGGTTTTGAGAACAGTGCTGATGACTGAATTTTGATGGTCAAAGAAGTTCATTTTCATATATAGTGAAACTTTTTTATACTTGGGTGTCCTGTGTACAAATCAATAGTTCAATACATCATACCTTAGATGTTGGAAGTTAAGGACATATGGTTGGACAATTTAAATAGTGTGATATGAAAAGTTATAAGAACTTATATGTTGGATCTAAAAAAAATATAGTTTCTTTTCAAAGTTTAAACAATGAAGAGAAATGGATTAATTTCATATACATCTTTTTGCATTCGAAGACAATTTCATATACATCGTTTTGCATTCAAAGACAATGGAAAAAGACAACATGTTTTTACACTTTTCCTACAACTTGATGGGCTAACACGGCTACGCTCGTGCATTGTTCAAAAATATATATTTATCATAACCGTCTCTGTCACACCCTCAAATTCCACGTGCGGGGTTTTACCGCGAGGCGCGTGACACACCAGGATCTCAGTCAACGATCACAATAAACATACAACAAACATGCATTCATAAATATATTTAAAACCAAAATATCATGCTTTGAGCCGTAAACCAGCAGCGGAAGCATTTCTTGTTTACAACCAAAAGACACATCATTGTTTACAAAACATTGTTTAATATGCTTCAAAATATTAGACGCTGTGCATGACTCCGTGCGCCTAGTCCATTGACTGCTACCTTAGCGACCTGAGAAAACATGCCAAAAATGTCAACATATAATGCTGGTGAGTTCACAGGTTTTCTTTTATAAAGTGTTGTTATAAGTTCGGTAAGATCATCTCCGTTACTACTATGTTATGAAAACGTTAGCTAGACGTTAAGTGTTGCTACTACTGCGGTTGGGAATCCATTACTAAACCGGTATAAGTGTTGAAGCCAGCCCAGACGGACGGGATTACCGATGCCTCGGTAACCCCCAAAGTGTTAGAGACAATATGCACCCGCCCGGCTCCCAGCCGTCGGGTGGGGTTTGTAAGGCCCAATAGATCTATCCACATTTCCCCCGTTGTGCATCCCCGCACATTCATGGTTCCCCCCTGCGACCACATTCGCCTTGCCAGGATGGTATTTAATAGCGCACTCGTAATCATTAAGAAGCTCGACCCAGCGACGCTGTCTTATATTCAACACCTTCTGATCAAAGATATGCTGGAGGCTCTTGTGATCGGTGTAGATAGTGCACTTGGTACCGTACAAGTAATGCCTCCAAATCTTTAAAGCAAAGACTACAGCACCCAATTCCAGATCATGGGTGGGGTAGTTTTTCTCATGAACTTTGAGCTGACGAGAAGCATAGGCGATGACCTTCTCGCGCTGCATCAGTACACAACCGAGCCCCCGGATAGAAGCGTCACAATAAACCACAAAATCGTCCGTGCCTTCCGGCAAGGATAGGATAGGAGCAGAACAGAGTTTAGCCTTTAACATCTGGAAGGCTGACTCTTGCGAATCACCCCAGTCGAACTTCTTGTCCTTCTGGGTAAGCGAGGTGAGGGGTTGAGCGATCTTCGAAAATCCCTCGATAAAACGACGATAATAACATGCAAGGCCTAGGAATTGCCGCACCTCAGATGGCGTCTTTGGTGCTTCCCAGTCCTTGATGGCTTCAATCTTAGCCGGGTCAACGTGAATTCCTTTCTCATTAACTACATGACCAAGGAACTGGACTTCACGCAACCAGAAGCTACACTTAGAAAACTTGGCGTACAACTGTTCCCGCCTCAGGAGTTCCAAAACAAGACGCAAGTGTTCCTGGTGGTCCACCTCGTTCTTGGAATTGACTAGAATATCATCAATGAAGACAATCACGAACTTATCAAGATAAGGCTTACAAACACGGTTCATCAAATCCATAAAAACGGCCGGTGCATTGGTGAGACCAAAAGGCATGACCAAGAATTCGAAATGGCCATAGCGAGTTCGAAAGGCGGTCTTCGGGATGTCGGCTTCTTGGACCCTCAACTGATGGTACCCCGATCTCAAATCGATCTTCGAGTAGAAACTAGAACCCTGAAGTTGGTCGAATAAGTCATCGATGCGAGGAAGAGGATAACGATTCTTGATGGTAACCTTGTTCAATTCCCGGTAGTCGATACACATTCGTAGGCTTCCGTCCTTCTTCTTGACAAACAAAATAGGGGCTCCCCACGGGGACGAACTAGGTCGAATGAAACCCTTCTCTAACAGCTCCTGCAACTGGTTAGACAACTCCTGCATCTCGGGTGGTGCAAGACGATATGGGGCTCGGGCAATAGGGGCCGCACCTGGAGCAAGTTCAATGCTGAATTCGACCTGACGATAAGGCGGAAGACCAGGTAAGTCTTCAGGAAATACATCGGGAAAATCACGGACAACAGGAATATCTTCGATCTTCTTCTCTTCCTCCGACGAAACCGAAACAAGTGCCAGAATGGCAGAATACCCCTTCCGAAGATACTTATAGGCTTTCATACACGAAATGATACTCAAAGGGACCCCGCTCTTATCACCGTGCACCAACAGAATTTCTCCATCAGGGAGAGGAAGTCGAATGACTTTATCAAAACAAACGATCTCAGCATGATACAAAGACAACCAATCCATACCCACGACAACATCGAAACTACCCAAGGACACCGGCATAAGATCAATAGGAAATGAATAACCCGACAACTCAAGGCGACACTCCCTAAGGACGTGCGTCGCTTCGACTTTCTTACCATCAGCCAATTCTATCAAGTACTTAGCCTCTAAAGGTGTAGGTACCCTATCAAGCAATTGACTAAACCCAAGAGATATAAAACTCTTATCGGCACCGGAATCGAATAAAACCGTAGCATAGCGATTATCGAGAAGAAACGTACCAGTAACAGTGTCAGGATCTTGTCGAGCACCGCTCGAACCAATCACGAAGGCGCGAGCATTCCTGCCTCCGCCCCCATTGTTTCCATTACCCGACCCTTCTTCCCGGCTTCACCCTGTTTCAACTTGGGGCAGTTACGCTTGTAGTGACCAAGCTCACCACAGTTATAGCACCCTTGTTTCCCCTGATTTCCCTGGGGAGCAGCGACTTGAGGGGCTGGGGCTGGTGTGACCGACGGGTTTCGGTTCCCCAGAGGGTTGGACCTACAATCCTTGGCTTGGTGCCCAATCTTATGGCACCGACGGCAACGGTCCTTATCATCGCAAGGACCGGTATGATGATAGTTGCACCGATCACACTTCGGCAACTTCCCAGCATAAACCCCCGGTTGTCGTTCAGACGACGATCCCCCAACATCAGGCCTCTTCACTTGCTGAGGCTGAGCCGAACTCGAGCCTCTGCCCACAACTTCCCACTTCCGCTTGTTATTCTCATGGGCCTTCACAGTAGCGCCTCGAGGAGGCAAGACCCCTTCAGCCACCTTCATATTGGTCAGCCTGTGAGCCGACCGAACCACCTCAGAATAAACAGTGAGATTACCCGCAGCTACCAATCCCGCAATCTCCGGTACCAACCCAGCAACATAGTGTTCAATCCTCCGGTATTCGGGTGCGTGCAGATCAGGGCACAACACCGCCAACTCATTGTGCCTAGCAGTGTAAGCTTCAATCTCGGACCCCACCATCTTATGATTCCAGACTTCGTGCTCAAGTTTCTGGATCTCATCTCTCGGGCAGTACTCGTTTTTCAACAACTGAATGAACTCTGTCCAGGGCATAGCGTGAGCTTCCCCAATACCCATAGTCTGGGTGGTGGAGTTCCACCAAGTCAGAGCTTGACCCTCCAGGGTCGCAGAAGCATATTTCACCCGGTCGCCTTCCGGGCAGCTGCATATCGAGAAAACCGATTCAATTTTCTCCAACCAGCGGAGCAGTCCCACTGCCCCTTCAGTGCCACTAAAGTTGTGGGGCTTGCAATCCATAAACTTTTTGTAGGAGCACTGGGGTGGAGGGGGATTGACAGCACCACCACCCATAGCATTATGAGCGGCTTGGAATGCAGCCAAAGCAATATTCACATGCTGCTGCATCAGGTTATCCAACTCCGCTTGGGTCATATTAATGTTCCCACGGCCACGGCCGCCACCACGGCCGCCAGCACGACCGCCAGCACGGCCGCCTCTGCGACCTCCACGAGCTCCCGACATCTTCTGTCACAACATGAAACAAAAGATTTAGGCTTGCCCGTGGTATAACCCACTAGGAATTTTAAGGAACTAGACCGAGCCCAGTTCGGGTCCATCCGTTCAAGCACAAAGTCCGCTAGGGATCCCATGCATCACAGTTTACAATCTCGTGTGCACCCGACATGATAAACTGTTCTACATGGTCCTCCAGGCGTGCTTTAAGTTTGAAGTTCAAGTCACCGAACACTAGTGCCCAATCATGGTATTATCATAAGTATAAGTACAAGATAGTATGCATAAGAACGAGCGTGTCCATTAGGGCATAGAAGGGAGATGTCCAAATCCCTGGACGGATCTCGAGAGTACGCCGAAGCTACCCCAATGTACACCGCCGCCAAGAAAGTTCAATAGTATATCGTTCGCCATCGAATCATAGTAAGGATGAGTCAAGAAATGGGATGATAAAGAGTAAACAGATAATGTAGCGTAGAAGATGATGACACCGACACCCCCGACAAGTCATGTTGTTACCCACTTGTTAAGACTCGACTATTTGTGACCGTCTAGTGTGTGCGACTCAGTTATAGACTAGACTCTACATGCAGTCCTAGTTCACTATAACCGTTGGCTCTGATACCAATCTGTCACACCCTCAAATTCCACGTGCGGGGTTTTACCGCGAGGCGCGTGACACACCAGGATCTCAGTCAACGATCACAATAAACATACAACAAACATGCATTCATAAATATATTTAAAACCAAAATATCATGCTTTGAGCCGTAAACCAGCAGCGGAAGCATTTCTTGTTTACAACCAAAAGACACATCATTGTTTACAAAACATTGTTTAATATGCTTCAAAATATTAGACGCTGTGCATGACTCCGTGCGCCTAGTCCATTGACTGCTACCTTAGCGACCTGAGAAAACATGCCAAAAATGTCAACATATAATGCTGGTGAGTTCACAAGTTTTCTTTTATAAAGTGTTGTTATAAGTTCGGTAAGATCATCTCCGTTACTACTATGTTATGAAAACGTTAGCTAGACGTTAAGTGTTGCTACTACTGCGGTTGGGAATCCATTACTAAACCGGTATAAGTGTTGAAGCCAGCCCAGACGGACGGATTACCGATGCCTCGGTAACCCCCAAAGTGTTAGAGACAATATGCACCCGCCCGGCTCCCAGCCGTCGGGTGGGGTTTGTAAGGCCCAATAGATCTATCCACATTTCCCCCGTTGTGCATCCCCGCACATTCATGGTTCCCCCCTGGGACTTTCTGTAAAAGCCGCATAGTACGTGAAATAACCATAGTATAACATGATCTATGATGAGTAATCAAAATAAGTAGCATGTTTCTCCCCCGAAAGCAAAACGGTAAAAGTGGGGCTGTGACACTCACCTCGGTTTGCGTTACTTGAAAACAGTTAAGTAATTATGCTATGATAGCCCCAAATAGCGGCGACCTATCATAAGATGTGTATAAGTATCCGGACTAATAACCTGTGGGTTAACTAGTCCCCGAATGTCCAGACCATGACCATAAACGTTTGAAAACACCTTTGACTGTTAAACCGACCGTACCAGACAAGACCCGACATCCCATTGGTGACCCGACATTCCACGTGTTAGATAAATACAAGACATCATGCAACATATGCAATTAAACACTTAATACACGCAATAGTTCACCTAGTCTAGCATAATGTCCGATTAACGCGTAAACAGGTCCGAACACGTGTTACTAAGTCATTGGGTGTATCCCGGGGTTCCTATCATGTTCCTAGGCGTCGAATCATGTTCCGGGATGTTAAAATATACATACAGCAGCATTATACGCGATTAGGAATCAAACTAGCATTTAGGATTGTAATCACTAGTAAAAGTAGCATTTAGGATTGTAATCACTAGTAAAAGTAGCATTTAGGAAATCAAACTAGCATTTAGGATTGTAATCACTAGTAAAAGTAGCATTAAGGAATCAAACTAGCATTTAGGATTGTACTCGCTAGTGTCTGGGGCGATTAGGCTTGTATTCGCCTGAATATTAGGCGATTAGGAGCCTACTCGCATGAAGCCTCATGCGAATAGGATCCTACTCGCCTCTGCAGTTCTGTACTGCATTTTCGCGCGCCGAACACTCCAAATCAGATCCGAAACATGTAAAAACACCCAATATCAAAACTAAACTATTAACTAACCCTTTCCAAGCAAAAACCCCCAATTTATCTCTGCTCTAACGGGCTCGGTGCGATTATTTCCAAAAATGGCAAATACTAGGTTTCATTAACTAACCTTATCTTTCCCTATATGGAAACAATCAGATTTCATCTCCTACAAGTTGCAATTCATCATCTCTATGTTATATCATCATCCTAGCATGATTTCTAACCATAAACAAGCAATGAATCACATCATAACATCCTATTCTTCAAGAATTACCCAAATGGGTCAAAATGCATACTTGCACCTAAACATCATAACAAGGGCTTAAACTCATAGATAATCATCCTAACAACACCTACACATCAGAAGTACAACAAATTCATGGAAACATTCATGTTATAATCACCAACAATCATCATATGCACAAATACTTCACATATAGCAAGTATTATGGTGTAGACTTGTTTTAGAACTCTTTTCAAAGGGTTTTAAAGACACAAACTTTGCAAAACAAGGTCTGGACTTTTGGGGAACCAAAACAACAACTTTACAAAGGTGTAGGATGAAGAACACACCTTGGATTTTATCAAAGAAGGGTGTATAAGCTTGGTGATGGTGTGTTTTGAGGCAAAGCAAGTTCCAGAGGTGTTTCAAGGTGTGTGGGAGGCTTAGGATCAGTTAGGGTTGCACAAATGGTGTTTGGGGAGTCAAGGGTTCTATTTATAGGTGTTTTGACCCGTGCACAGCCCTTTAGGCGAGTAGCAGATCAACTTAGGCGAGTAGGGATCCTACTCGCCTCTATTCATGCGAGTAGGGATCCTACTCGCCCCAGACTCCCCCTATTCGCATCAAGGTGGGGCGATTAGGGGCCCCCCAGGCTCCTAATCGCCTATAGGGTTCTGGAACGGGTTTTTGGCGCGTTAAACACTATTTTAACACATATAAACACGTATTCACATACCGATAAGTCACATAATGATATCAAACATATAATGCACGATAACTAACACGTTTACATCCGTTCACCAATTCCCAGGACTCGAGACTCGTGTGTGTGCGTTAAACCCGGCGATTCCACGAATCACCAATCCTTGTGCACATGGTTATGGACCGACTCCCGATGACCCCGCGGATCATCGTAACGACTCCCGATGATTCCCAGAATCATCATACCGACTCGACTGACCCCGTTAAGTACGTAATATGCATGACTCGCTAAGGTAGACTTTCTAGTTTAGTCAACGTTACTAACCTGAGTTTGCCGGGTGTCACAGTCTCGCAGCAACGCGCGGGTTTCCCACTATATTACATAATAACCTTATTTCAATATTGATTTTGTGTTATTATTTAGGTCTTAATTGTTAAGGTAATAGTATACGTCTAATTGTCAAACATCTTGCAGGTTGGATTAAGAATACATCTCAAGTAGGGATGAGCTCGGAACGGTATCGGTACCAACCAATACCGATCCTGAAAACTCTCAAAACCCAATACCGATACCGAAAACATACGGTACGGTATTGATTCGGTATGGTATCGGTATTTTACCTTAAAATACTTAAAATACCGATACCATACCGATCTCGTACCGATACCGAAAACCTCTAAATGTGAGTACCAATACTGATACCGAACACCCTCGGTTCGGTACAGGATCAATTCGGGATTGGTATCGGTTCGGTATTCGGTGCAATATGCTCATCCCTAACCTGAAGTATGCTTTTGCATTATGTTATGGTTCATGTTTAGTTTCTCTTAGGCCAGCCGGGGTGGTCCGTGATGGCCACCCCGTGATACCGTGGTGGCCGCGAAACACCGGCCCGCCTTGAATTATCACTGCTGCGATGCAATTGTAAAGGTTGTGGTGGTCCCCACTGAAAAGCAATCAGTACACTTTAATTTCAACCACACAATTGGTGGTGGTCCTCACTACTTTTTGGTTTTTATTTATAAAAAAATAATGGTGGGTGTGATGGAATGGTGTGTCACAAGGTGATTGGGTGTGATGATTTTAGTGATAATTGTGAAACCGCCACATGGGTTTAGTGATGAAATGAGGTGTCATAAGATGATTGGGTGTGATAGTGTGATGGGTGTGATAAATATGTTACCACCCCATGTGCTCTTACCTGATGTTTGTACATGCTCATTCTTGAAACTAGAAAGTGTAGTCGGGTAGTCTTGGGTTTCATTTTCTTAATACGCATTAATTATATATATATGTTTGTCATCTTTTAGCTTTAAAAAGTTCAAGCGGAACTAGAAAGAGAATGAGAGGCCCGACAAAACATATAAGCCCATTTTGAACAATTTTAATAAGAACGGGCCAACCAAGCGGCATGGAGAAAATATATGGAAGAAATGGTGAAAAACATAAGCATGAAGTAAAAAAACTCTTGTTTTTTATGTATTAGAATGTTAAAGATCGGATTTTAGTTTTGAATAAAAAAATGTGCTTTTGATTAAGATTTTTGGTATTCTTATTTTATGACTGTTAACAGGTTTATTTTTGGAATGTTTAAGGATTTTGTTGATTTTTTTTGCATTAAAATTATGGTTTTTATGTTTTTTTAGAATTATCATTTTTCTTTTATGATTTGTTGCAATTTGTCGAATGTTTTGGAAAATAAAAAACACATTTTGCAATTTTGTCGTAATTATTGTGGGAATTTTGTCACAAAACTTATCTTTAACTTATAGGAATTTTGTCGCATCATTAGAAAAATATTTTTTTAATTGTATGAAATTTGTCACAGGATTTTAAAAGAACTTGTAAGAATTTTGTTGCCAAGAAAATATATTTATATGTATTTATAAAGTATTTTTTTTCTTAATATTATTAATTTTAGAAATAAATAAAACAAAATAATAATAAAAAAATGCGAATTTGTCGAAAAATGGTGGGAAATTCATAATAAACAGTTTGCCATAATTTTGTCAGAAAGTTTGCGACGAGAGCATTTTATCGGAATACTACCAAAGGTTTTGTGGTAGTTTTGCCAATAACTAGACTACCGACAATTTTTTTCCTCACGTATTGTTTTGTGGCAAATTTATCGATAATACCTATTTCCGACAAATTTGCAACACATTCCTTGCTGCAAGTTTGGCAATTTTCTAGTAGTGAATAGAGGAACCTTGTACAAATTAGATGCATGCACTCACAACCTATAATATTCTTTCAAATCATATGTATTTAACTCAACGTACGAGATTAAAAATAATCAAATCAAAATGAAAGATATTATAAGCAATGTAACTATTGTTAATTGCAAGTTTGCAACCCCTGTACGGACGAGTCGTGATCACAAACCAAATAACACATATAAAGATTACAGACAATACTGAGACATGACACGATGCATGTTATTTATGGCAATGACCTTTTTCATCTACAAGTCCATCATATGCATCTTTTACAAGAACCAAAAAACCTAGTACAGCATAAAAAACTATTTTCTTTGAAGTGTTTGTCACTTCACAATAGCTTCAGACTTGTTTGAGGCAAAAAGGTAGATCTAAAGTTTTGTTTTTTTTTTTTTTTTTTTTTTTGGAACAACATTCACTTCATATATATGAATATATAAAGTCCAGCCAGAAGCTGGGAAACAGCTGAACACCCCAAACAAACACAAAACTCAACCTACAGATAACAAGTTACATCAAAATTAATCCAGGATTCCCAAGAGAGGGCTGGGATATTAGACCGGTAAGACAACCACATGAACGCGTCTTCTTTGATCTGAGCAACCGAGTGTGTAATCGGAATGAACTTGTCGTCAAAGGTCTTGGAATTCCTCGCGTACCAAATCCTCCAAAAAGCCGCAAGCATGATTGTGTGAACTATCTTTCTCCATCTTTTTGAGCCAGGATTACTTTCCATCGAGCACACCCATTCAGAAATTGAGGTTAAATTTTGAGGCCATGGTATTTTCATCCAAACCAGCAGATTCCACCATATCGCTCTGCACCATATACAATTAATGAAAGCATGATTCGCATCTTCTTCTTTATATCCGCACCGGCTGCATAGGTTATCCGCAAGAACCACACCCCGTTTTGATAACTCGACTTTAGTTGCTATTCTCCCTTGAACGCCTCTCCAACAAAGGAAGTTAGCTTTAAGCGTCGCCCAATTATTCCAAGCGAAACTAACCTCCTCCCCACCTATGTATTTCTGCATCCCAATTTCCTTTCTGACTTCCTTTGTCAAGAATTTTACCCCTCCATTATTTTGTTTTAAATATAAGCTTTATATCCATATAAACATGTCTGTGATCTCCTGTTGGACAAGAAGTGGTGTTGTTTTAAAGTTGAGATTCCCTTCATATTATAAGTGAGTGCATGTTAAGTTGGGACAAGAGCTATGGAGACACATGTTGCAATGGTGATTTAATCTGCATTTTGTATTCCACACCTTTAAGAAAAGTTGTTTCTTGAAAACTCTTTTCATATTATCAATTTCACTTGACCAAACTCACTGACATACAAAATCTCTTCAAGATTCAAAGCACCAAGCACTTGACACTTGGAACTCCTCAACCCCCCCCCCCCCCCCAACACACACACACACATATATATATATATATATATAGAGAGAGAGAGAGAGAGAGAGAGAGAGCTTACGGCTAAAAGGTTAGTACAACATAATATATGAAGGTCGAATCACTAATTAACTAATACTTAATACGGCACTTATTTAGAAAAACATTTGATGTACATTAAATATCTTTTACATCTTCTTTATTCCACCAGTTATGCAATTTGCTTCTTTAATCGTCACATTATTGTTAAAAGAACTTCCTTTCCATTTAAATCAAAGGCATATTTGATAGAAAATTAGGACATAATTAATGAGATTTACTGGGTAAGGTTGTTGTATATTAAACCATGACCCAATTGATGATTAATTCGGTCATCATACACGGGTGTTAAAGTTGAAAAATGCATTCCCTGACGTGTCGAGTTCATAGGCAATGAACAAATGGAAGAAATGAAAATTGGATTTTAATTCACTCATCACGAGCCACACGGGGCGGTGTTTGCGATAGTCATGATGATCATGGCCAACCATCACAGACCGCCCCGTCCACCCTTAAATACCTGTAATCATGGATGTAACTATAAATTAGTTAAGGCAATCATGCATAAAAGATAATCATTATTTATGTACTCATGATCAAATTCGTATACACATGAATTGACCAACACTACTAACTCATTTCCCAAATGGGATTCCAAAGATCCCATACACCATAACTCTTGCTTTCATCATGAGAGCTTGATCCTAGTTGACAGAAACATGGATACGTGTATGTCCCCATGCAATCTTCATCATCTTTCACCTCATTTGACCAGCAGCTTGAAGATGATATCCATTCTGATATCCTGCTTTCATATGGTGAATCATTTCCCATCAATGCATTCATCTTAGACATCTGATCATCATGTGTTTCAGATGTTGAAATTCCCAAAATACCCTCGTTTCCGCTCATGCTTCTCTCGATATCAATGTCATCAAGGCTCCTGTCGCGTATTGGTATATCTTGTTTCGAGCTGGCTTTGGTGCCTTCAGTGCATTCTGGTTTTAAGTTTCATATGTTTAAAAATGTGAACATGAAATCTTGATGAATTAATATAATAATATGTAAAAGCGAAGATTATTAGGGTCTACTCTAATTATCTCTATCATGTCATATCATATCATATCATATATTAAGTTTTCTTTCTAACTATCCTTATTATGTCCATATCATATGTTTCTATTAAGTTTTCTTTCTAACTATCCTTATTATGTCCATGTATAGTTCAGTGGCGAAGCTCGAATTCAGATCGGGGGTTACAATTATATAACTTTTTTAAAAAATAAATGGAGGGTTGAAACCGTATATACCAAAAAAAATTATATACGGATACTATATAATCGGAACTTCTGAGCGACCACCATGCCCCTTAAAACCTGTGCCCCTGGTATAGTTGATTAATAATACCTGCTTGTTGAGCTTCTATTTTCTTCTTTAAATGACTTCTCCAGTAATTTTTGATCTCGTTATCAGTTCGTCCGGGCAATCTTTTAGCGATTTTTGACCACCTGCGTTAATCCATAATCATATATATGCCAATCATTTAGGCTGATCATGTTAGGTTTATGTTAGATGATACCAATTCTTTTGGGAGTAACATTTACTGACCGAAATACTTAAGATCTGCATATGTAAAACTTAAACAAGACAATTTGTGTAATAATATATAAAAATTTAATTATAATCATGGTATTTATACACTTACTTGCTACCCCATTGTTTATGAAGATCAAGGATGATATTTTCTTCTTCTTGAGTGATCTCACCATGCTTTAAATTCGGTCGAAGATAGTTCATCCACCGTAGTCGACAACTCTTTCCACTCCTCCTTAAACCTTAATCCATACACTTGAACTCATTAAAAACAATCAAGACTCGAAAATAAGCATCGAGATTGAACTTACCAGACTGTTTAGCTAAAGCATCCCAATGTTTTTCGCCTAAAGCTCCAACAATGGCAGTCAATATCTCATCTTCTTCCTCGAGCCAAGGCCCTCTACGCCGGTTTCCTGAATCGTGATTCGTCATTAAAATGGTTTAGTGATGATAGTTCTTGATTATTAAGTTTGTTGTTTGTGTTTATATAAAGTATATTCTAATGCATGGTTACTATTTTGGATAGGGACATAAGGTGGAAAGCAATGTGATTGTGGGAGCTCCACCATATGTGTCTTTTGTAGGGGTTTTTCTATTGGTTTGGAAGAGAGTTTGCATCACAAACTTGGTTTGTGTTTCTTCTTTTTGGTGATTATGACTTCTTAAACCCTTTGTTTAAGTAAAGATGTGTAAGGGTATGTTAGCTTTTTAACACTTCTAATTTATCATGTGTCCACGTGGGCCTTTCTTTATATAGAAGATACACATATACATACACCATCCACATCAAAAACAAAAAAATCAAAAGGGGTAGAATAACTCAAAATGATGATTTGTGCAACTTATACTTCATTTAATCAAGGAACAATAGAATTTGACCTTCTAAGTTTGAAGAACTTAATATCTGATTTGAAGATAGGTAGGGATGTAATATAGGAGCCACTCATTAACTACTCAAAATTTTAAAGCTCGAATTAGATCGAGTTGATATGACTTTTAGCTTTACTGAAGTTCATTTAAAAAACAACCTTGAGCCCGAGTATGACAAGACTCAAAAGTTTGTTTATAAATGTATAATGAAAACCCATTAAGTTATGAAAACCAATGAAAACCCGATGAAAAGTTTTTTTTTTTTGAAAAATAAGTTGTGATCCCTAAAGCCCTGCCTTAGGGATCCCCAAAATGGGTTACGGACTTGTCAACCCCATTTGATGGTGAAGGCGGTATCTCGTTTCGATGATGGCCACCGGGAGGCTATAGAAGACGTAATTGTGTATGGCGGGCCCTCCTTCGGTGACCTACAATGACGATTGGCATCCCTGTCGATGCGTGTAGGTGGTTTGGGCCTTCTTTTAGCTCGAGATGTTAGAGTTTATACCTTTGTGGCGTCTAGAGCTGAATTGTGAGAATTACATGATCATATCCTTCAGAACAGTGGGGTCGTCGGGCTTGACCCGGACTATTAGCAGGCACTCAAATGCTTAAATCTCTCTCTCCCGGACTTTGATATTGGCGGATTTTCTAATAAGTGTTGGGAATCTTGGTATCGTATACACAGCGGAAGCGGTTTATATTATTATTTAAACTTAAAACCAATATATATATAAATATATATATATATATATATATTTGAGAAAATAATAATAATTTTATTAATCCAATTAATAAAATATTCCCAATCAGGATCTCGGTTAAACGCGTATAAACAAATAAAACATAAACAACCATAGGGGGTTTAGTAATCAACCTTTGACGACTACACCGGAATTGTAACACGCGGGTTACAACGAATCCTCGCTAGTAGGAAGTTCACACCGAGCACGAACCAACCGGGAAGCAACACTTTGCAAGAGGAAGGCGGCGGCTTGTGGTGGTTATTGGTCGTAACAAGGCAAAAAGAGGCGGCGGCCCTTTTCCCTTGTGTGGCGGCCGCAAGAAACAAAGAGGAGGAGGCTAGGGTTTATTGTTTTTATAAAAGTGTGTTCTAGGGTTTACTCCTTAACCCTCCTTTTATAAAACAATAACTTACATTAAGCCCCTTTGTTAAATATCATAATACTCCTTAATATTAATCTTATTAATATTAAGTCCCTCAAGTCTAAAACAATTATTATTTCATAAATAATAATCCACCTACTTATGAACTTATCTTATTCGTGTACCAACGTGTAACTCTTCGGATCGTACCGGGTCGGGTTACATTGACCTCTACTTTTAATTACATCGGACATACTATATATCCAACAATCTCCCACTTGGACGATTTTAATTAAATGAGTCAACGTGCGCAGAGTTGGACACCTAGCTGTATCGCATTGCACCCAAACCAGTATGACACTTTATAGTCGTCAACTAGTTCTTTGAGTTCAAGTAACGCTTTACTCAACCAAATACTATAGCCCTGATAATTCTATCAATAAGTCCCTTCTGTATAGACATCCGTTGATCATAAGACATGGATCATTCATTCTTATATAGTGATCAACCATTCTCTATTCTCGTCTCTAATTCAAAGTGGTCTAACGAACTACCTTAGTCCGAGCGTGGCCACGCGTTTATACCGGTTTGAGTTTACGAGGGCGCCATAATGTCTAGACTTCTAATCCTATAGAAGTATAGAATTCCATCAGCGTCATACAACTCCCACTTAATCTTGGATTTCTCCCAACGCTACCCTTATTGCTACCCATGTTTCAGGATAGTGTTAGATAACATCAAAGATAGTCCTTGATCAATGTAGTTTAATATGTGCCTTAGGAAAAAGGACAGATTGAACATATCAATATCAAAACATCTCATGACACAGATCCATGGAGATCGTTTTGAAGCGAGTTACATCCAATATCATTCTCTAATGATATCTGTGAATTATGATTCTCAAACCCTTGAGTTATTCATCTCATGAATACAACCATCTCAATTCACAATAGTCTTACATTCAAATTCATTCCCATGTAATTTGATCGACTACGGATATTTAGAATACTATTATTCAAGGATTTAAACATACAAATAATGAACACGGTCACAAAATATTTAAATTTGCATTTAACCCATTAAATCAAATAAATATTCAATGTAACTGTATAGTTCAAAATAAAACACCAATACTAAGTACAAATCATGCCCACTGTCTAGCAACTCTAAGCCCTTATCTTTCCAGCATGCTCCTCATGTTTAGCTTGAGGTAAAGGCTTAGTAAAGGGGTCAGCCAGATTCAGATCCGTATGAACTTTGTTTATTACGATGTCTCCACGTTCTATTATTACTCTAATATAGTGGAATTTTCTGAGTATATGCCTTGTGGTGACCTTGGTTCCTTTGCAAGAGCAATGGCACCAGTGTTGTCACACAATATCTCGATTGGATTTTTTATGCTAGGCATAACATCGAGATCACCAATGAACTTCTTCATCTAGGCAGTCTCTTTTGCAGCATCCGATGCAGCATTATATTCTGATTCACAGGTGGATTAAGCAACCACACTTTGCTTAAAGTTGTTCCAAGTTACAGCCCCATCATTCAGAATGAAAACATATCCCGTTTGTGACCTTGAATCACCACGATCAGTCTAGAAGCTTGCATCAGTATAACACTTAACTGACAGCTCCTCATCCAGTCCTCCATATATTAAGAACATGTCCTTGGTCCTTCTCAAGTACATAAGAATGTTCTTCACTGCAGCCCAGTGACTCTCTCCGGGTTCTGTTGATATCTACTCGTCATGCTAAGAGCATACGAGACATCAGGTCTAGTACATAACATGGCATACATGATAGAACCAATCGCAGAAGCATATAGAACACCTTCCATTTTCTTCTTTTCCTCTTCAGTGTTTGCACACTGCTTGTTATTAAGAATGGTTCCATGTGCCATGGGCAAGAGCCCCCTTTTTGAGTCTTGCATTGAGAAGCGTCGTAAGAACTTATCAATATATGTACTTTGACTCAAACCCAATAACCGCTTTGATCTATCTCTATAAATCTTTATTCCCAGAATATAAGCGGCTTCACCAAGATCTTTCATTGCTAAACATTTACCCAACCAGGTCTTAACATCTTTAAGCATAGGGATATTGTTTCCAATGATTAGTATGTCATCTACATACAGTATAAGAAAAGTGATATAGCTTCCACTAGATTTCTTGTAAACACACGGTTCATCTTCGTTCTTGATAAAACCAAAATCTTTGATTTTCTGATCAAAACGGAGATTCCAACTGCGAGATGCTTGCTTTAATCCATAGATGGATTTATTCAGCTTGCACACCTTATTAGGATTCTTTGGATCGACAAAACCTTCAGGTTGAACCATATAGACATCTTCCAGTAAGTGTCCATTAAGGAACGCGGTTTTGACATCCATTTGCCATATCCCATAGTCATAATATGCAGCAATGGCAAGTAGACTTCTAATAGACTTAAGCATGGCTACTGGCGAGAAAGTTTCCTCATAATCAATTTCTTGAGTCTGAGTAAAACCTTTCGCTACAAGTCTTTCTTTGTAGGTTTGCACATTCCCATCCATGTCAGTCTTCTTCTTGAAGATCCATTTGTTTCCTACAGTCCGACATTCGGCAGGAAGATCAACCAAATCCCAGACTTGGTTATCATACATGGATTGCATCTCTGCATTCATAGCTTCTTGCCATTTCTTAGATTCCGAATCCAAGATTGCAGCTTTGTAAGTAGCAGGCTCAGTTTCATCAATCATGAAGATATCATCATACCTTACAGGTGCACGACGATCCCTAATACCTTTCCGAACACTTGGTGTTTCTGTTGTTTCTTGAGTCCTCTCAGGCTCAACTTCAACAACTGGATCAGTTACTTCTGGTTCTGTCTGAGCAACTGGTTCAGTCACTTGTGATTCTCGAATTTCTTCAAGATCCACATAGTTATCTCCAATCCCTCACGCCAGAAGCTCTTCCTCTAAGAAAGTGCCTCTCGTTTAGTGAAAATCCTATTTTCAGTGGGGTGGTAGAATAGGTAACCGATCTTCTTACCGTATCCAACGAAAACCACTTTTTCGCCTCTGGGATCTAGTTTATCCGAAGATTCCAGAGTGACATAAGCATTACATCCCCAGACTTTAAGGTAGGATACATGAGGTTTCTTTCCATGCCATATCTCATAAGGCGTTTTATCAACCTTTTTCGTTGGAGCTATATTCACAAGTCTTGCGGCAGTTTCCAAAGCATAACTCCAAAAGGATTTTGGAAGGTTTGTTCGACACATCATTGATCGAATCATATCTAATAGAGTTCAATTTCTCCGCTCAGACACACCATTATGTTGCGGTGTTCCGGGTGGAGTGATTTGTGAAACTATTTTACAATCCTTTAGATGGTCGATGAATTCCTGACTAAGATATTCACCGCCTCGATCTGATCGAAGCATTTTAATAGTTCTATTTAGCTGACTTTCTACTTCGTTTTGGTACTCCTTGAACTTTTCAAGATTTTCATGTTTGTGCTTCATAAGATAAACATAACCATATCTACTGAAATCATCAGTAAATGTAACAAAGTATCCTTTTCCATGTCTTAACATTGTTCTGAATGGACCACATACATCAGTATGTACAAGTCCTAACAGATCATTAGCTCTTCCTCCAACATTTGAAAAAGGTGTTTTTGCTAACTTTCCACTTAAGCATGATTCGCATTTTTCAAACGACTCTGAACCTTTGAAATCTAGGATTCCTGCGGTTTTGAGTTGTTTAACAAGATTCTCACTTATGTGAGCAAGTCTACAATGCCACATCTACGTATCATTAAAGTCCAACTTATTACGTGTATGGGAGATAATGCATAATATGTTATCGTTTTGGATTTCTATCTCATAGATCCCATTGTTGGATTTTGCATCAAAGTAAAATACATCATTAAAATAAGCAGGAATAAATTCATCATTGAAACGATAATTAAAACCTTGTCCACGCAAAGCCGAAACTGAAACAATATTTCTAGTCACACTAGGAATGTAACAAACATTGTTCAAAACAAGTTCTAAACCAGAAGGAAGTAAGAGAACACATTCTCCTATTGCCTTCACAGCAACTCTTTGTCCATTGCCAACATGGACCTCCAAGTCGCCTTGTTTCAGCTTTCTAATCTTTCTTAGTCCTTGCAAAACATTGCAAATGTGGAAACCACATCCCGTGTCAAACACCCATGTTTTGCTAGGAAAAGCAAAGATTTCAATAACATATATGCCTGAGGACTCTCCTCCTGAAGCCTTAGCTTGTTTCAGCTCAGCTAAATACTTAGTGCAGTTCCCCTTCCAGTGCCCAGTTTCATCACAATGAAAACAATTGGCATCTTTCCGAGGTTTCTTATTGGCAACAGATTTTCCTTTGCCCTTATTGCCCCTTTTCTTGGTGTTCGGTTTCTTAACTTGACCCTCCTTGATCATTAGCACTGCTGCAGTTTTGCTAGGTATGTTTACTTCAACAGTTTTAAGCATCTGATGCAGTTCTGTAAGTGTCTTCTCCATCCCATTCTTATTATAGATCATAATGAACTGGTCATATGACTTGGGCAATGAGTTTAGGATGATATCCCAAGCTAACTCATCGCTCAAGGGTGATTCCAGACGAGCCAAGTGATCAACATATGCCTTCATTTTTAGCACACGAGTGCTAACTGGCGTTTCTAGAACATACAACTTGTTCTCTGCCTTGAGAACAATTTTCAAGTTGCGGTGCCAGTCCATGAAGTTGGAGTGCTTAAGTTTGTCCTTCTCTAAGATGGACTTGCGAGAGAATTGGGAGGCGGAATTGTTTTCAGTTGACATCTACAAAGTTCAAAATCTAATTTATTAGTATTTTATGTTTTAAATATCCTAATTTATCTTATGACCCAAAAGCAAAATTAATTAGGATGAGACCCCGATTCATCAATACACAGTGAACTGGCTTAGCACTATCCACTGGTACGACTAGGTAGGTAAACAACGATTGTTAATTGTGTCCACTACACAACTCTCCATTTGGGGTTATCGCTAAGAGCGATGTATGTTTAACCCCAACTATGCCCACTAGTCAAACAAGCGATGTTTGATCCTATACTGTTAACTGTAACACTGGCCTATGTTACACAGGAAACGCGATGATTACCTTCACTCATGATCAACGCCCAGATGCAGGGTCATCACTAACATTTGGATTCGATATAGAATGAAGTGTTAACTCGTTAAGGGTGGCATAAAACATCAATTTAAAATTGGGATTTAATTTTAATATTTACCATAAATATTTTGAATAACTCGTAGCATGATGCGAGTTACACAATCAGTTTATAAAATCCAATTTTATATAATTCGTGATAATTGAAACTCCTTTCAACACTCGACACGGTATAGTTTTAAATACCCTATTTAAACTATGTTGGTCGTATTATCGCGAATGGACTTGTTTTAATATTAATAAAACTCCTTTTATTAAATATGCTTTTCGGGTTTTATAAAACTTGTTTTAATAAAACCGTTGCCATGATTGTGAAAATTTTATTTATTTTGGGTTATCTAAATTATTTATAATAAATAAACCACAACCACAAAACATAATAATAAAATTAAACGAATCGAGCCCCTAATAGGTCGCCCGTTTCGTTTTAGCCAGAAACGAAACGAAGTAGTCAAAAGGGGTTTCAAAACTATTTTGATACAGCTCCCACTTGATCCGACATCTCTATCTTCATGGAACCTGTTCATCTTTTTATCTTCGTCTTGATCTTATACTTGTAGGATTACAAATAAATTTGAAATACAAATAAAACAAATCTATTCTAATCATATCTATTACACCGGATCCAATATCAGTAATAAAAAAAAATACAAATCAAAAAAATAAAACATCACAAACACAACCATGACAAGTGTCAAAATACCTAGGGCTCGATTCACATTACAATATCTTTTGTCAAAAAATAAATAAATTTTTTTTTGACAAATAAAACATAGATCAAAATTATAAATTTACCATCTATACGCGCATAACCGTGGCTCTGATACCACTGTTGGGAATCTTGGTATCGTATACACAGCGGAAGCGGTTTATATTATTATTTAAACTTAAAACCAATATATATATATATATATATATATATATAAATATATATATTTGAGAAAATAATAATAATTTTATTAATCCAATTAATAAAATATTCCCAATCAGGATCTCAGTTAAACGCGTATAAACAAATAAAACATAAACAACCATAGGGGGTTTAGTAATCAACCTTTGACGACTACACCGGAATTGTAACACGCGGGTTACAACGAATCCTCGCTAGTAGGAAGTTCACACCGAGCACGAACCAACCGGGAAGCAACACTTTGCAAGAGGAAGGCGGCGGCTTGTAGTGGTTATTGGCCAAAACAAGGCAAAAAGAGGCGGCGGCCCTTTTCCCTTGTGTGGCGGCCGCAAGAAACAAAGAGGAGGAGGCTAGGGTTTATTGTTTTTATAAAAGTGTGTTCTAGGGTTTACTCCTTAATCCTCCTTTTATAAAACAATAACTTACATTAAGCCCCCTTGTTAAATATCATAATACTCCTTAATATTAATCTTATTAATATTAAGTCCCTCAAGTCTAAAACAATTATTATTTCATAAATAATAATCCACCTACTTATGAACTTATCTGATTCGTGTACTAACGTGTAACTCTTCGGATCGTACCGGGTCGGGTTACATTGACCTCTACTTTTAATTACATCGGACATACTATATATCCAACAATAAGGACACAGCGCCCTCAAAGCCACAAAATACTTTAGCAAATGCTCTGTTTAGTAAAATCGCTCAGAGCCTAGGAGAAGTTTTCGATTTGTCCCCTCGCTAGAATGCGGTGATTAAATGCTTGAAAGGCCCCCATGCTCAAGATTTTTTGACCGTTATCCCAAGCGGCGAGCAATTTGAACAACCCTATTTGTAACTTTGTAGTTTTAATACTTTTTTTTCTCCTTTCTTTCTAGTTTCCTTTGGCTTTCTGTCTTCTTTTTCTTGATTTCCATCACTTTTTCTACTTGTACAAGGCCTTCGATGGTTCTCGAATTCTCAGAGACAACCCTGCATGAACAACCAGACTTAATTGGGAAATGGGTTTGGATGGAGAGAGAGCATGAAAATGGTGGATTTGGGGCCCACTTTCTGTTTAATGGCCTTTCTTCGACATGAATGGCTTCTTTAATTTGTTGTTGTTGAAGATTGCATGATGGGTTGATTGGAACGAGTAACATATAAATAAAGGAAACTATGTTTTTTTAAGATGATGTTTCTCCAAATATTCGAATCACTTACCTTCAAGGAAATTATGTGATGATTGGATTGTGTGAAGCAATGGCAGAAGTTTTGGAATTCGAAGTTTTGGAATTCGAACTTTTGGTCGCAGTGTTTTAGAAGAGGCTTTTGCCTTATGTGATGTTGAATGGATGTTTCCTTTGTATTTGGAATGTAGGCTTGTAAAATAACTAAAGAAACACCATGAGAGTTTGTTTACATTCACTCGTATAATTTTTACCGAATAAATAAACATAAACACTTAAAGAAACAAATTTTTTTGTTCATCGTCGTACATTGAGAAAATGAACGTGCTCATGTTTATTTATGTTTGTTATGTTTGTTGATATTTTAAGTGAACGTAAGTGCACTAACATAAATAAACGTGTGTTCTTGTTCATTTGCTAATTGATTAGTGTAAATAAACATAAACACTTGAAAGAAACAATTTTTTTAATGAAAAAATAATTGTATTCTTAAAAAAAAAAAATTGATTACTCCATTTGTTTCTAGAACTTGATTGGGCTACTGTGTTTAAGCATGATGGGGGTCAAATAATTTGACTAATAATAAGTATATAACTTCAAAATATAAATGAATGTAAAAAACTATTCACTGAAAATTTTGATTTGTTTACAGGCCCTATGCTTATAGTAAAACATTTCAACTTATTTTAGAGTTAAATTTAATGAATCAAATAATATAATTTAGAAAAAGTAAGTAAAAAGGCTACATGGAAAGAAGTTAGGGATGTGCAGTTGTGAACCCAGTTTGGTTTACAGTTTACCATTTTAAATGGTGTACGGTTGTAAGCCATCACTAGGCGTCCCTCACCGAACGGTTTCACAACCATCTTAAATGGTGTACGCCACCACTAGACGTCCCTCACCTACCGGTGTCACAGCCAACATACAACTCTATTTCCTTTCTTTATTAAGGCTCCTGTTGCTACAACAAGAATAAGGCATGGAGATGGTATGGATGTCTCTTCGGGTTGGACCTAGCACCTTCCGAGCATGTACCTACACCACGAACAACTCGTTAGAAGGGGTCCAGAGACCGGGGTCTCTGGACCACCCTCCGACGCTCAACATTAGTGATTTATCCCAAGAAATGTACATAAAAGTAAAGATAAAGGAGTAAATGAGGGATACGAAGTATGAGAGGAGGTGGTGGTTGAAACCCGGCGGTTAGCTAGCAGCCGAGGCGATTTCGGGCTGCTTAACTCGATGGCTAAAAGTTGGTTATTAGAACCATGGATATGTAGACCGCAAATATGGCAGCTCCAGGGCTCCGACAGGGGAGCTCGTGAGTTCAACAGGGGAGCTTAACAACTTTATTGTGTGTAATTATGGAGAGTTCATGAGCTGCTGATGTGATACTTTAGCAGCTCGTAGGCTCCTCTATGGGAGCTAGGCAGATTAGTTAGTGAGAGAATGTTTCTAGAGAGAGAGAGAAAGTGAGTGAGATGTCTTGAGTGGAGACCAAGACAAAATGGGATGGGTTTGAGTGAAGGTGTAACCCCCCTATTTATAGAGGGTGAAACCCCAAACCCTAATGGGCTTTGTGGTAATGGGCCGGGCTGGCCCATAAATGTTGGACCCACCTTTATTATTGACCTCCTGTAAGGCAGGTCATGTGCTTGTGTAAGGCAGGTCCTGTGCTAGGGAGCTGAGGAGCCGATGCGGGTAGCTTCTCTACACCAGCTTCTGGCTTTTCGGCTTCCTGGCCTGAGCTTGATAGCTTCTTAAATATGTTTAAACGTGGGGGTTTGGGTACCCACGTCATCAGCTCCAATGAAGGTAATCAAGACAATTGGGGGGGGGGGGGATAAGAAGTTTCCTATGGGATACGAGAGATTCTTTAAATAAAATTAGATGGATTACTTGGGAGAAGATAATGGCGAATCGGGAAAGAGGTGGATTGGGGGTAAGAAGCGTTAGTATGACAAGCATAGCGTTCCTCACCAAGTGGTGGTGGAGATTGAAGACGGAAAAGGACCAACTATGGGCGTAGTCGTAGCAATTCACAGCCGAGGAAGATATAACAAGACAATTGAAGTATGCAGATCGGTGAAAGGCCCATGGAAGACAATAGTCGACATCCAAAACGACTTGCAAAACGGAGGTTTAAGTCAGAAATGGTCAACTACCCGCTTTTGCCTTGTCAACTGGTCCAATGAAGGGATCCTATTTCATATGTAAAATTGATATGTCATATTAGATTTCTCAACCCCAGGACGTTTCCAGGGTATAATCTAGTAAATAAATGTAAATAAACTGTTCAGTGAACTTTTGGTTTGTTTACTAGCCCTATGTTTATAAAACAATTCAACTTATTTAAGAGTATAATTTAATAAATCAAACAAAAAAAGCTACATGGAAAGAAGTTAGGGATGTGCACCCGGTTTGTAGGGCCGGCTCAACTAGTTTGGTGGTCTAAAGGGAAGTTCAAATCCCGGGCCTTTTTAGGAAAAAAAAAACTTGTTTGTTGTTGCACACTTGCACTCGTAGTCCCACAACGGCAACATGAAAATTTTGGTGGCAGTATATAAGTTCAATGTTTCTTACACAGCCCAATTTCTGAAATCTGGATCTTTGCTCATCCTTGTACAGCCCAATTCAATATTCAGGAACAAAAATTATGACTCTATAATTTAGGTAGGGCTGTAAACAAACCAAACGTTCGGCGAACAGTTTGTTAACAGTTCGGCGGAAAGTTCGTTTGTGTTCGTTCGTTTAATAAATGAACGAACACAAACAAAAAATTTTGTTCGATTAGCTAAACAAACGAACATGAACAGAGGCCGCGTTCGTTTGTTTATGTTCGTGAACGTTCGGTAACATGTTCGTTTATGTTTGTTTGTGTTCGATAATTCATTAGGGTTTTTAATTTTTTATACTTAATTTAAGTACTTCAAATTTCTTAGTGGTAGATTATTTAAGTGTCTCACATGTTAATATTACTTTAACTATTTTGATTAACTGTTATTTTTTGTGGATTAAATGAGGATTTCAAGTTTAATATGATACCTATGTGTTTTTATAAGACATTATGTGATCAAGATTATGTCACGTATATTTGGGTAATTTGATAGTATATTCTGGGTGGATAATGTTAGCGATGAAAAATGCTAATTTTTAGAATTTAATGTGTTAGTTTATGCTTGGTTTTGTTCAATAATGCCTATTTGTGTTCGTTTACGTTCATTTGTGTTTGTTTGTGTTCGTTTTTGTCTGACACCTAAATTTAGCAAATAAATACAAACGAACTCGAACAAAAATCTCGTTCGGTAAGTGTTCATGAACAGTTCGTGAACACGTTATTTCCTTAACAAACGGACACGAACAAAAAATCTCGTTCGGTAAGCGTTCGTGAACCGTTCGCGAACACATTAATTACTTAACAAACGAACACGAACAATGCCTTGTTCGTGCTCGTTTGGTTCGTTTACAGCCCTAAATTTAGGGGCCCAAAGCCCTAGCCTAATTTGGCTTAGGCTCTAGCTTGCCCTGCCAGTTTGGTTTACAGTTTACCATTTAAATGGTGTACATTTGTACACCATCACTAGGCATCCCTCACCGAACGGTTTCACAACCATTCATACCATCTTAAATGGTGTACGTCACCAATAGACGTCCCTCACCAACCGATGTCACAGCTAACATGAGTGAGATAAATCATATTGTATTCGAATCGTGTCAAAAATTGTCACCCAACTTATACGTATATTTTTTTGGTAAATCGCAAGAAAATAGAAAAGAGGAATGAGCCCAGGATGGATTATGTAAATCATCATTCAAAAACTGGTTAGATTGTTGTTATACATGCAATTTTTTTTTTTTTTATTTTTTTTTTTTTAAGTTTTCCACTATGTGAGTCTATTTAGAGGGTGTTTGGGATTGCGTTTTAAATCTGATTTTTAGATTATTGCGTTTTGAAAACGCAGATAATTAGTTTTTTAAGCTATCAAGAGGGTGTTTGGGATTGCGTTTTGAATCTGATTTTTAGATTATTGCGTTTTGAAAACGCAGATAATCAGTTTTTAGTGTTTGGATTGCGTTTTGAAAACGCAGATAATCAGTTTTTTAGGCTACCAAAACGCAATAATCTATAAGCAGCTCCACCCCTGCTTTTTCAAAACGCATAATCTGTTTTGAATAATCAATCCCAAACACCCCCCAAAACGCAATAATCTATAAGCAGCCCCACCCCTACTTTTCCATAACGCATAATCTATTTTGAATAATCAATCCCAAACACCCCCTTAAGATTGGGAATTTTTTTAGTTGCATATTCTTTTGGAAAAACTGGTATCAAGCACCCCAGAATTTTAAGAGAAAAAACATACAACTCTATTTCCTTTCTTTATTAAGGCTCCAATGAAGGTAATCAAGACAATGGAGGGGATATGAAGTTTCCTATGGGGTACGAGAGATTCTTTAAATAAAATCAGATGGATTGCTTGGGAGAAGATAATGGCGAATCGGGTTAGAGGTGGATTGGGGTAGGAAGCGTTGTATGACAAACATAGCGCTCCTCACCAAGTGGTGGTGGAGATTGAAGATAGAAAAGGATCAACTATGGGCAAAAGTAGTCAAAGCAATTCACAGCCAAGATATAACAAGGCAATCGAATTATGCAGATCGGTTAAAGGTCCATGGAAGACAATAGTCGACATCCAAAATGACTTGCAAAACGGAGGCGTAAGTCAGAAATGGTCAACCACCCGCTTTTGCCTTGTCAACTGGCCCAATGAAGGCAAACTCTATGGGTTCGAATCCATTGAATAAGAGATCTTGAATGTAATTTGTATGACTACAATATGGACACTTTGGTTGAAAAGGAATGACAAGGTTTTCCATTGCTAAGTGACCAAGTCTAAACATGATTGCTTCAAAAATATAAAAATAATATGTAAACAATTAAAAAAAACGGGTTATACAAGTCGCGTTCATCTAACTCACAAATACATGTGTACTAGACGGGTTCACATGTCTGACATGATTTCAAGTTCATGCCAAGTTCAACAAGCCAACCCACAAACACGGACGTTTAGTAGCCCTAAGGTAAAATATCTATTTTGAAACATTACCATTGTATCGAACATAAAAACCGATAAAAAGGGTAAAGCCATTTATTATCATACAATACAAGTCACAGTAACTGTTAGGAACTCAGCGAAAAGAAACAACACATTTAGTAGACCAATTCGTTCCAAACGCATTATGACCTGAAGCTACCTTGACGGCTTGACTGTTTTGCAGGCATACATGTAACGTGACTTTTGTAGTCAAAAGATCTCAATATCATATGGCAAGTGTGGATATAGATATATAACGACTTCCAATACATGCTTCCAAGAATGGAATAATTTATACAGAAGGAATTTAGTCAAGTAACTAACCTGACACGACTTCTTGCATTTTATCAGTTGAGGTATAATAAATAGGCATACATCTTTTATTGCTATCAAGGCTCATGATTTAGCATCCGCCTTTGCAGGTCGTTCCACTGCAACGGCAAACAGGCTTACCAGATGCTTCCCAACCGTTATAACCACGTTCCAGCACCATTATGTTCTTAATTCCTGCATCATCCTTCCCTGCTGCAAGATAGTCTGCAAATCTGCGTGCACATTTTGGCCCACGAACCTGAAATAAATAACTTGATTGTCAACCTATGATATACTAATGTTTAATAAATAGAGTGCTTGAATGCCAACTATGCAGATGAAGATAGAAGATAATGTTTGATCATGTGCTTAAGATCTTGAAACACAATTAAGGTTTCTGATGCATGGACACGTACATGATTAGGGGATATGAAATTGGGCATTGTTTGATTACGGTTATACAACAACATTATATCTACTTTTTCATTCATCAAACTGGTTCTTAAATACAAGGAAACGAGAACTAGAAACATGTAAACATGCAAACATGGGATTGTGCTAAGCTATTGGAAGTTGAGCATGCAAAAAGGAAAATACTTCTAATTACTACATGCAGAAAACAAATGAAGTGGAAATCGAACGTGGGTTACGTGGGCACATATCGTTCTTCCACAATAACGCCTAAGATCTACTTTCTTGGATAACATTATAAGATATATGATATATAAAGAGGGCAATTGTGAGTGGGGCAAGCAAGGTTTAAAAGTGCGGAATCGAGCCTTGAGCTTGGTTTTAAAAAGAGCAAAGCGCACAAAAGCGACGAGGTCTAAAACCGAGGCGCAAAGTGCAGAGTGCAAAAGCGGTGGGCCTTTCGTACGCGAGGCGCAAGACGATTATATAATTTTTTTTATATCCTATAGGTTTGTAGCATTTTTTACCCAAAATATAGATATAAATAAGGTTTATATATTATTATGACTTAAGTTAAATGTACAACCTTTTTAGCTACATGTATAACACTTTGAAGCACAAAAACACCCCGTGTACGAAAAGCGCGCGCCTCAGGGGCATTTTTGTTGGCCAAAAAAAGCGCTCTTTTTGTACACTGCGCGCCTTGAGTGACATAAGGTGCATGGATCTGTGCCTCAGGTCGCTTCGCGCTTAAGCGCACCTGAGGTGTGCTTTTTAAAACCTAGGTGTCGAGGCGTTTTCCTTTCGCCTCGAGGCACACGCCTGACCCGTTTTTAAAAATTTGTGTGTGTGTGTGGGGGGGGGGGGGGGGGGGGCAAGAGAGAGTGCCACGTGTATGTGAAGCTCTCGCCTCGTGCAACGGTTTTTGGGGCCTAAACGCCTCAGCACGCATCACACTTTTGAAACGAAGTAACAGGGGCACAAACGCAGCTAGGGATCCTAAATCATCAACTATAAACTGATTAAACTATTAACAAATTTAATAACCTATATCACATTACAAAGCAATCAGCAATTAAAGTAGCCATAAAACAGTATACAGACACACCTGACTAAGAGCACAATGAAACACAAGCGTATCTTTGCCATTATCCTTAACAGTCTGGACAAGATTAGGTATCCTATCCTTAAACGTATCACTAGCAAAGTGAAGCGACCCAGCAATATGACCATCGTAACTCCTCTCATCATCCCTATATATAAATAAATAAATACAATCAAATTCTTAACGATTAATATTCATATGCATATAATGGGTTAGATATTAACTTATTAATAATAAGGTTACCTGACGTCAACAATGGCTACGCTGGCACGTTCTTTGAGGGACAGGAGCTCAGATCCGGTGATGTAAGAGATGGCTCTCGCCATTGTTGTTGCTGACGTCACCGGTGATGAGATGATGCTGATGATGGAGTTTCTGATGGTTGTGGTGAACATTAACACAGAGATGACGGGAGAATATGATTGTAGGTTTTAGTTTTTTTTTCATTCTACGGTCCTTGGTTTATTGTAGTCGTACATGTTACATCCATTGTGTTTTGAGACCATCTAGTATCTACTATTTTGTTTTGAACATGGTTTGATTGTTTGTGTAAATAACTAGTATGTTACCCACTATGCGCGGCGCAGAAACATACAACAAATCGAATTTTTTGTTTGGTTAATTACGTTATCGCGGCTACTAAACCGAGCAGCCGGTTCACCAAAAAATGGTTGCAACATCCTTGTCTCAGGTCAAACCGTTGTCGCTAGCTAATCTTTGAACCACCTTTGCGACCGTATGTGAATTTATGTATGCAATACGTCAATACGTTACGGTTATATTAAATAGGCGTTATTCATCTAATTTAGAAAAAAAAGTGTCATTCATCTAAAAATAAGTCAAGTGTTATTAATATTATACTCAAAAGACAAATATCTAAGAATGAAATATACACTGAGAAATAATAACTGTGAGTCTGTGACTTTCGTGGCTGTTGTAATGTTGTTGGCACACCCAATTAGAATCTTAGTGGTACTCCCACTACCCTAGACC
This sequence comes from Ambrosia x helenae, assembly GCA_030844895.1. Classification (NCBI taxonomy): domain Eukaryota; kingdom Viridiplantae; phylum Streptophyta; class Magnoliopsida; order Asterales; family Asteraceae; genus Ambrosia; species Ambrosia x helenae. The sequence goes on along the minus strand of CM061227.1, from coordinate 24,654,836 downwards.
GCTAACTGCCGACGCAACACCACACGACTGCTGCAACCACCGTTATCCGTGTTCCAAGATTTGTTTATCAAATTCTCTGTCTAAAGCACTAACGTTTTCTTTCTCCCTCTATATCTACCTACTCGGATGTCGGCGATCTGAACAGGCAGGGCGAAAACAACTCGACGGAGAATGATCAGAACCTTGCTGGAAACCTATCCGGCATCATCGTTCGCAGCGGCTAGGTGCTTGAAAACTCTCAACGATCTCCTTGCAACGATAAGATCATCGATGGTGCTTGCCATCCACGTCGGGTCGACGAACCTCACCACCGCTGGTTACAAACCACCACCACCAGATTAGGGATGAACCTTATTCCTTAACCCTTTCGATTGCCACCTGCCAGAGTGGAAGAAGGTTGTGGGATTGGTGTACTCAGAGCATTCTTAACACCAGCGTGGGAAGAGGTGAAGCTCCAGCTTCGATTTAGCGATGGACCTCGATTTGGGGCAGATCACGGGTAGTCGGCGGTGTTCTGGTTGCTGACATCAGTTGATGTTGCAGCTGTTAAACAAAGAAGGAAAAAAAATATAGTTTTTTGAATGGGGCGCACATTAGCTATCGTACACTGGTCATAAGAGTATGTTATAAATGTAAGTATAGATAATTTGAGGCACGTTTGGCTTGTATGGTTAAGTCACTTAAGTGCTTATTTGTCACCTGACATGTAAGACCCAACTCTTTTTAAAGACAATTAATTAAAAACTAATTTAGTTTTGATCTCAGTTTAGCATAAATTCCCTTTTTTTATATTTACACGTATGGATTCTTGGAAAATCCGCACATGTTATTTAAAGTAAGACATCTCTAAGCTTGACTACCATAGACGTTACGTATACACAGCATCATTGTTGTTTTACTAAAATGTCCCACACGGCGTGTGAAGATGAAATCATATCTTTATTCACAATAGTGATATTGGTCTCGAGTGTGTTCGGTTTCATGCTTGGTCTGTATCGCGTCTGGTTATGCTCCGTAGACGTGCCTACCACAAATACACATAGTAAACGATTAGTATTTGAGATTAACGGGTCAAACCATTGCGAAACCAATAAACAAATATTTTGGGTTTAAAACCCGCCGTAAGCTACGACCAAATGGCCATATAAAATAAAATTGAATGGAAAATTGAATTCTAACAAGCCATGCTAGTTTGAGGAAACATACTCTGCTCATTCTTCCTCTCGTCTGAACAATCCTCTGGTCTGAGCAAACATCCTCTGCTCATTCTTTCTCTGGTCTGTAGGGATGGCAAAAAAACCCGAGCATGACGGGTATACTCGAAACCCGAAGCATTTGGGACGAGTTTGGTATTGGAAATGAAATATTTCACGATGATGGGTCGGGTATGGTATTATGTGATATCCGACCTGATTACCCGAAACTAAATACCCGTTTACCCGAAACATATACCCACAAAGTATAAAAATATTTTTTGAGATACATATTATAATATATATTTACATTCTAAATATTTTAAAGATTAGTATGGTGATGATCATGTGTATGTTATTTATTACAATTTAATATATTGTAGATTTATAAAACAAAAACTTATAAAAAAGTATATATATATATATATACACACACATGCAAATCCCAATGGGTATACCCAAAATCCGCAGGTATGCTTTATACCTGACGGGTAATACCCGAAAAATATCCGACGGGTAATGGGACGGGTATGGTATGAAATTTTATAACCGGGTATGGTATTAGCCAAACTCGACCCATACCCGACCCGTTGCCATCCCTACTGGTCTGAACAATCCTCTGGTTTGAGCAAACATCCTCTACTCATTCCTTCTCTAGTCTGAACAATCCTCTGTTCTGAGTAAATATCCTCTGCTTATTCCTTTGCAGTTACGACCCCGAGGATGGTTCATACGTCGGTATTTAATCAAGTTCTAATCAACACTGTCCGATTAGCTTATTATGACTCGGTTTATAGATTTAGTCTTTAATAAATCTTTTAAAATTCCTAAAATGCCGTTATAGGCTTATATTTCAATTTAATCACCCATGGCGACTCAACTAAGTAATACACTAATACTTAATTATTTTTTATCCATTAGCTTGTTTGAAAGCCTCTAAGCATTTATGAACTTAGTATTTCACCAACTTCATGAATTCACCATTTTAAATCGCATCTAAGCGTATTAGCACGCATTAGACACACTTACGGAAAACGACTCACCGATTTGGCACCCACATTTCGTGTGGGTGTTTTTCATCCACATTTACCTGCCCAAGGTCCTACTTTACCATACAGACTTACCCGGTAGCGTTGACCCATTCCATATCATTCGAATCATCCATACGACCCACTGGCATCACGTGCCCTTTTTTGTTCAAAGTTATCAACCTGTGAAAATCCTTAATTTGCACATATTAATATCTAACCATGTAAATAGAAATGAAAAAAAAACATAAAAATATAATAGATTTTTTTTCTAAATACTTAAACGGGTTAACGGGTCAACCCATTTTATATATGCGTTAACCCGAACCCGATCCATTTTTAATACAAGTCGACCCGAACCCGACCCGCTTTTTTAAACGGGTCGTGTTACTTGACCCAAACCTGTTTTTTTCGTGTCGGGTTCGGGTCGGTTTTCGGGTCGTGTCAATAATTGTCGCCTTGTATCTCCCTATCAGTTCAAATCAACAATTACATTTTTTATTGCCCGTCTTTCGAACTTTGGCTATACCACGATGTTCGCCACTACGGTCACATCGTATCCATGTCGTCTTTGTCCTCCTATCCGGCCCCCTGCCGTCTGAAACAGTACGTCCGAATACGGTGATATAACCGTTATTTTTTGCCTTTTCGAAAACCCAATCTGTCAGGTCTTTAAGAGACCCGAATACTTGCAAAATTTATATACGAATCTATACGAGTCAAAACATATACGAGTTCAAATAACAACTAAAAATTATTTTTAAACAATATATATACGAGTTCAAATCTCACAAACCCTAAAACAAATTTATGTACGGGGCTAAATATACGAGTCTAAATATGTACATTGCTAAATATACATGGGTCTAAATTATAAACAAGTGTAAATACATAAGCACACCTGACTTGTTTCAAACGAAACATCCGGGCCAGGTTCGTCGCCACAGTTATCGCCACCGTTATCACCTCCCACGTGTGAATCCTTGAAGCTGTCATCACCCTCCTCATGCGAATCCTTGAAGCTGCCATGACCCTCCTTGTGCGAATGATAAGTCCCATATTCGTACTGTGGATGACTTGGCGGCACGTCAAATGACTCTGATTCTTCTATGTGCTCCTGGTTTAAATCAGGTAGCTGGTTCAAATTGGCAGCGCCTTCCCGTCACCACAGTGAACAATGGATATAATTTCCTCCTCACCATATTCCACCACGGGTTCGAAAATGCTTTCCGAGACATAAGATAAGTCAAACGAGTGCTCCCATTCACCCGAAACATTATTAAGGTGCCCCGAAGACATCGTGGTAGCTTGGTATTGATCGGATTTTATGGTTTAGGTTTTTTTTTAAATTTTTCATCGTCTGAGAAATGAAGCAAAGGAAGATGAATATATGGGAACCTCTACGGCCGTATGGGTCTATACGGGCCGAAGAAGGTTTAAATGGACCCGACAACCAGGATATCTACGGCATGTAGTGGCCTATACGACATGTATATAAGTTGCTTTTCAGACTGACACACTGCAAATCAGTCTGTTCATTGATTGTCCTTGTACCTTGTATGCTACTACGGGCCGTAGAGCCCATTACGGGCCGTTTAAGGTTTTCATGCAAACGAGCCGAGCCGCTCGCGAGCTACTCGAACTCGGCTCGGTAAAAAGCTCGAAACGAGCCGAGCCTTATCGAGCTTGAGCCGAGCTTGAGCCTAAAACAAAACTCGTTTATTTATCGAGCCCGAGCTCGAGCCTGACGTATGAAACTCGTTAGGCTCGTCGAGCCTATGTATAATATTAGTTTTTTTAATATTTAATCATATTTACCCCTCGTTTAAAGTTGTTAAGTTAACGAGCCCGAGCTCGAGCTTCACTTATCGAGCTCACGAGCCTAAACGAATTATTATTTTTATTTAATAATTTAACTAATAGATAACAAACGAGCCGAGCCCGAGCCGAGCTTGAGCTTGAGAAATTACTAACGAGCCAAGCCCAAGCTTTGAAAACAAAGCTCAAATCGAGTCGAGCTCGAGCCCGAGCTCTTATTAGTTAATCAAGCTCGAGCTCGAGCCTGTCGAGCTCGGGCTCGGCTCGTTTGCACCCCTATGACCAACCTCCCTCTATGGGCCGTATAGGCCTATACGGGCCGTAGGTCATACGGGCCTATACAGTCCGTAAGGGTTATTTAAACCTAATTTTGTAAATAACATACCTCTTCAGTAGGCCAACGAGTCATATCAATAGCCAAAAGACTACACACAGACGCATATCTCGTGTGTCTTTTAAACTCATAAGATTATAATAATTCATAAACTGGACTCTATAGTCCTAAAAAGTTTTACAATATTAGCAACAGAAACAAAACCCGAGGCGGTTTTCGTTGATATATAACTATATCTGCTATATACGAACTTCCATTACGAAAACCTAAATCCATCATCATTACATCAGCAGCCACTTTAATCATCTCACTCTAGACATAACCTTCACAATACCAATGGAAGATAATAATAATACATTCATCCATATGGAAGAAGACACAACACTAGAGTACGACGAGGATGATTATGAAGACGAGGACGATGATGATTATGAAGACGAAGAAGTCGAGGACATGATGATTATGTCGGAGACAACGTCAGGAAGTTTGGTTGATGGTTTGAAAGAAAGTGAAGTAAAGGAGATGAAGAGTGATGAGATTGATGCTTGTCCTATTTGCTTTGAAGGTTGGACTAGTAGTGGTGATCATCGAATATGGTATGAATATACTAATGAAGCTAACAAACACATTGTTGTAGTTTTTAAAATATTTATGGTTTAACAGCTTGATTGTTTATACTCAGATTTTAATCAGGAATATAGGATTATGATGCTAGTTTAGAATTTGGAAAATCACGAAAATAGACTTTGACCATTGTAAAAAGTAAGAATAAACATACTTTGCGTTTATATAATAGGGACTTCACTCCAAAGATGCTTTTGTAGAGCCTCTTTCACTTAGCCATTTAAATAATGACACTTAGATAAGGTTTCTTGGTCCTAGACGCTTCCACTAAACGTCTAAACCACACCAAATCTCTAACATGTAACTGCTAATCTCCCCAGACGCTTGCATTAGGTGGCTCTACTAGGGCTCGCGTTTGAAGTTTAGACATATTCTCTATTTTCAGATCTCAACGTCTTAGGCGCGTCCATATCCCCTTTAGAGTTTAGACGCCATCTCAAAGATGTTTAGATGCTAACTATTAATTTTTAGAGGCCAACTCCGTATCTACCACCTTTAGAGCATTCACATCACGGTAACATCTTCATCTCTATAATATACCAAGAGACGAGTGGTTAAATATAAAAGAAAGTGATTATGTGCAGTGCCGCAGTAAGAAATTCTTTGCATGGTGTTAGGGAATTTTGGGGCTGGTTGGCTATTGCCATAATATTTTTTTCGGTTCGGGTTGGGTCGCTATATTCGGAAGCCTTCAAAAATGATTTTATAGAATTCTAGCGGAAGCGTTTTGTATTTGGTTTAGGTGTGTTGGTTTGGCCTTGCGGCCGGAGGCCGCTTGGTTTCTAACTGGCGACTCTCAAGCCGGCTCGTGGATTTGTATAAGAAATAGAAATAGAAATAGAAATGAAGGATGTTTAATAGATTGATATGTTTTGGTTGGTACATTACAATTGAATAAGATGCCACAATTTATAGCAAATACAAGTCTAGAAGAAAAAGAAAATGACTAAACATTGGGGCATAATCCAAGGAGGCTAATCTTAGGGCAGTATGAAAGGAGCTAGTCTTGGTCAATGATCAATAATGTTGGTCAATAGTCAAGGTCAACATTATTGATCACTTGGGGGGACAAAGATGGAGCAAGTCTTGAAGCACAAATCTTGGAAGACTTTGACTAGAATTATTATTTTGACTAGTCAAATGGTCATGACTTTCAATACTCCCCCTCAAGTTGGAGCGTGAAGGTTACGAACGCCCAACTTGACAAGTGATATTTCTTCTTTTTCGAACACTCCCCCTCAAGTTAGAGTGTTTGCTTTTTTTGCGGGCTCATAGATTTAGACTGACTTTTCTTCTTGCGGGTAAAAAAAACCCGACTTTTCTTCTTGCAGGTTTAAGAACCCGACTATTCTTTTTACGAGTTTTAAAACCCGACTTTTCTTCTTGCGAGTTCAAAGAACTCGACTTTTCTTCTTGCGGGCTCAAAGGAACCCGACTTTTTCTTCCTGCGGGTTTAAAGAACCCGATTTTTTTCTTGCGAGTTCAAAGAACTCAAATTTTCTTCTCGCGAGTTCAAAGAACTCAACTTTTTTTTTCGCGGGGTCAAAGGAACCCGACTTTTTCTTCTTGCGGGTTCAAAGAACTCGACTTTTTTTTTTCTCGCGAGTTCAAAGAACTCGACTTTTCTTCTCGCGGGCTCAAAGGAACCCGACTTTTTCTTCTTGCGGGTTCAAGGAACCCGACTTTTTTTTTTGTCTCTTTTTTTGTCTTCGTTCTTCTCTATCTTGTGCCCCTTCCTTTTTTTTTTCTTCCCGTGCTTTTGCTTTTCCCCTTTTATTTATTTATTTTTCCTTTTCCTTTTTTTCTTCTTTCGAGCAGGATAGTAACCCGCTCTGATACCATATAGAATTCTAGCGGAAGCGTTTTGTATTTGGTTTAGGTGTGTTGGTTTGGCCTTGCGGCCGGAGGCCGCTTGGTTTCTAACTGGCGACTCTCAAGCCGGCTCGTGGATTTGTATAAGAAATAGAAATAGAAATAGAAATGAAGGATGTTTAATAGATTGATATGTTTTGGTTGGTACATTACAATTGAATAAGATGCCACAATTTATAGCAAATACAAGTCTAGAAGAAAAAGAAAATGACTAAACATTGGGGCATAATCCAAGGAGGCTAATCTTAGGGCAGTATGAAAGGAGCTAGTCTTGGTCAATGATCAATAATGTTGGTCAATAGTCAAGGTCAACATTATTGATCACTTGGGGGACAAAGATGGAGCAAGTCTTGAAGCACAAATCTTGGAAGACTTTGACTAGAATTATTATTTTGACTAGTCAAATGGTCATGACTTTCAATAGATTTTTCAACTTTTCTTTTGAAAAATCGCTTTATTATGTCAAAATTTTGTGAGGGTTGTTTACTCTTTTTCAAAATTCATGAGGGTTGATGTCAAGAATTCATGGGGTTGGCCGACCCCTGTACCGTAGCCCTAGGTGTGCCTTTGATTCCGTGACATTGATTTTGGGTTTTCGTATTGGGTGGGTTTTGGGTGGTTTTGAAGACTGAGTGTATTTTTGATGTGGCAGCTCAGACGAAACGTTTTTGGGGCACCGTATTGCGGATGGTCTAGTTTTACTAACTTTGCACATCCATTGGGAAGCAAAATTTAGTAATGCTGCGGTAAAATTATCTGTGGAGAACCGAGGAAATAACTTGGAGGCTAAAAGTGTAGTTTTTGACTTTGTTGCCTGAGTAATGAATTTCAAGAGGATTTTTTTTTTTAAAATCTTAATATTTTTGGAAAACAAAACAACACTTCGACGTTCATTTGTAAATTTTGCAGTAAGAACTAAGAATTAATATAACAATTCTCGTCGCTCTTAGCAATAGTTCCGGTTTGTATGTTACTTCCACCGCCACCTGCCGGTCATTCACAGTTTCGGGTTTGACCAATTTTCAATACAAAACCAGACCAAACTTTTTGTTTACATTCATATTCTGCACAATTTCAATGTAATCATGTTGGCGGTGTTGTATTAGCACTCTACCAGTGGCGGAGCTTGAAAAAAAAAAAAGTCCATGTAGGCTAAAAGTTATGGAGGCTAAAAGTTACAGGACCCTTAATACGGAGGTGCCCCAGACCCAATACATATAAAATTTTCTGAGCAAAAAAGGGCAACCCCCGGCCCAACAAAGCTTCGCCCTTGCATTCTACTATGCATATGTGGGATTATTGTCTGCCTACAAGATTGACACTTAATATGATTGCATACCTCTATGCCATCTATATATTATTAATCAATTTTCGCAAGGTATCTTGCATAATTCTTGTTGATAACCAATGGCGTTTATGTGATGGCTGCAGCTGTCTTCCTTGTGGACATATATATGGAATGTCATGCATAAGAAAGTGGCTCATACGGTGCCGAGGTGATGGGAAGGTTTGTCTGCCGTTTCCTATAAAGTTTCCATGAAAGAAAATTTGAATTACACTCTTTTTATTTATCAATTCTCTGATTATATACTCTTTGTTTTTATTGTTACCAGTGCCCAAAGTGCAAAAGGTTATGCACATTGAAGGATGTTATAGCGCTTTATGCAACTCGGCTTTGTGTTGCTGATGAAAAGCCACATGAGGTATGTATTTGCACAGAAAATTATCATTTTCTTGATTATGACATAATTTAGTGGACAAATGCCTACAATCTTGTCGTCAAATTTAATTTCTTTTAATGAAGTTGTAAAATAAATTTGATTAATTTTGCATATTAACTCTCTTTTGAGTTGGGGAAAATGTTCATATATTTATGCAGGCATCCACAACTGCTAACATTCCTTGCACCAAAGAAGAGGGTTTTAGTGGATTTCAGCAGTATGTATCTTCTTCACTGGATGCGTTGAAGCAGCGTATACATGCACTGGAGCGGCGTACTGAAGAATTTGACGTGCGTATGCATTTTTTGGAGCAAAGATTCAACGAGCTTATGGGGCAGCTGGCACCAGAGAACAGTCGGTAGTTTGATGCTTTGCATTCTAGCTTGTGTTTTGGGACTGAATGGATAGTATGTGTGCGTTGCATTGCTTTGCTGTGTTTTGAATATCAATTGCGCGCATGGGGAATTTTGTACATCTTTAATAGCCGGTTATGGACGAAGGATGGGAATGAATGTTCATTGAAAAGTAGTTATTTTGCCTAAACTTTTGTCATATATTGGTTCGTGAATTTAGTTCAATCTTTTGTTTTGCACACCTAAAGAAGAATTATGTGAACTCTTATAGATAAAGAGATTTCGAGTAACAGAATAAGAACTACGAAATAGAAACCGTGTACTAGAAAATATGAGGGAATTTGGTTAAGCTGTAACTAGACAACCATGTGCTCCTCCCCTAGCTAGGATACATGTCCGACAACACATCTTATATTTGTGCCTAAATAGCAGGTGCAAAAAAGAACAAAAAACTACATGTAATGGATCTTAAAGCTCTATTTATGTCATTAGTTTCATATGTCGAAAGAAATATGATTTTAACCAAATAAATCTATAAAATATATAATCATACTTTCAATAATTTGAATATATTTAGACTATCTCCAATGTTAGAGAAGAATAAAGATACATTGATGCCTTAAATCTTAATGACTTGAAATGATGTGGCTGGGTGACATGAATAACAGAGGGGTGAATATCTAGGGTTGAGAGAGAAGAGAAGAAGAGGGTTGTTGTGAGAGGGGATATGGGACCCACTAGTCTGTCGTCTGTGCAACAGAGGAGGGGGAGAAGGGCTGGGCAGTTGAGGTGGCATCGAGCATAGGCAAAGGGCGAAAGGGAAGGGCATTGGAGACAATATTAGACCATTGGCAATGTTATCTTTCGATACCAAAAACTCCACGTGAAAGAGAGATGGAGGAAAGGCGGCCGGCGTGAAAGCCATTATTTTTTAAGGTTTGTTTCTTTTTTTTAAGTTAAAAACAATTTATGTTTGTTTCGTTTCTTTAAATATAAACACACACTAGAATATTATTTAAATTTTATATAATGCCTAAGGGGCTGTTTGGTTGATTAAGTGCTGAATCATTAAGATGGTCTTAATGGTTAAGAGGCTCTAATTGGTTAAGAGCTGAATCATTCAGCATCCCTTATTAGCTTAATGGTTCAGCACTTAATCATTCCATTCAGATGCTGAAACAAACAGTCTGAATGCTGAATGATTCAGACTTGAATGGTTAAGAGGCTGATTAAGAGGCTACCAAACAGCCCCTAAGTATCTTTTAAAATTTATTATTAGACAATGGGGAGTGGGGCGGAAAGAGGGGAACAACCTTTTCAAGCCATCATCAACACCATCCCGTGGTGGTGTGGAAAGGGGGGGAAGCCCCAAGGGCGGGGAGTTCTTCACTGGCGTGGGGCGGAGGGTTGAGATGAGGTGGAGTTTTGTGATTGGTTTGTTATTTTTTTAAACCTTACACACAATAATGTTATTCTCTTCCCTCCCCCCCTCCCCCTTCCACTCCTCACAATTTTCACCCTTCACACATGGTCCCAACATGTGTCACATGACACATCACGCCACTCTTTCCTCCCCCTTCCACTTCGTATGGTCTTACATGGTTGAACCAACATGGTGAGCAATGTGACTTTCTTGGTTTCCACTATATTAAAGTTCATTGTGACATCATTCACTATATTTTGTATAAAGGCAAACAAAGTTGTTACGGGCTTTCGTGAGAGCCCTTTATGACGAATTTAGGATACCCACAGGGCTTCAGGTCCACCAATTCAGAGAAAACCTGAACTATATTAAAGTTCATTGTGACATCATTCACTATATTTTGTTTAAAGGCAAACAAAGTTTTCACGGGCTTTCGTGAGAGCTCTTTATGACGAATTCAGGATACCCACAGGGCTCCAAGTCTACCAATCCAGGATACCCACAGGGCTCCAGGTCTACCAACATGTGTCACATGACACATCACGCCACTCTTTCCTCCCCCTTCCACTTCGTATGGTCTTACATGGTTGAACCAACATGGTGAGCAATGTGACTTTCTTGGTTTCCACTATATTAAAGTTCATTGTGACATCATTCACTATATTTTGTATAAAGGCAAACAAAGTTGTTACGGGCTTTCGTGAGAGCCCTTTATGACGAATTCAGGATAACCACAGGGCTTCAGATCCATCAATTCAGAGAAAACCTGAACTATATTAAAGTTCATTGTGACATCATTCACTATATTTTGTTTAAAGGCCAACAAAGTTTTCACGGGCTTTCGTGAGAGCTCTTTATGACGAATTCAGGATACCCACAGGGCTCCAAGTCTACCAATCCAGGATACCCACAGGGCTCCAGGTCTACCAACATGTGTCACATGACACATCACGCCACTCTTTCCTTCCCCTTCCACTTCGTATGGTCTTACATGGTTGAACCAACATGGTGAGCAATGTGACTTTCTTGGTTTCCACTATATTAAAGTTCATTGTGACATCATTCACTATATTTTGTATAAAGGCAAACAAAGTTGTTACGGGCTTTCGTGAGAGCCTTTTATGACGAATTCAGGATAACCACAGGGCTTCAGATCCATCAATTCAGAGAAAACCTGAACTATATTAAAGTTCATTGTGACATCATCTATTAATATATATAAAAGAATTGAACATTGCTGATGTGGCATGCAATGGTGCCTTCAACCTTTCCATGAAACTGCCACGTGGCATCATAAATGAAAGATTTTAGTGTTTTTGAATTATTTCCTTTTTTAATTAAAAAAAAGATAAACATAAAACCCTAACTTTATCTCTCTATCTCTTAATTCTCAATTACTAAAATTAAAGGGGAATTGGATTTTAATAACCTGAACTATTGAGAATTGGCCACTGGCACCCCAAACTAAAAAATTGGCCATATATAACCTAAACTATTAACATTTTGGAATCTAGCACCCAACTAACTGACGCCGTTAGTTAGGTTGCTGATGTGGCAAGAATTGCTGACATGGCACGATGGTGGGGCCCTCATTTAAACCTGTCACATGCTGATGTGTTAATACCCATTGAAACAAAAATCCTAAAATAAAAAAATAAATCCACATCATCATCATCTTCATAAACACACATCATCATCTTCTTCATAAACACAAAACCAGATCTGCATCATCTTTATCATAAAAAAACATCTCCCCTGCGCTCTCTCTCTCTACACACAATCCACACACATCATCATCTTCATAACACGATCATAGGGTTTGTGAAGAATAACAAGCTTTCGTTCCAGATCTACAAACGATCCACCATCTTCTTCGATGCTGACGGTACTCCTCAAAGTCGTCCTCCTCCGCTGCCGATCCACATTCCTCACATAACGATGCAGATCATCTACACATTCAATGCTAATTTCTACGCGCTCTCTCTCTCTCTCTCTCTCTCTCTCTCTCTCTCTGTTACTCTTTCATCTCTTTCCCTCTTTGAAACAACAATGGTGACCGGATACCTTCTCTCTATCTCGATCTGTTCTTGACTTTAGGGTTATCAGATTTGTGATTGGGTTGGGGTTGACCGGTAGTGGTGGGTTTTTATCTGCTGTTATGAAGATAAAGAAAGAGTTATGAAGATGAAGAAAGGGTTCTTCCATTTCAAATAGATTATCTGGTTTTTGGAGGACATAGATGTGGGTTATAATATCATTATAAGTTAGATCTGGGTTGTTGTTGTTTTTTTTTTTTTTTTTTTTTTTTTTTTTTTTTTTTTTTTATGATGATGATGATGACGTGGCTTCTGTTTTTTAATGAAATACACATGTGGAATTATTAGTTTTTTTTATGATGATGATGTGGCTTCTGTTTTTTTAATGAAATACACATGTGGATTGACACATAAGCTGCCACGTCAGCAACTGGTGCCACGTCAGCAACCCAGTTAACGCCGTCAGTTAGTTTGGTGTTATATTCCAATAAGTTAATAGTTCAGGTTATATATGGCCAATTTTTTAGTGTGGGGTGCTAGTGGCCAATTACAAATAGTTCGGGTTATTAAAATCCAATTCCCCAAAATTAAATTGAGTTATTTTAGGAAAAAAAAATTAAAAACAAATTTAAATTTTTCTCTCTTATGTTTCTCCCATAATTTTTAAACGTTAATATCTTTTATATTCGAGATTTTTTAAATAAAAAAATTACACAAAATTAACGAGCGTTTTATTATCTTTCCAATGAGTACCATAGTGCCATATAAAAAACGGAGAAAAAACGACTATTTTTTGTGGGGTTATGTTCATACAGAAAAAAAATACAAAGTGTTCAGGTTATTCATTAATCATGTTTTTTTCTTTTAAACCAGTTTCTTATCTACGATGTTGAAATTCAGCCCAATCATCATGCTACCATTGGAATTTTACTCTTCTAAAGATGGATACGTATACTTCATCAAGAGAAGTTAGGAGAAAGAATCGCGCAACACTGCAACACATGGTGTCACCTTATAACAAGGTTTTTTTATTTATTTAATTAGAAGAGTAATAATTATTACTATTAGTATTAGTATTAGTATTATTAGAATGGTTATATTTTTCAACCCCTATCATGAATTCTACATCTATATAAGTCAAAGTCAAACTGTAACATATTTTAAATTATGTAAAGATGATTATATGTTGAATGTTATCCTTTTAATACTGTATTATGTTTAATATGGTTTATTCTTTTTATTTTTTTAACTTTTTAACTAAATGTTTTTTTAACTAAGATTGATTATGTTTAAGTTATTTACTTTTTTCGTGATTTGAGTTTTCTTCTTTTATGATCTTTTATTAAATCATATTAAATTTTTCAACCCCGAGACCTTCCCGGGGTAATCAGCTAGTTCACTATATTTTGTTTAAAGGCAAACAAAGTTTTCACGGGCTTTCGTGAGAGCTCTTTATGACGAATTCAGGATACCCACAGGGCTCCAGGTCTACCAATCCAGGGAAAACCTGACCACACACCCGTCTGAATACACGACAGTAAATAATCGGTAAAACCTATTATCCTTTAAGTCTCGAACTTATGACCATTCAACCCCAAATCACCTCTAATCAAGCCACGTACCACTCTTTTTGGTGGGTCTCATCCACTATTATTTTACGTCCTACCACAAATGACTATCGGATCACTATATATATGAACACATACAATTTTTTTTTGTCGTGTTTATTTTATATAGGCGAAGTTATTTTTATTTCAACATAACTAGGCTCAGTTTTACATAAAGTGTTTAAAACTTTAATCTTCCATTTATTTAATAAATTAGTATTTTAAATTATGTAACAGGATATTGTATACTTGTATGACCTTTTGTTGACGTGGCATAAACGAAATCCAATATCTTACGCTGGTGGGTGTGAAGGAGGCTCATCAAAGATGACGACTCTTCACCTCATCTGCCATATTAGCAAGGGTAAAAGCATCATCACTATGATGGGCCAAGGGTGTAGATAGACGCATCATCAACATTTTCATTTTCATTTTATTTTATTTTTTGTTTTTTTAATTAATTAATATTCTAATATTAATATTAATGTTAAAAAGTTAATATTACATTAAAAAAACATTACTAAAAAAACACAACTAAAATTACATTAAACTACTCGACATAATTTTTTTTTTTTTTTGCAAATAATCTACCGTTGTCCGTTGTTCCAAATATATTCAACCAAGTCCGTTTGAAGATTTTGATACGTGAACTCGTTATGTAATGAGAACTTGTTTAAATCTTGTTGATGTGGGTCAACAGGAACAGTATTCCCCGTCGGGGCATTCTCGTCATACTCATAGATGGCCGCGCCTTCGTCTTCGAGTATCATGTTATGCAACAAGATACAAGCATACATACAGTAACACAACTTTTTTGGGGTGAACATACGTGCTGGGTTTTAAATGATGTGTCATCTTGCTTGTAGAACCCAAAATAACCGTTCGATGTCCTTTCTTGCCGCCTCTTGAAACTTGACAAATTTCTTTCTTTTTTCGCCGTACAGGTAGTGAATAGTTTTAACGATTGTAGAGAAGGGTGGGTAGATCCCATCAGCAAGATAATACCCACGCTTGTATTCCACCCCCGATACTGTAAACCTGGTATATGGACCGGTTCCTTTTATGACATCGTCAAAAACCTCTGATTGGTTAATGACATTAATGTCATTATTCGATCTAGGAATGCCAAAGAAAGCATGCCAAACCCATAGATCTTGTGAACACACAGCCTTCAAGATTATTGATGGATGTCGTTGATCCCCTTCGTGTGAACATTCTGCGCCATGCATTCAGGCAGTTTTTTCAAGGCCAATGCATGCAATCAATGCTTCCGTACATTCCTGAAAACCATGTCTTTGGTGGTGGAACTGATACAATTGTTGGACATCACAGGAGTTTGGTTTTCGTAAATATTTCTTGCTATATAGCTTCACCACACACTTGCTAAACTTGTATAGACATTCTCGTGTAGTTCTTTCCGACATCTTTAAATACTCGTCCCACGCATCTACCGTAGTCCCGTATGCTAGTTGCCGAAGTGTCGCTGTGCATTTTTGTAGGGTGGTTGTAACACCCCAACCGATGGCGGAATCATCGAGGTGCCACGTAGTGACGATTGTTCAAAAGCTCATGGTACTAAAATGTAAATATTATTGATTAATCAAAATTGTCTTACATGGAAATGGAAAATACATTGTCTAAATGAAATGTAAATATTGAAATAACTGAATTAAAATAAAGCACTAAATGTTCCTTGCTAAAGCACAAGATCAAACTGCACCTGAAACATGTACAAAATAGATTTGGTCAACATATGAAATGTTGGTGAGCATTCCTAGTTTTGATATATATAGTAGGTTAAAAAGTTATACAATTCAAGTGCAAGCTACAGTGCAAATATGTAAACTATGTATCATACAAATGAGCGAAATCAACCCTGTGACTGTATAATGTACTGTATGAACTGTAGTGTACTCAACCAATCAATAGATGATAACTTAACACTGGCCACGGATTCTCCGATGAAAAAGGGGGAGAATCAATCTAGGCGGGTTGTCAATCCAAATAGCGCTATCCAATGTTAAGGTCGGCTTGTACCATGTTAATGATTTCACTAAGTACAAATGTAATCCACATGTATTGTCTAAGCATAAAGCACGTTGTAAGCAATGCACATAGTACTAGAATTGTATTGTAAAAATGTAAACTTGTATTTGAAATTGTAATAGTGTACATGTAACACCCCAAAAATGTATAAAGGCAAAAAGGGGTAGGAATACTCACTGTTTACGTAATAGCTTGGAATTGAACTTGGACAACGAAATATGTGTTGGAACTATCTCAAAGTATCAACCTAAAGAATTTGATAATGTGTAAGGGAAATAACTCTAGGATACATGTATTTTAGGGCTTCGAATTGGGGATAAACGTTTATTTGATTAATAAACAAATTGTTTATTAAATATAGGAAATTTAATAAATAAATAAATAAAAGTCTCTTTGTAAAATCTTAAGTTGAATATAATCATAACATAAGGTTTTGAGTATGAAAATAATTTTTATAAAATTACTTTCTTGAATATAGAATATTTAATCTAATTATTTCAAATTGTCAAAATATGACTTTAATATCTAAAAATATTAAAATCAAAGAATTGCTGAATTAAAAATTGTATTTCAGTTCTAAATGGATAGAAATAATTTATGTAAAATTTTGGTGCAAAAATATAGTGAAATGAATTTATTATGATTTAATTATGATTAAATCTAACAAAAATTGATTAAAAATATAAAATAAATGATTTTTCAGAATTAAAAATCATTTCTGAAAAGCTTAATGTTGTAAATACTCAGAATAAAATTTGTGGAAATTTATAAATTTGTTTTGATATTTTAATGGAATTTTATAAATATAATAGAATAAAATTGATTTAATTATTAAATATATTAAATAAATGAATTTTTGAAAACTAAAAATTGTAGGTGAAGCATTTATATCAGATTAACCCAAGATAATTTTTGTAGAATTTTTAAAAGTGTTTTAGTATTTAAAAATGAATTTATAAAAAAATACACTTAATATATATATATGAAGCTTATAAAACAACAAAAGAGAAAAAAAAATGGTGTATGCCGAGATTCGAACTCGGGACAGCCGGGTCAGAGTCACCAAGCACAACCACTTGGTCTAGGCCTGTGGTTGTGTTTGGATCCTGTACGTTAAATATTTATAATAAAACGCGATTACATGTTCTTCCCCAAATTCATCATTACTAGCCCTAGATTTTACAATCAGACAATCCACACAACATTAACCCGATTAACCTTAGGGTTTTTGTTGTGTGTGTACCGACAAACAAAACCACCAAAAATATTTAACTTACAATGCAGTTACGAGCTCGATTGGTCGGTCAATCAAAAAGTCAACTCGAACAAAAAATGCTAAAGAACAGACGATTTTGAGAGAAATTAGAGATTGAGAAGAAAGGATTGGCGAGTTGTGGATGCTTGTGAACGTTCAATTTATAGTGCTAAGCACTGGATCGTAGATATGGTAAGGATTGACCAAGTATTAATGTTCACGCGTGTTCTTGATAATTTTGGTATCAATTGGATGATAATCAACGCGTTATTGAGTCGTTGTAGGCCGATAATTGCGTTCCCATTCCATCAATCAATCAATTGCGAGTTAATGTTGGTCAAATATGAATTTCTTATTCATATCAGCTGCAGCGCGTAACAGACATGGAAAGGAAGGAGAAGTGAATGTGGAGTTAAATAAATTATTTGCTGGACATAAATCATACCAAGGGTGTGGAGCAGTGGGTAGTGCGTGTGTGTTTGTCTGGAAGGTCACCGGTTCGAAACCCGGCTGGACCTTTTATTTTTTGATTAAAATGGGAAAAAGGGAGGTGTTGTTGGGCCTTGGTTGTGGGCCGGTCAATTGGGCTGAGTGAGGGTGTGGGCTGGGCTCAGCATTGGTTTTGGGTAAAGAAATCAATAAATCTATAGATTATTATTATTGTTACTATTATTATTATTATTATTATTATTATTATTATTATTATTATTATTATAAAAGAAAAAGTGACGGATGTCACAGCATCCCCTACTTTTAGAAACTTCGTCCCGAAGTTAATAGAAACATAGGGTTATGGATGCTTGGGTAAAAATTAAGATAACTGTGGTTTGGAAAATTCGAATGATTTGGATATGTGGTTTGATAGGTGTGAGTTAAGGATTTGGATTAGGTTTGTCTCGAATAATAAGGAGAATAAGAATCTAGTAATTCACTAAGTTTCAAGTTTTAGGAATCCTATGATAAATGTACGAGTTGATTGACTATAACAAGACCAAATGAACTACAAGCAAACAGAGTTTGTTCCTGATCCGACTTTCAGTCTCACTTTCAATGCATCATTAGTGTTTGTATACAGGGTGTACCGCAGCTAACCCACCACACCTTTGATACCTTGAAAACGTACTGGACGCCTTCCCAAAAACTCTAATAGAATTTCACACTACCCTAATGTACCTGTAAATTCATGATTACGTTCCGGACCGGAATCATCAATTTACCTTACATTAAAGTTTTGCGTCCCTCTATGACCCCACCGATTGTTGAGCAGGTTTGATAGCCTCCACCAGCCGTGGAGTAGGTTGTAGGGCCCCTCCCGACTGTTTGAAAAGGCTTAGTGACCCCTACCAATCGTTGAGTATGTTCGATAGTCTCCACCAGTCGTGGAGCAGGTTGTAGGGCCTCTCCCGACTGTTGAAAAAAAGGCATGATGACCTCTATTAAGTGCAGCAATTATTATTCACATAGGTTGCAAATTGATAGTATGTTTATGCAAGCAAGTTTGTAAGTACTACAACCATTAAGTGTAAGTGTTATCATGAATAATTAAATGTTTACGAGTATCATGAATAATTAGATGTTCAATGCGTAGTCAAATTAAGGGAAAAATCTAGTTTCATGTAATAACCAATGATGTTTTCTTAGAAAAGCATCTGTGAGATCAAGTATCAAGTCCAAACGTTTCAAATAAATGTAAGGTAGAGTCTTGTATGATTAAAAATAAACGTAATCAATAAAATAAATTTCCAAATCTGTGTTAATACACAATATTACGCAAGGAAATTTCTAGATGTTGTATGCTAATGAGTGCGACAAAATTGGGTACAAAATGATAATAGGATCAAGAAAATGAAAACACGGGTATTGGATTTCTCGAGTCTTGGGAAGATTTCATCCATGGCTTAACTAGTGGGATTAACGTCATCCTGATCAGTTGTTTCGTTGGTATTGATGTTGAAAGCTCGTCCATGTGCCACCAGGTTTACATTGTTCAATTTGGGACATTGAGGTAGCATGTGGTTAGGGTCTCTACAATGATAACATGCCCGACCGTTAGTAATCTGTAGTGGTTTCTGGGCAGCTGTTTGATGATTATCTTGCGTCCAATCTGTTACACGGCAAGTAGTGACAAAGTGTCCAAACCTTCCACATCTAGTGCATTGACGACATGGAAGACTTGCAGGGTGATGATACTTGCAAGTGTTGCATTGAGGATGGACTCCCGTGTAGGCCTTCTTGATAGGAGGTTGAGTCATAGGATCCACAACAGCATGGTTCTGATCATCGCCCATTCGTTTCTTAGAGTTCGAAGCAGTAGTGGCGGCCTTTGCTAAAATAGTCTTAGATTGTTCAACAACATTGGTGGTTTTCTCAGTAGGTGTCTTGGTGCCCTTCCTAACCAAGTTTCCTTTCCTTACGTGTTTGTCTGTTAATGTGGCTGCAAGTTGGATAGCTTCTTCTACCGTAGTGGCTTTGCCTCCAGTGACAACGTCTTGAATCAGGTCAGGTAATCCCTCGATATACTTTTCGATTGCTCGAGAGACCGGGGTGACCATGTGTGGAACCAGTATGCTAAGTTCGTGATATCGAGTATTATACGCAAGATTCTCACCACTGTCTTGTTTCAGTCCATGGAACTCTTCCTCCAGTTTCCTGATTTCGTTCCTAGGGCAGAATTTGGCGATCATGAGTTCCTTAACATCTGCCCAAGATAATGATAAAGCAATATCAGCTCCTCGATTGCGCTTTTCGCCATTCCACCAGGTCAGCGCCCCCTTTTGAAGGACACTAGTAGCATAGCGAACGCGGAGTTCATCAGGACATTCACTGTTCACAAAAGTACTCTCCATGCTTTCAAACCATTGGAGAAGGCCAGTAGCACCCTCCTCACCAGTGAATTTTGTGGGGTTGCAGGAGTTAAAGTGTTTGAAAGTGCACCAAAATTGAGTCGTACTCCCTGTGTTGGCACTGTTACTATTCTGGGTTATCTCACTGACAAGGTTTGGGATCACTGCAGCAATTTGCTCGGCGACTAAAGATGCGAGGCGACGATCAGAACGTCGTCCCGAAGCACGAACAGGGCGTTGGCTGGCATCACGGAGCATGCGGCGAGCAGACATCTATGAGGTAGTTAAATAATAATCATGAGATTAGAAAGTGTAAGTGTATAATCGTACGGATAATTATGAAGATATGATCTTGTAAATACTCATGATATGCAAAGTATTGTATATGAAACGAGAGGGTATTATTGGAAAAACTTGTACAAAATACTTGGAGTGCCCTTGTCTAGCCGTAAAGCTCAACAAGAACGTTGACTTTTCAAAGGAATTGAACCCAATGGTGATCAAAGGAGACATGCTTTAGCCTATAAGTGGACACTCACTCCAGGAATCCCCAGGTAAGCATAACAGGTCCGTAAATGGATTTATGCGCTATGCTTGCCTATGCCAGAAAACCCAGTGTACAGGCGTCCACCCTTCCAGATTGCACGTGTCCTTATCACACTCATTAAAGTTCAACAACTTTGAAGGAGTAAAATAAGAGTAGGTATTATGTCTAAGAGTGTCTTCATAGAAGGTAATGCTCCCGTTCCATGATGATGTAAACTTTCCACTCTCTGTAGGACACCATCTCTATGCACCATGATGAAAGATAAGAAGAATAGAGAGAGGGAAGAAGGGAAAGATAGAAGGAAGAAAGTAGGGAGAAATGAGGGGTAGGGTAATTCAGGAAATATTATGCATGCAAGTTTAAGTTCGGTTATAGTCTAGGCCATTTTATCTAATAACCTAATTCCCTATAACCATGGCTCTGATACCAATCTGTAACACCCCAACCGATGGCGGAATCATCGAGGTGCCACGTAGTGACGATTGTTCAAAAGCTCATGGTACTAAAATGTAAATATTATTGATTAATCAAAATTTCTTACATGGAAATGGAAAATACATTGTCTAAATGAAATGTAAATATTGAAATAACTGAATTAAAATAAAGCACTAAATGTTCCTTGCTAAAGCACAAGATCAAACTGCACCTGAAACATGTACAAAATAGATTTGGTCAACATATGAAATGTTGGTGAGCATTCCTAGTTTTGATATATATAGTAGGTTAAAAAGTTATACAATTCAAGTGCAAGATACAGTGCAAATATGTAAACTATGTATCATACAAATGAGCGAAATCAACCCTGTGACTGTATAATGTACTGTATGAACTGTAGTGTACTCAACCAATCAATGGATGATAACTTAACACTGGCCACGGATTCTCCGATGAAAAAGGGGGAGAATCAATCTAGGCGGGTTGTCAATCCAAATAGCGCTATCCAATGTTAAGGTCGGCTTGTACCATGTTAATGATTTCACTAAGTACAAATGTAATCCACATGTATTGTCTAAGCATAAAGCACGTTGTAAGCAATGCACATAGTACTAGAATTGTATTGTAAAAATGTAAACTTGTATTTGAAATTGTAATAGTGTACATGTAACACCCCAAAAATGTATAAAGGCAAAAAGGGGTAGGAATACTCACTGTTTACGTAATAGCTTGGAATTGAACTTGGACAACGAAATATGTGTTGGAACTATCTCAAAGTATCAACCTAAAGAATTTGATAATGTGTAAGGGAAATAACTCTAGGATACATGTATTTCTAGGGCTTCGAATTGGGGATAAACGTTTATTTGATTAATAAACAAATTGTTTATTAAATATAGGAAATTTAATAAATAAATAAATAAAAGTCTCTTTGTAAAATCTTAAGTTGAATATAATCATAACATAAGGTTTTGAGTATGAAAATAATTTTTATAAAATTACTTTCTTGAATATAGAATATTTAATCTAATTATTTCAAATTGTCAAAATATGACTTTAATATCTAAAAATATTAAAATCAAAGAATTGCTGAATTAAAAATTGTATTTCAGTTCTAAATGGATAGAAATAATTTATGTAAAATTTTGGTGCAAAAATATAGTGAAATGAATTTATTATGATTTAATTATGATTAAATCTAACATAAATTGATTAAAAATATAAAATAAATGATTTTTCAGAATTAAAAATCATTTCTGAAAAGCTTAATGTTGTAAATACTCAGAATAAAATTTGTGGAAATTTATAAATTTGTTTTGATATTTTAATGGAATTTTATAAATATAATAGAATAAAATTGATTTAATTATTAAATATATTAAATAAATGAATTTTTGAAAACTAAAAATTGTAGGTGAAGCATTTATATCAGATTAACCCAAGATAATTTTTGTAGAATTTTTAAAAGTGTTTTAGTATTTAAAAATGAATTTATAAAAAAATACACTTAATATATATATATGAAGCTTATAAAACAACAAAAGAGAAAAAAAATGGTGTATGCCGAGATTCGAACTCGGGACAGCCGGGTCAGAGTCACCAAGCACAACCACTTGGTCTAGGCCTGTGGTTGTGTTTGGATCCTGTACATTAAATATTTATAATAAAACGCGATTACATGTTCTTCCCCAAATTCATCATTACGAGCCCTAGATTTTACAATCAGACAATCCACACAACATTAACCCGATTAACCTTAGGGTTTTTGTTGTGTGTGTGCCGACAAACAAAACCCACCAAAAATATTTAACTTACAATGCAGTTACGAGCTCGATTGGTCGGTCAATCAAAAAGTCAACTCGAACAAAAAATGCTAAAGAACAGACGATTTTGAGAGAAATTAGAGATTGAGAAGAAAGGATTGGCGAGTTGTGGATGCTTGTGAACGTTCAATTTATAGTGCTAAGCACTGGATCGTAGATATGGTAAGGATTGACCAAGTATTAATGTTCACGCGTGTTCTTGATAATTTTGGTATCAATTGGATGATAATCAACGCGTTATTGAGTCGTTGTAGGCCGATAATTGCGTTCCCATTCCATCAATCAATCAATTGCGAGTTAATGTTGGTCAAATATGAATTTCTTATTCATATCAGCTGCAGCGCGTAACAGACATGGAAAGGAAGGAGAAGTGAATGTGGAGTTAAATAAATTATTTGCTGGACATAAATCATACCAAGGGTGTGGAGCAGTGGGTAGTGCGTGTGTGTTTGTCTGGAAGGTCACCGGTTCGAAACCCGGCTGGACCTTTTATTTTTTGATTAAAATGGGAAAAAGGGAGGTGCTGTTGGGCCTTGGTTGTGGGCCGGTCAATTGGGCTGAGTGAGGGTGTGGGCTGGGCTCAGCATTGGTTTGGGTAAAGAAATCAATAAATCTATAGATTATTATTATTGTTACTATTATTATTATTATTATTATTATTATTATTATTATTATTATTATTATTATTATTATTATTATTATAAAAGAAAAAGTGACGGATGTCACAGTGGTGAACCCCCTTTTATTTCTAGCATCGTATAAAGGTAAAAAAATGGGTGAAAATTCGTCACGTCATCGGCTATACGTAAGAACAGTCTCCTACTTATTCGGAACCTACGCCTATATAAGGCTGCTGAGTACAAGGGTTTGTCGGCAAAATAATCGGCTACCATTCTATCATGGGCACCTACACATATTTTAACAAATATAAACACAATAAACATCTACAATAAAAAAAATATATAATACACATAAATAATCTAAAAAAATATATAAAACGAACCTTCTCGGTCTCTGTTTATAGCCGCTTGCTTAGTTCAAGGTACCGAGTCGACTTCCTCTCCTTCTTCCTCGGCAATGATCTGCGCCGCTTGCACCACGACATTTATAACAAAATTTACGGATTCATTTGTAGATGATGAATCCGAAGAAGATGAAGACGTAGACGAAGAAGATGATGAAGACATGGTTGTTTGAGGGTTTGGAAATTTTTATAAATATTGATTTTGTTTAAATATATGGGGTATTGGATTTTAATAATCCCAAGTTTCAACCATTGGCCGATAATAATCCCTACTTCAAAAATTCCCAATAATAATCCCAACTTTCGAACATTTGGCCTGTGGTAAACCTTTTTTTAATTAAGGACTAACTAGGGTAGTTTGTGCTGACGTGACATCTGACTAGGCTCGATGACGTGGACAACTTAAGCTAACATGGCATTTTTTATTATTATTTCATATTTTTCAAAGCACAAAAAATTCCTAACATCAGATCATCAAATCAAAACCCTAGCATCATCAACTCAAATCCTTAACAAGATCATCAAATGAAAATAATAATAATTATTTTTTTAAAACATCTTCATCTACCACCAACCCTCCTTCATCATAATCATCTCTAATTAAATTCACTATATAATCCATCTTCATCTATATCATCTTCAACATAACAATATCATCTTCATCTATAATTTCAACTACCAATTAACAAACCCTAACAAAGAATCCCCAAACCTTTGTAAACAACCCACAACCTCCCTTTTGCTAGGATCTGAGATTACTGACTTTGGCTTCTAGAAGCTCACCATAAAGGATATGAGAAACCATTTGGTCGACTCTTACAATCTCTAGCAAAACAATAGAGTATGTGTGTTCTCAAACTCATTATTTCACATCCATCAATCTCTCCTCTCTCTTTCTACGGTTTCTTTCTCTCTTATCTCAGATCCACTCTCTCGGGCTCAGACATCTATTTGTCGCTAATCTGACCTTGGCACAAGTAAGGCATTTAGCCACGTAGTGAGCTATATCCTTTTTCATACCAGACCACCAATAAATGGGGCGCAGATCCTGGTACATCTTATCAGCACCAGGGTGAATGGAGTAACGAGTCTTATGAGCCTCGTCCATGATAAAGGTTCTAAGATTATCCCGATCAGGAATCCATAGACGATTAGAAACATAGAGCAATCCATGTTTCGTCTCCAAAAGATTTTCAGCTCCACATGACATTTCATTGTACATGTTTCCTTCAGTGACCGAAACATGTTGGGCTTCATAGATTCGAAGTTTGAGGTCATAGGTTTGAAAGCAGTTAAGTTGGGTATACGCCTTGCGACTAAGAGCATCAGCCACAACATTTGCTTTTCCAGGATGATAGCGAATCTCACAATCATAATCATTTAGAAATTCAACCCATCGACGTTGTCGCATATTTAGATCTTTTTGGTTGAAAATATGTTGAAGACTTTTGTGATCGGTGAACACCACACATTTAGTACCATAAAGGTAATGTCTCCAAATTTTCAATGCGAACACAACGGCTCCAAGTTCAAGATCATGGGTGGTGTAGTTTTTCTCAGATGTTTTCAATTGTCGCGATGCATAAGAGATGACCTTGCCTCGTTGCATGAGAACACAACCAAGGCCTAGGTTAGATGCATCACAGTACACCACAAAATCTTCAACACCATCAGGAAGAGAGAGAATAGGAGCGTCGCAAAGCTTTTGTTTCAAAGTTTGAAAAGCTTCTTCCTGACTGGATCCCCATACGAAAGGTTTATCTTTGTGAGTCAAAGAGGTAAGTGGGACCGCGATCTTTGAAAAATTGGCAATGAAACGATGGTAGTAACCAGCAAGACCAAGAAACGAACGAACCTCAGTGGGAGTTTTGGGTACAATCCAGCTTTTTATGGCTTCAATCTTAGCAGGGTCTACGTGTATTCCTTTGTCATTTATTACGTGACCAAGGAATTGAACTTACTTAAGCCAAAATTTACATTTGGAGAACTTGGCATACAGTTGTTCATCACGTAAAAGGCTTAAAACTTGGCGAAGATGTTGTTCATGGGTAGTCCTGGATTTGGAGTAAATGAGGATATCGTCGATGAATACAATTACGAATTTGTCCAAGAAAGGTTTGCAAACTCGATTCATAAGATCCATGAAAACCGCAGGTGCATTGGTTAGACAGAAAGGCATAACCATGAACTCATAGTGTCCGTAACGAGTTCGAAAGGCGGTTTTGGGAATGTCATCCTCATGAACGCGAAGTTGATGATATCCTGAACGAAGGTCGATCTTCGAAAAACAAACTGCACCCTGAAGTTGATCAAAAAGATCATCGATGCGAGGTAGAGGGTATCGATTCTTTATCGTAAGCTTATTAAGTTCACGATAGTCGATGCACATACGAAAAGTCCCATCTTTCTTCTTAACGAACAACACTGGAGCTCCCCAAGGCGAGGAACTCGGATGAATGAAACCTTTGTCAGTCAATTCTTGAAGTTGACTGACAAGTTCTTGCATTTCCGAAGGTGCAAGACGATATGGGGCTTTAGCGACTGGAGTAGCACCAGGAACAAGATCAATACGAAAATCAACAGAGCGAACAGGAGGTAACCCGGATAAATCCTCAGGAAAAACCTCTGGGAAATCACACACAACTGGAACATCTTGGATACTCTTACCCTTATCCTTCTTTTCCACAACATGAGCCAAGAAAGATATATACTTCTTACGAAGATATTTTTGAGCTTGAGTGCAAGACATGAGTTTCAAACCCTTCGATGTCATTTCCCCATAAACAGATAAAGATTCACCAGATGGAAGTGGAATTCGAATATACTTTTCAAAGCAAACAACCTCGGCATGGTGTTTAGAAAGCCAATCCATGCCTACTATGACATCGAAACTACCCAATTTCATGGGTACCAGGTCAATAGAGAAATCATAGTCATTTAGATTCAACGTGCAATTGCGAATCACAGATTTTATAACAATAGGATTTCCATCAGCAACCTCCACGGTAAAAGGATGTGTAAGACGAGAACGATCACGAGTAAGTAAAGGTTCAAATTCTAACGAGACAAAACTCTTATCCGCACTGGTATCAAACAAAATTGAAGCATATAAATTGTTAATAAGAAATGTACCGTTGACCACATCATTGGCAGTCTGAGCTTGATTAGCATTAATGTTGAAAACACGACCACGAGCTAGAGCTGCTTGGATTGCGGGAACTGCTGGGGTTGCTGGAGTTTGTTGGGGAGACTGGATAAAAGCAGTTAGGTGAGGACATTTATCTTGCATGTGGTTAGGATCACCACAAGCATAGCAAGCTCTGAGTTGACCGGTTTTCTAGGTACTACGGCAGTGAGAGGCAGTATGACCCACTCGACCACAAGAGTTACATTTCCAGCAAGGTCGGTCAGTAGGGTGGTGCCAGTTGCATTTATTACATTTAGGATACGTGCCAGTATAAGGTTTTGGGGTTGACTGGGCTTGGGGTGCGGCAGGTGGGTTAGCAACAGAAACTTGATTAACAGGTGCAACAACAGCATAATTTTGACTCCTACCTTTACGTTTCTTGTTGGATCCAGAAGTAGAGGCAGAGGTAGCCTTGAGAGGTTCAGTAGTAGCAGGGGTTGAAGAGGTTTCAGTTGGTCGCTTAGTACCTTTACGAGTCAGGGTACCATCCTTGACATGCTTGTCGGTAAGAGATGCTGCAAGACGAATGGCATCCTCTACAGTAGCAGGTTTACTCCCCATAACTGTATCATGGATCTGAGGTGGTAGTCCCTCAATATACTTTTCAATGGCTAAGGGCAGTGGTGTCACCATACGAGGAATCAGTAAGCTCAACTCGTGATAACGGTTGTTGTAGGGAACGTTGTTTCCACTATCCTGTTTGAGGTGATAGAACTCATCCTCCAATTTCTTCATCTCACTACGAGGACAAAATTCATTAGTCATGGCAATTTTGAAATCATCCCAAGACATAGCTAAAGCAGCTTCCGTCCCTCGAGCATGTTTTTCACCATTCCACCAAGTGAGCGCTCTTTTTTGAAGAACACCCGTGGCATGACGAACACGTAAGTTGGCTGGACAGTCACTATTAATGAACGTATTCTCCATACTTTCGAACCATTCAAGTAACCCAGTGGCTCCCTCAGTGCCATTAAACTTGTTGGGATGGCAAGAGTTGAAGTGCTTGAAAGTGCACTTATTCTCACTAGCCCCACCATTTCCACTTGCATTCCCGTTAGAGTTCCCATTCGAGCTACCGTTCGGGTTAAGGTTTGAAATAATAGCATTAATGATGTTAGGAACAAGTGTTTCCAACTTGTCATTGAGCATGGTCGCGATACGCTGATCAGATTTCAACTTAGCTTGACGCTTAGAAGCTCTTTTGCGAGATTCGCGGTCAGACATCTACAAAAATAAAGCAACTCTTATGAGATCCAATTTCAAGATTTTGAATAACACATAGCATTCGAGGAATTTTGCATAATTAAAGAGTAACTAGAAATCAAAATGAGAAAATTTCAATAAATATCAAATCATGATAAAAGCAAATGGAATATCAAGAATAAAATGAGATATTTGGGATTGTTTCTCAGGAAACTGGTGACTAGCCAAAGAAATTAAAATATTATTAGTGACTCGTGGGGGCGTACTTTAGCCTATAATTGAATGCTCATCCCGAGAATTCCCAGGTAGGTAAACGGGTCCCTCGTCTGATTGGGATTTATGCGAATTACCAGCCTAGACAGAAAACTCAGAATACAGGCGCTCACCCTTCCAGATTGCACGTGCCCCGTCACAAATAATTTTCAAAACTTTAGCGGATCTTGAAATGTGGAAATATATATATCCTTGAGATGTGGATTTCACTCCTAACTCAAAGATATACTTCCAAAAAGTAAAAATACGATGGAGTGAAACTGGTCACTAAGATAAGGATATCACTCCTAGCTTAGAGATTTAAGTTTCTTTTGGAGGGATAGATTCCTTGAGATTTGGACGTCTCCTATCTCGAAAGGAAAACATTCCAAGATAAATAAATAAAACATGTAAGGAGTGAAACTATTCACCAAGATATGGATATCACTCCTAACTTGGTGTTTTCGTTTCGTTTGTGGAATATGATCTTCTTGAATATAATGAAAAGTAAAAGGAGAAAATCTGTCTGAAGTAATAAGAGGATAAAAGAAAACATATAAAGGGTAACTTAGTAATAGTCTAGGTCAAAGGCATTTACTAATAACCTAATTCCCTATAACCATGGCTCTGATACCAATCTGTAACACCCCAACCGATGACGGAATCATCGAGGTGTCACGTGGAGTCGATTGTTCAATAGCACATGGACTAAAATGTAAATTTTAAATAGTAAACATAATCCATTGTTCAAACCAAAATACAACTTGTCTCAAAGAAACACAAAACATAGTGAATATAATTCAATTTTATTAAAGCACTAGGTCCAAAACCTAAGCGTGTAAAGCAAAACTTGATCAAACTGCACCTGAAACATGTACAAAAAATATTTTGGTCAACACATATATTGTATTGGTGAGTACATCCGTTCGGTAAATATAATATGTAAACTTTTCGCAATTCCTGTGTTGTATACCGTTTGCAAATATGTAATAAATGGTATCGGTCAAAACCAAGCCTTGATGAATAATGACTAACACATGAATAACCAACTGAATAATGAATTAACAAGACAATGACCAAGATTCTCTTCACAGAGTCTCAAGGGGGTATACCATAGTACTATTCATTGAAATTCTAGGCCGCAGAACGGTTAATGATTTTGACTAAGTATACACACAAATTCACATAAAGCAAACACACATGAGAATTGCATTAAGTATAAGAATAACATTTGATAATAATGTACATGAATAGCCCCAAAAGAGTAAAACATGAAAAAAAAAGGGAAAGATATACTCACAGTTTCGCTAAGTATAAATTCCGAGAATGTTTGTCGTAAAGGCTTAAGAATTCCGAAGAACTCAACCTATATATAAAATACTAAATGAGGAAAATGACTTAAAAGTCTAAGACAACCAATCATCTAAGGCATTAGGGCTTGCTTGACTCGTATAGGGAAGATGAAATTGTTAGTAATAATTTAAACGACAGTTTTGAAATAAATATTTCACGATGAATTAAATAAATGACTAAAACTCTTATGTGTTTCACATATAGAAATATTTTCTATTTTATAGAAAAATAACCTCGAAATAGATTTTATGATTTATATTTAATTAAACAATTTATTATTATATCTAATTTAAATATAAATAACATAAATAATACGAGATATGATCCCAAAATGATATTATTATGAAAAATAATTATTTTATGATGTGGAATACTAAAATAATATTTCCATAGTTTCTTTTAATTTATTTGCATTTAAAACATTTTTAATAAATTTAAATAGTGTTTTAAATGATAAAAAATAGTAAAAAATAACAAAAATAATCATTTTCTGAGGAATTATATTTTATTTCAGTTTATAATTCATAAAAATAAATTCCCAGAAAATTTAATGTTAAAATCCCTTAAAATGAATTTTAATCATTTATTTATGATTAAAACAATTTAATTCAAAACAAAATACAAAAATAATGTTTTTTTCCAGAAAATAAAAATATGACAATTTTCTTTAGGGTGTCAAGATGCTTCCTCTAAATTTTCATAATATTTTGAGTAAAAAATGAATTTATTATGAATATTCTAAGTTTTTATGTATTAAAAATGATTATTATATGATTAAAATAATAATTGAATTTAAATAAAAAAAACTGAAATAATGTGGGGGATCCCTGGGCTCGAACCCGGGTCTATCCCTTGCAACCCAACCACATCAACCACTACACCAAGACCAATGTTTGTTAATTTTAGTGGAACAAAATATTTTTATCAATAACCCAACCATCATCATCTTCCCAATTAACTAACAAGAACCCTAACCCTAGCTTCAAAATCAATCAACCCGAATCATTGATTTAACAACCTGAGATCTTAGGGTTATTATAGAACAACGAAACATGATCAAAATGGCACAAAAAAAAACGGACTTACAAGGTGATTTGAGGGCCGAACGAGGGGAAGTAAGACCCGCAAATAAAGCTAAAAATCGAGCAGCTTCCCAAGCAAATATACGATGGTTTTCAGATTTTTTAGGATGTAAGTGAGTGCAGATACATAGTGAGGAGTTTAATTTATATTGAGGACGAGTAGAAACGCGCGTTATCAAGCTTTATGATTTCCGATCGGTTACATACTTTATATGCCATTAAAAGCTCCTTAAAACAACGTTTAAACGCATAATTATTAGTCAAACAGTCGGTTAATGATGGAGAAAAACGTTTGGAATGATAAAAGCCTTGAAACGGACATTAATACCCGAGTTTGAGGCCTTGCCGGAAAATATTCCGGCGGCCGGAATTGTCATTGGCCGGAAAAACGAACTAGTAGCATGGATAAGAGGGAGAGTGTTTGAAACTTTTAGAAATTGGCAAAACTGACCCCTCTTGTTTAACTTAGGTTAGTTTTCAAGGTTTTCTAGTTAGTTTTCTCTTTATAATAACTAACTAAGTTAACTAATTAAACTTAAAACTTTTATAACTTGAAATTTTTATGATATCTTTTCCCGAATAACGTTACAACATACGCGTTTGATTAAATCGTAATCACAATCCATAATAAATGCAAATAATATAACTTGAGCTCGCACTTTTATTGAATTTGAAAACGACAAAGTTACAGGAAATATTTGAAAGGACTAATATTGTCAATTAACTGAAAGTCGAGGGTGACAGATGTCACACACCCCCAACTAAAAAATTGGCCATATATAACCTGAACTTAATTAACTTATTGGAATGTAGCACCCAACTAACTGACGCCGTTAGTTGAGTTGCTGATGTGGCATGAATGGCTTAGTTGGCATGATGGTGGGCCCTCATTTAAACCAGTCACATGCTGACGTGTTAATATACCCATTAAAACAAAAATCCTAAATAAAAAAACAAAAATCCACATCATCATCATCTTCATAAATTCACCATCATCATCTTCTTCATAAACACACACACACTCAATGATGATGTCTTCTCCAACTAAATCTCACCTCCAGAATCCACCTTCGACTCCTTTCTTTGCCTCAAGAACAACCACCACCTTCGTGACTCACCGTCAATCACCACAGTTTCATCATTCACGAAACCCTAGATCCCAAATCGTCGCCGTTGCTGCTTCATTGCTCATCACCACCGTCTGAAACATTAGTTTAGATTTGGGGATTGATCGTGGAAATTGAGATAAAGATTCGTTTGTGAGGTTATAATCGGATGTTGTGGGTTTTTTAGATCTTATCAGATATGTTTTGATGATCAATGTGTTGTTAGCTTTATCGGGGATGATATGGATGAAGAGCTATGGTCTATTGAAAACGTGTTGATGATGAGACTCAACAGATGAGTGATTTACAGAGAAGAAGAATGAGATTATTATTAATGGAGAGCAGAGAGATGGTGCATCCTGTTTTTGGGTTTTTTATTTTATTTTTTTTTTTTTTTTTTTTTTGAGTTTGGATGATGATGATGATGTGTGGGTTATAAGTCTAGATCTGTTTTTTTTTTCTTTTCGAAATGCAGGTGGATGATGATGATGATGATGATGATGATGAGGTGGAATTTTTTTATAATGAAATGCACACGTGGATTAACACATCAGCATGCCACGTCAGCAACTGGTGCCACGTAAGCCAACCTACCAACGGCGTTAGTGATTTAACCGTTAGTGGGTGCTAGATTCCAATAAGTTAATAGTTCGGGTTATATACGGCCAATTTTTTAGTTGGAGGTGCCAGTGGTCAATTTCAAATAGTTCAGGTTATTAAAATCCAATTCCCCTTTATTAAACAATTAACTTAAATATAAAATAATAACTAAAAGCTAACTATTCGCGTAGATAGATCATGACTATCGTTAACCAACTCGCTTGCTAATCAAGCACATGCAATCATGCATATAAAGATTAAAGACCTATTGTGAACTCCAATATTGGCGTAAACCTAAATTTAATGGATTTGCTTATTGCAGGGACTATTATAATTACCAAATTTATAAGCCTGAGAAAGTACTCTAGACTAATCGAATTAGAGTATGTAGACACTGATGAAGAAGAAGAAAGTGACAGTGATGATCATGATGATGAAGAAAGTGATGATAACGAAGGCGAAGATGGCGAAAACCTAAACTTTTTGGATTTCCATATGTTTCTCATTCGCTTAGAGGCTTTTATAATAAACAAAGTAATTAGCATGATAAGGTACGGACTGATCGAAAGTGGTGATAATGATGATGATGATGAAGATGGAGAAGAAGAAAGTGATGATGATTTGATCGCGATGGAGACGAGTATACCTAGGGTAGATGCGGGAGTGTTCAAGGGCCGGTTGATCAATAGAGGTGAATTTGATGAATGCTCAATTTGTTTGGAAGCTTGGACTAGTGATGGAGATCATCAAATTTGGTATGTTAATCATTATTTTCAACATATTCACATTTATAATTAAGAGCTGTGTTAACATATTGTACCCTTCTTGTATTTTTATTGAATGTACACCTTGTTAACCAGCCATATATAGAAAGGCAAATTTTACTTGTATACACTCTTAGGGTAGTGGGTGCGAAGCACTCGCAAGGCTGCAAGCTGATGCGAGTAGCAACGGGGTTGGGGGGTGTAAATGGCCGCAAGCTAGGCAAGTTAACGGGTGTGGGTAAGTTTTGTCAAGTGCTATAACCCGGATTACGATCGACGAGTGGAGAGCTGTATGTGACCGTTGAATGGGGAGTGGGGTAGTGGGTTGAGCTACGTGAGTATCCCCTCCTATTTAGGTTGAATTGGGTTATATTGAGCTAAATGAGGTGGCATAATACTATTGGCTAGTGGCGTGGGTATTTGTTGGATGCTAAGTATGTACCCCATCCACCCTTACGTGCCGTATAAAAGAGTTACATAACGGTCATATGTTACATCTTATATGTCCGTATAGTTCCTATGTTACATCTATACGGTTTGTATAGCTTTAAAAAAACACTAAAATAAATAGAGTTGTACATGAAGTAGTAAGGATACATTTGACCATTAATTAAACATGCCTACATTAATCTCATAAAATGTTTGGAGGTAAAAACTGTTTGTCAAATGTTAAAATATCTAATCTAAAAATCATATAATCAGGTTATCATCATTATTTCATTATTTCTAACATAAATAGCATCCCAATCTTAACAAATATATACCATGAGATGCATAGATTAACTAGTCATATGTGTGACCTACATCGAGTGAAAGATGCTGGCCTATTTACACTATTAACCGTATTTTTATGTGTTGATCATACTGCAGCTGTCTTCCTTGTGGGCATATATATGGAAGGTCATGTATTAAGAAGTGGCTTCAACAACGTCGTCGAAGTTATAAGAGGGTTAGTATGCTATAAACTTTACCAAATATACAATATTTGTTCAGTAGAGAACTGCAAGAACCGTAGAACTAGTCAATCGATATATATCTATCGACTTTCTCATTGTTCTTTTCTCTTAATTGTTATCAGTGCCCTCAGTGCAACATGTCATGCACATTGAAGGATGTTTATGCAACTCACCTTCGCATCGCTGGGTTATAAACAAGGTAATCTTTTTTAAAACCGACCGATTCTATGTAAAATCAAAGAAATTCTTGTTTCGACCAAATACATATCTTTTAATTTTTTTATGAATATCTTCACATCGTTTTTTGTTTCATCAATTTTGCTTACTAACTCCCCAAAACTATTGAAATATATGCAGATTCTATTAACCGAGGTGGGGTTTTATTGCATTGAAGCAGCAGACTGATGCATCGATTCATCGAAGGAACATATGGGGAGTGTATGTTGACAGAATATTATTGTGCACTAAACATACGTTTGATCACAAAAATGATATTTGAATACTTTGCATCTTTTTGGTAGTAGTTTGATGCTTTGAAAATTTTATGTATGCTTAATTAGTGCAAGGAGATATTACTTAGGATGTAATCTAATTCTAGACTACCATAATTGATTAATAGTACATAGAATGTTAAGAGATTTCAGTTTTCTAGAGAAACATAATATATACGTGCATACTTTGCATTCTAGACCTCTAGTAGTTTGATACTATATATCATAACCTGTCATATTTTGAATATCCATTGAATTGAGAACTTCAAGTGTTCGATTGTGCATAGTTAAACATGGTTTTTCTATTAACATTAATACGCCTAAATATGGTGACATACTGACATGCTACTGAAAGAAGGAGTAAAAATGATTAGTTGTATCATGCTCGTATTAAAACTCGTTCATATACAAATTGGGACAAAAGCAAATATAATATGTAAGGGTGGATGGGGTGGTGGGTGATTCTATCACCTATCACACTATCACACCCAATACAATTTTACCACCTTAAACCCATCATACTCATCACAAAACACTAGCAGTGATGGGATCCTAGCTATCACATTGGAATTTTTTTAAAATAAAAATAAACCATTACATTAAATAAAAAAAAAGTTACATTAACTAAAAAAACATAAAAATAAAAAACTAAAAAAAGTAGAAAAAAACATACAAATAAAAAAACTAAAAGTTAACTTCCCAACCCCACTTTTCACAAATTTCACGTTTTCGTTCGAGGAGAATCGACCTGTACGGTTCTTCATCGTGTTCGTGCTTCTCTTTCAATACCTTCAAATCTTTAATTTTTTTCAACTTCGGACAAATGTTTCATTAAGGTATTTTCTCTTTTTATCTTCAAGTCCGCCAACAACTTGCGCCGTTCTCGATTATCCTCCATTTCCGCTATCTTTGCCGACTTGTATTTGGCCATCTCATCCACCCAAAGCGCTTTCCCTTTGCTACTTGACGACTCTATGCTTTTCCTTCGACCCACGGCGGTCTCCTGTGTTGTGTCGTCAGTGGGGATGCGAAATTCATCATTCAAATTGATATCGGGAATGTTGCTTGACAACCCATCAATTGATGGTGTACAGTTTCCTGAATCGGCTGTTTTGGATCGTTTTTTAGAATGACCACCCCTTCCCCTTCCTCTTCCTCTACGAGTTCTCGTTGGCCCATGTTCGGTTATTCCCAGAATCTCAACGAGAACCCACTTGGAATGCACTCTTGCAACTTCCCCAACATCCAACGATCCAAAGCCACTCTTTATGCAGAGTGGCCGATAATCACCAAGGGCCACACGTACGATTTCCACATCACTCGATCCACTTGGCCAAAGATATTGTTTCTATTTAAAAAAAAATATATAAACTCAACAATTTATAAAAAAAATATATAAACTTTTAACAACGTAAAAAAAAGTATAAACCTCAAAATTTATAAAAAAAATACCTGTGTAACGTAGAGGCCATTGAATGCACTCATTTTTTTATTTAAGTCGCTCCATTTTCCGGTTATTTGATCCATGCGACGTGTTGTTCCACCAACAAGTTGCGAAAAGTGGGCCATGACTCGATTCCAAAACGTGTCTCTTGGTTGTTGATTTCCGATGTGTTTGTCCTCGGAAATATGTAAAAACGACTTTGTCAAAGCCACCTCTTCCTCTTGCGTCCAAGGCGTTTTCACATTGGACGTTTTATTTTTCGCTTTGCCTTTGCCACATGCTGGGGGAGCACTTCTATCTCCTCTTCTTGCTCCTCTTCTTCTTCCTCTTCGTCTTCATCTCCATCTGAATCAAAGCTTGGGACCAGGTTACGATACGGGGTATTTTGGTATGGCTCGCGAACCCCGTAGCGGTCGAACATTGGCTCATCAATCGGATCGGGAGGTACTTGGAACACCCCGGATGCGACTTGGGTTGGGAGTAGTGTAGTGGATATTGGTTTGGAAGCGCAAATTGTTGGGTTTGATACATAGGGTTTTGAAAAACCTTGGTTTTGAAAGGGTGGGGTGGGCATATGTTGGGTTTGAGACGTTTGCTGTGTAGGTTATGGAGTTGGTGGTGTGTCTTCACGAAATCGAGCCGGTTCGCCTAAATTAGCTCCAACCTTTGGTTTAAACTTTCGCTTCGTAGCCGATTGTTTCTTGCTCGATCCTTCCATTTTTTTATGAGATTGAATTTTTAAATCCGAATGAATATCTATCGATTCAATGATTCAAATGAATGATTAAATCAGATTCAATATCTATCTAAAAAATCGGTATTTCAAAAGAATGATTAACTCCGATTAAATCCGATTGATAAACTTGAAATAACGTTAAGAATAAATCAGATTCAATATCTATCTAAAAAATCGGTATTTCAAAAAAATCGATATTTCAAAAGAATGATTAACTCCTATTAAATCCGATTGATAAACTTGAAATAACGTTAAGAATAAAAATGAAGTGAAAATAATAATATGAATCAACATTAGAACAGTAGGATCGATGATTACCTTGAATTGGTTTTGGAGAATCAAAAAATTATACAAAATGGATGAGGAGGATAGAAAACTTTGTTAGGAAGAATTGGAGATTTGTGTTTTGGAGAATGAAAAAAAAAACGGTTTATATACTTAAAATTCGGAGCTCCATTTTTCAATTGGATCCAATGAGGACACTTTCTAAAGCCTCCATTCAACCCGAGTCTATTCTTTTATTATATAGATAGATTACTATACGACATTAATTATAATGCCTGATTTCTGTATATAATTAATTCGTGTTGATTTCTGTATATAATTAAAGACCTTTTGGTCCTGGGTTCAATTCTCACAATGAAGTTTTCTCATATTTATTGGGTTTCCTGCTAAATTGGTGTATAGACATTATTGCATAGTAGAGATAGACATGATCGGATAGTTCCACTGATGACACGATGATACTACACTGATCCGTCGATGATCCAAATTTGTCGCTAAAAAATGTTGACTATTAAAATTTGGATCATCGACGGATCAGTGTTGTTGTAACTTCCCCTTCTCCCTCTGAGTTCACATCAATGTCACATCATTTCTTCATTCCTCTTCTCTAAATAAGGGAAATGGTTCTCCCTCCCATTTTTTAATTATTTTATTTAATCTATTTATTTCTTTTATTCTTTTATTTTGGTAAATAAGTATAGGTAAGAAAAAAAAGTAAATAAACTACTTAATTATAGAAAAGTTACAAAAAAAGAACAAACTAAAGTTTACAAATTAAAAAAAAAATACAAACTAAAAAAAATACAAATTAAGAAATACACCACTCGTCATCAACATGATTGATATGGAAATTGTTTCAAATGTGGTTGATTAAATCCTCACAAAGGTGGCAATGCACAGTAGTATCGTGTAATGCCTACGTGTTTGATTCTTATTGTGCCTCGTCAACTGACTCGACATTCCCTTCAACGTAGTTCGGATCGTATTTGTATATCGCGCCGCCGTCGTCTTCGATTATCATGTTATGTAGTATTGTACAAGCGTACGTAATATATCTCAATTTTTCTGGATGTCATGCATGTGCGGGGGCGTTGTATTACATGTCATTGAGCCTTTAGCACACCAAATAATCGTTCGACGTCTTTTCTTGTCGATTCTTGGCACTTTGCGAACTTTTTCCTTTTTTTATCGGTGGGATTTTGTAGCGTTTTCACAGTAGACGCATAGCTTGGGTATATACCGTCCGCTAGATAATACCTTACTTATATTTTGCCCTATTAAGCATGAAAGAATCATTGGGGCCGGTACCTCTAATGATGTTGTCAAAAACCTCAAATCTTGCTAAAACATTTAAATCGTTACATGAACCTGTAACTAAAAAAAAAAAACATGCTAAATCCATAAATCTTATGAGCAAACGACTTTTAAAATTATTGAGGGTATCCCTTTAGGGGTCACCGCCACCTCACCTTCCAAAAACCTCTACCGAAATCGAAACCGCACCCTTGAGGCTAATGAACTAAAAAGGCATGCTGACCCACTAAAATAATATAATTCTTGGGAACCGATCTTGAAATAATGGTTATATCAATTACAAAATAAGTGGAGTCACATGGAATAGAGCCCGCAAGTTCACAAGGTACTAAACACACCCATGTGGATATGATCCCACCCACTTGACAAATGCTCACTTATTAGTTTTTACCGTGTGAGGTTATTTGTAGAGTTTTACGTTTTAAAACCATGTGTTATGGGTGACGCCTAATGGTTTGGCAGGGAGCATTTCATAGAAAATGAAACCATATAGTTGTTAAAAAAGGTAACTTTTTTTTTTTTTTTTTTGAAAAAAAGGTAAGACCATAGGGTGTGGGATCGGTGGCTGAGTTGGATGAGGTGCCGACGGCAAACACCGCCCCCCCCCCCCCGATGAGATTTCGGCAAAAACGGCAGGATATCACCGCCCTCCCCGTCTCATTTCCCAATGCATTTTTAAAATCCACCCGTTTGAAAATGACCGTTTGGGACCATTTAAAAAAAAATTAATATTTTACCCTCTATTTAAATACCATAACCCCACATTTTACCCCACACCAAATCAAAAAATCAACACTTTTTATACACTTTCTCATCTTTCATAAACTTTTTATATAAATCTTCATGGATCCAAGGCGTCATTTCTCCCCTAACACACCCGTTAACCCCTCAAACCAACCCCCGTTCAGATTTTCTAACACACCCGGTACTCCCGCGTCACAACCACTATCCTTTGACGCGTTTAACACCCCTATGAATCCATGGCAATTGCAACAACAACAATGGCAAATGCATCAACATCAAATGCAACAACCTCAATGGCAACCAATACCCGAAACACAAACACAACACGAGCACGATTTTGTTTCTTTGGCCTCGCACGATGATCACATACCCGAAACCCAAGTCCCCACCCTACAAAACCAATCGGCCCCAAGAAAAAAAACCGTCAAAAAGGGGAAAAAACGGGCCCAAGATGAAGGTCCTAGTACCAAGGCCGATTCCATTCCTTGGACTCTCATTGAGTTGGAGGCGTTAGCACAAGCTTGGGTTATCGCTTCTACGGACCCAATACTAGGTAAATTTTATAATTTTTTTAAAAACCATTCGGATATATATATATATATATATATATATATATATATATATATATATATATATATATTTTAAAAATTTTGGTTTTGTATTTTTTTAAAAACCTTTCGGATATATTATTGTTAACTAACTTTTTTTTAAAATAATTGTAGCTACAAATCGGAAAAAAAAAAGGTTTTTGGAACCAAGTTATTAAGGAATTTTTCAAGTTGTTACAACGTGAAGAATATCGTCGGGTTCACTCCATTAGTACCAAGTGTCGGGACTTGATGGGAAAATGCCAACTTTTTGCGGGTTTTTATCAAAGAGCTTGGAATAATCGTACGTCGGGACAAAGTGATGAGAATGTGTTGAAGTTGGCTATTGAAATATACACCGAAAAGCACGGGGCGTTTGGGTACATGAAACCGTATGAGATTTTGGTGAAGTGTGAAAAGTTCAAACTAGTGCCTAATGAGGTGGAACAAGCGAAAAGGTCTAAAACGAGTGCATCGGGGAGTTATAGTGGTGGTGGGCCGGATGCTCGTTGTACTATCAATATAAACGACGACCCGGAGTTTGAAGACGAGGCTCCACCAAGTGAGAGTGAGAGGCCTATTGGTAGGGACCGCGCCAAGAAAGCGGCGGCGGCCTCAAAAGGAAAGGGTGTTGATACCGGCCACGCATCGAAAGATAAGGCGGTGGAAAAAATTGAAGAGTTGCTAAAAAACTTTAGCGAATTTAAACAAGAGCAAACGGTGAGGTACTTGGAAAGAAAGAAGGAGAAAGAAGAAGCGGCGACGAGGGATTTGGCGAGGCTAGAGATGGAAAGGAAGGAGAAAGAAGACGCCGCGGCGAGAGACTTGGCGAGGATAGAGTTGGAAAGTGAACGCCTCAAAATGGAAATGTCGAGACAGGAAACAACCGAATTCGCCTTGATGAGAGAACCTCTCGACAGCCTTGATGAAACGGAATGTGCGGTGGCGGCGAAAATAAAAGACAAAATCGCCAAAAAATTGCTTGGAGGAGCGTTTGGAGGAGCGTTTAATTGATAGTTGTTTTTTATTTATTTCCGGTTTTTAATGTATTTTCATTTTTTTTTATTTTCTATGTAATTTATTTTTATGTTTAATGAAAAAATATTTTAATGAAATCTAATTTATAAAATAAATAAAAAATGAAATTAATAAAAAAAAGGGAAGGGGGAACCATTTCCTCTACAAGGGGAAGGGGAAGGAGGAAATGACGTGGCGCTTATGTGGATAAGGGGGAAGGAAGGGGGAAGGGTGACCACACCCCATAGCCTTATAATTTTCCTGTTACTTTTAATATAGTTATTTATTGAGTTAATTGCAGTTTTCGTTCCTGTGGTTTACCTAAACTAACAGGTTCAGCCACGACTTAACACCCTGAGTACTCGTGCTTTCATTTTCTAACAGTTTAGATCCCTCGACCTAACGGCCGTTAGTTGTTCCGTTAGTTTTTGGGTAAATTGACTAATATACCCCCATCTTCTCCAACCACCACCTACAACACCACCTGCAACACCAATCACCACCACCACTACCTGCAACACCACCACCACCACCACCCTCCCTCTCCTCACCATCTCCTCTCTCCTCCACCAACCAGTCTCTTCTCCGGCCGAACTCCTCCTCCGGCGGCCACCAAACAACAGATCCATAATTAAAACCCACCACCACCACCACCAGTCCACCATCACCACCGTTCAACACGATCTCCCACCACCTCCACCACCAGTCCACCACCACCACCAGTCCACCATCACCACCGAACAACCCATTGACCATGACCTTATTTGGTCGCCATTAATGGCGTCTGGTGGTCTCCATTAACCTCCATAATAATCTATTATATTCTTCACCTACTCAACTCACAAACATCTCACCGGAGCTTCCAATCTCCAGTTCTGGATCTTAATCCTGTTAATATTCATATTCAGATTGAAACATGAGACTCCATCGAGGTTACGGAGGCGTTGGAGTGACCGTAGTCCCTGGCGCATATTGACTTCCACAGTGCAGTTACGGAGTGACCGTTGGAGTGACCGTTGGAGGTTACGGAGGCGTTGGATTGAAACATGAGAAGTGCAGTGACTGTATTTTTCTTTTTTCTTTTTTATAAAAATAATAATAATAAAGATTGTAGATTTGGTTTATGTGTTGCAAGAAACGATAAAGAAAGAAGAGAGGTGGTAGAGAAGAAGTTTAGGATTGGAGGGAGAGAGGTGGCCCTCATGATTTTTGTTTTGGGTGATTGATTGTGTTATGAATTTAGGGAAAGAAGGTGAAGGATAGAACACAATATATGGATCTGGGAGTGTTGTTGGGATAGGTGAAGGAGTCGAATTCTGTGGGTTATGTAATGTAATAATACGGAGTATATTATTATTATTATTATTATTATTATTATTATTATTATTATTATTATTATTTCTATAAATTTTTAGAGTTTTTTTGGAGTGAAGGTGGTGTTGCAGGTGGTGGTGGTGGTGGTGGTGGTGGTGGTGGTGATTGGTGTTGCAGGTGGTGTTGTAGGTGGTGGTTGGAGAAGATGGGGGTATATTAGTCAATTTACCCAAAAACTAACGGAACAACTAATGGCCGTTAGGTCGAGGGATCTAAACTGTTAGAAAATGAAAGCATAGGTACTCAGGGTGTTAAGTCCTGGCTGAACCTGTTAATTTAGGTAAACCACAGGGACGAAACTGCAATTAACTCGTTATTTATTACATCAAACTACCATTAAAAAGTATTAATACACTTAAAAATTCTCAACCCATTTTTTTAACTTCTTTCCAATATTCAAACTTTCTTCCAACTTCTAAAACTAATGAACCATAACAACTCGATTAACTGACGTGGTAACGTTTTTTCAATTATGAAACTCCCTCCAGTAGTCGAACCCTACTACATTTCAATGGTCAAATAGAACAATATTCCATTGGTTGAAGCAGACAAGTGAGAACGCTTCGGTTGTAGAATAAGGTCAAGCCAAGCCAACGACGAGGATGTTAAAATACCAGATTCAAAATTACCCGAGACAGACAACCATGTGGCACATTCTGATAGCCACAACATAGATGGTTGGTATTATAACAATGGGATCATCCACATCCACACGAAGACGAGTCGTATACACTTAAACAACGATTACCAAGGCTAGTAGTTATTTTATTTTTTCAACGGGTAAAACCCAATGGTGAAAGGCCACTCACGCCCTACAAACCCAAAAAACCCACCAAACAAAGACTTATTGTGATAAAAGTATAAAACCTCTGGCCCACCTAGGGCTGAGCATATATCGGGTCGGACCGAAAAAGACCAAAAACCGAGCCGAAAATAACCCGAAACCGGACCGTATATATGCATTATGGTAGGTCCTCGGTTCCTTTTTTATGTATCTGTCGGTTTCGGTCTCAGACCAAGAATACCCGACAAGGACCGACCCGACCCGATGGAGTCATATTTCAAACCATTTGTCCTTACAGTCGGTTTCGGTTAATCACTGAATACCAAAGAACCGAACCCGAAATAGACAGATACCCAAATTTCTCTATTAGATCCGGTCCTCGGTCTTAGATTTTACATTAATCTTGGTCTCGGGTCGGTTCGGATTTAACCCGGTTCGGTCCGGTCCAACACATTCGCTCAGCCCTAGGCCCACATGAAGTAAATCCATGAGCTCTCCATTGAAAAGTAATAGGACTATCTCTCACAAACCAATTAAAGTACATGACTTATCGCCAATAGTTTTTTTGTTTTCCTTTATTCCAAGAATTAAATAAGTTACATTTAGATAGTGAGTAAGCGGGAAATAAGCTGTGCCGCTACCCCTTTACGAGTTACGTACTAGTTTTTATTTTTTTTTTAAAATTAATTATTAGTATTTTGAGTTTAATAATAATAATAAATTAAAAATTATGGAAGTAAATATTGTCGGTGGGAAGGAAAGAGATAGTGTTGGGTTGGCAATGAGAATCATCAAGTGGGTCTATGGCTGGACAATTTCTGCCGACAGTAAACGAGTCCTATAAATACCCACTTCAATTCTTTTGCCCTACTCGTCCATTCCAATACATTCTCTCTCTCTCTCTCTCTCTCTCTCTCTCTCTCTCTCTCTCCATATCTCTACTCTACATCACATCCTCAGGTCAGCTACCTTCCATTCTAATCCTTGATCATTGCTCTTTACTTTATTCTGTTGTGCTTCATTTGATTACACGTTTCTCATTAATGTTCTTGATCTGCAAATGCTTGAATTTGTTTACATTTTGTTGTTTTAATGAATCGTTGTTAGTAATGCATCATTTGAATCGTGTTTAAGTTTTAAATTCTAATGATGGTGAATTCGTGTTATCTAGGTTAGATCTGTTCATAATCATCAGCCTATTAAGTAATTATACATGAAATTTACCATGTTAATTGTTGTTGCAGTCGTAGGTGTATGCATTGTGCAATGATCTGCATACAGTCAAGAATATGATGTCTCATCGTGATTAACATCGTGTTGACTGTATGCAGATCAAATAAACTCTTTCTAAGCTGAGATCTGTAGCATAATAGCATCACATGTTGCACAAAGCCGTTCAGTTGTAATATTTGAACCATTTTAGAACGAATAAAGTATACGGATAGTCATGTGGTTTTATAAACTTTTGGAAATAGTCCGTCCCTAAGTTTTGCAAAGGGAGTCCAAACTTTTACAATTTGTAAC
The DNA here is from genome assembly GCA_030844895.1 of Ambrosia x helenae. Lineage (NCBI taxonomy): Eukaryota > Viridiplantae > Streptophyta > Magnoliopsida > Asterales > Asteraceae > Ambrosia > Ambrosia x helenae. Next base: position 24,610,051 of record CM061227.1, on the reverse strand, counting down.
ACATTTAGTGTCTGAAATTAGATGACATAGTCATATCATAGTTGTCAAAAGCGCTCCTAGGCGCAACCAGGCGCACCAAGTGCGCTGCGCCCTGTGAGGCGCACTATCGGGGTTGTTTTCAGGCTGATTTCCGGCCAAATTCAGGCTAAAAGTTGCCTAAACCTCTAAAACATCCTAAATGAGTTATGAACAAGTCCTAAACAACCCTAAAACATCCTAATGTAGCCCTAAACAAGCCTAAAACATCTCTAAAATCCCTCAAAAAGTATTTTATACTATGCGCCTAATTATAAAAAGCCCTCGTTTTTTATGCGCCTTGCGCCTAGGATCCAGGCTCGGCGCCTTGAGTGCACCTAGGCGCTTTGACAACTATGAGTCATATTGGACTAAATGTATTAAAAATCGCAAAAGTTTGGAATATATTTTCAAAATTTTGTAAAAACCGCATGGACCATCTGTGTACTTTACTCTTTGAGAACTTACGGAAGTACTACAATGCTAAGTGCATTGCTACAATAAGCTTCTTGATAATCGTTACTAGTTTGTGCGCCAAATTATAGAGTTTTATTCTAAGCGTGGGTAACATTCCTTTAATTATCTTATGTTATTGGGCATTTAACATAAATATAGTAAATACTAAGACGTTTTTGTTCCATTTTGCGTGGTGCAGTTAAGAGATGGAGACCTTCCTATTCACATCTGAGTCCGTCAATGAGGGACACCCAGACAAACTTTGTGACCAAGTCTCAGACGCCATCCTTGACGCGTGCCTAGAACAAGATCCAGAAAGCAAAGTCGCCTGTGAAACATGCACTAAAACCAACATGGTCATGGTTTTCGGTGAGATCACCACTAAGGCGACTGTAGACTATGAGAAAATAGTCCGTGACACGTGCAGGAACATTGGGTTTACATCTGCTGATGTTGGGCTTGATGCTGATAAATGTAATGTGCTAGTCAATATTGAGCAACAAAGCCCCGATATTGCCCAGGGTGTTCACGGTCACCTGACCAAGAAACCTGAGGAAATCGGTGCTGGTGACCAAGGTCACATGTTTGGGTATGCAACCGATGAAACCCCTGAGCTTATGCCTTTAACCCATGTCCTTGCAACCAAGCTTGGTGCCAAGCTAACTGAAGTCAGGAAAAACAAGACCTGCCCATGGCTCAGACCGATGGCAAGACCCAAGTGACCGTTGAGTATCAAAACGACAACGGTGCCATGGTTCCCACTCGGGTTCACACTGTTCTCATTTCCACCCAACATGACGAAACTGTGACCAACGAGCAAATCGCTGCAGATCTTAAAGAACACGTGATTAAGCCAGTTATCCCAGCCCAATACCTTGATGAAAACACCATCTTCCACCTGAACCCATCCGGCCGTTTTGTAATCGGTGGTCCCCATGGGGACGCGGGTCTGACCGGTAGAAAGATCATCATTGACACCTATGGTGGTTGGGGCGCTCACGGTGGTGGTGCTTTCTCTGGGAAAGACCCAACAAAAGTGGACAGAAGTGGTGCTTATATTGTTAGGCAAGCGGCTAAGAGTGTAGTCGCTTCTGGGCTCGCACGCAGGTGCATTGTTCAAGTTTCCTACGCCATTGGTGTGGCTGAACCATTATCCGTGTTTGTTGACACATATAAAACTGGAACCATTCCGGATAGCGATATCCTCGCTCTGATCAAGGAAAACTTCGACTTCAGGCCAGGAATGATGGCTATCAATCTTGACCTTAAACGAGGCGGGAATTATAGGTACCAGAAAACCGCTGCTTACGGGCATTTTGGTCGGGAAGATCCCGATTTCACCTGGGAGACACCAAAGATTTTGAAACCTAAAGCCTGAATATAGCAAGTTATTAAAGAGATGGATTATTTTGGAGAATAAAGGATGTTGATTGATGAGGAGGTAACATGTCTAGGAGTTGTTATTGATTGTTTGGTTTAATATTGTGTTTACAATTCTTTGTGTTTGTGTTTGGTTGTTGGGAAGCATTTAGTATTGTATAATTCATTTTTTTCATGATCAACCTTAATGTAATCTTTGAACTAGTTCTAAATTACTTAAGATACCTCAAGGTTGTTCCATAAGGTTTTTCAAACCATGTTGACTATTAGGAGTGAGTTCTAAGTTCTAACCAATGTTACGATGAAGTTCAAACCATGCGGCTTCTTGTACCGATCATTATTATTCGTTAACTGAGTTGAGACCACCCATCTTGAGACTACTATCACCCAAACATGTTTAATGTGAAGTTTGGTTTCTCATCCATGACAAATGCGTCCAAAACACGTTGATGGTATATGGGACATGGGATTTCTTTGTGTCAATATCTCTCAGTATTATACACATCGAAGTGTGATTTCCCTAAATTAACGCATAGACTGGGTCTATGCACAAATAATGTATGAAAAAAAAGGTTTTCAAAATTAAGACAAGAAACTAACGAGGTTGTGTAGCAAGTAAATGATGTACTTAGGAAGGATTTTAAACACATTTGAAAACCACTCATTAAGGATTCAAATTAAAGTTACTGAGAAAAACTACAAAACTAATGCAAACTTGGCGCAATGATGTAAAGAGAAGTATTGTAATTTTGTCCTTCACACACTAGAAAATTGAGATGTAAGGTAATTTAAATAATCTAATTATAAAAAATTTCATGTATTTAGGGGTTGTACCCTATACCTATGCATAGGGTGTGTTTTATTTTTCTTTTTTACTTTTAACCTTAAAGTTTTTTTTTTAATTAACCTCTTATTGCTTTTTTAATTTTAAGAGGTTAATTACAGAAAATAAAAACTTTAAGGTTAAAAGTAAAAAATAAAAAAAAAAACAAAAATAAAACACACCTTATGTTAGGGATGAGTATACAAGGCCGAATACCGTTCCGTCCTGATCCCGATCCCGTACCGAATCGAGGGTGTTCGGTATCGGTACCCACATTTAAAGGTTTTCGGTTTTGGTATTATCGGTACGGGATCGGTATTTTAAGGTAACATACCGATACCATACCGATACCGTACCGTATGTATTCGGTATCGGTATCAATATTGGGTTTTGAGAGTTTTTGGTATCGGTTTTTTCGGGATCGGTTGGTACCGATACCGTCCCGAGCTCATCCCTACCTTATGCATAGGGTATCGGGTACATGCGTGAGGGGGGGGGGGGGGGGCTGTGTTGTGGGGGCTAGGCTAATATTGGTTGATCACTAACGGTTAAGAGCATTCATATCAGGTTCATCATATTTTAGTATAATTTAATAGATAAAAATGATAGAACTCGGTGTAAATGCTCTAAGTGTAGAACAAATCCGTGATAAGTTTTGATTTCTTTAAACCTTAAATAGGAATGTTTATAATACTTTTTAGTTTTTAAACAATTTGAAATCTAAAAGTCGTCTAAGAGAAAAAGATAAAACGGAGCCATAAAGATCAAGTCAAACATCAAGTACAATCTATGACTACACATACTAATCACCACCATGTACGTTAAATTTCACATGTTAATTAGAATGGTTCAGATACTTTCATAGTGGTGAAGTGGTAAAGAGGCCTTATGTTCACTTAGGTGATAAGGGTTCAATTCTCACTTCCAACATTTATGGTTGAATATTTTGCTAAGTGATGGTTGAGCCTACCCTATTTGGAGGGGTCAGGTTTGATTATGATGGCCCCCGGTTTTCTATTACCGTGCATTTACTCCAGAGAGGCTTGCCTCTTGTGGAGGGTGCAACATCTGTCAAGTGGCAGGTGGCGGGAAATTTTCCGGGTGGAAGCCATAGTGCCCCTTATGCGCAGCCTCGACTCGCTTGTGGGCCGGCCACTCTCGCGTCAGCGTGGACTCGGTTAAGACAACATAGTCTGACCATTGTAGAGTGGCTAGGGGATCCCCTTCTAGGGGATTGTGATGAACTCTGCCACAACATAGAAAATCACCTTCCAAAAAAAAATTAGAATGGTTCAGGATTTGGTCTAAAATTGTTTAAATCTGATAACGATTTGGTTTCATTTCGTTGTTAATTTTTATATTATGTTTTCACCGGCCGGCTTTAAAAAATTTAAGCCGTAAAGAACGATTTCGTTTAGATGACAATGAAACTTGAAAACACCCAATACGTAAAACATCTAAGTAATCAAGGATGGGACTTGGTATGTGCTTACTTTTGATATTTTTTTGTGGTTATGGAATTTGGTGATATACCTTTTTCCTAACATATACCCGTCTACTCGAGTATAGACCCGACATGATTTTATTTATTTATTTGAAGTTAATATTTTCGAATCTCACATTCCCGAAACCTGAATCATTTGTATTAGGTCATGAGGTATACTCTAGCCATCTTTAGCTCCACCTAGATAACACATCATTTACTTTGTCTCCATTCACACTAGCTCAATTCCAGGAAATGGTTTAGCGCTCTTTAACTCTACGTCACCCCCTTAATTTTCTCTCTTTTAATTCATGTTAACATGTTAACTTAGTGTCACTTTAATGCCCTTTAACACAAGAAGGGAGTGATATACAATGGAAATTAAAATGCCATATCACCGTTAACACCCTTGGTGTTAAGGTACACCCCATGACCTTAATATATGATTCTAAAAAGACTTGAAGCATTTGCATATTAGTTATGTCTATATTTGACTCTAGAAGACTTGAAACATTTGTATATTATACAATTAAGTTACTAAACCATGCCAATGAAGCCATAGCAGAGTGGTCGAGGTGTGAGGGTTTTCCTCACAGGTCTCAAGTTCGAGTCTTGGGGTTTCGTGCACTGGGATAATCAACCCTTAGGTCTGAGGTGAGCCAGGCTGTGCCCCTATCTTTGCCACTGGAGGGTCGCTCGGTGGGTTTGGTCGGTAAAAAAAAAGTTACTAAACCATTTTGTTTTTCATAAAACATTTGATAAATCGTTACTCGAAACCCGCCATTCCCAATTCCCACGTTATTCTTAATGGGTATTTTTAAATAACTTTAGGGGTATACTTGAAACATGTGGTTATGTCTAAATACTGAAAGAGTAATTACGTGATAGAAACCTAACCCGTAAGCTTTGGACTAGTTTTTAATAATTTTAAATATTTTAAAGCATGAATTACTATTTGAGTCCATGTGTTATAGTGGTTTTAACTACTTGAATCAAAGTTCAAAACCTTAACTACTTGAGTCTTTGACTATAAATTAACTAACCTATTGAGTCCAAATTACTAACTTAGTTAACTAAGTCTGTTAATTTTAGTGAAAAGACAAAAATACCACTACTTATTAAACCAACTTCTTTATCTTGTCTCTCTACACCCTCTCTACTAACCTAACTCACACACCTCCACCATCTTCAACCTCCTACACCACTCCTCGCACCACCACCATTGCACCACTGTACCAATCCTATCCCAACCGCACCACTGGACGAGCACAACTTCTAATATTAGTTATTTCACCACTGCACCAGCCACATCCCAACCGCACCACTTCTATACCCCCATCGTCGCACCTCCACCACCACAACAACCCACCACCGTACCTCACCATTGCAAAAACCACCACCAATTGGAACCTAAGCACCTGCGCCTCCACCCCTAACAACCTTAAACTTCCCGATGTTCGCTCGTCCAATTCCGTCCAACCTTCGCCCCTACATTCATTTCTTTAACTTAAACCCTAGCCACCTGCGCAACCGAAGAAACTGATAAAGATCTGTGTTTGCAAATATTTAGGTTCTTTACAACCAAATACAGTCAACGCCCCTGTACCATATCCTCCTAGTCAAACCTATACAACTTCAACAATAAATCAACCACAGCCTCAGTTCTTTTATCACCCAAACCCGTATTTTCTACCTCATGTAAATTCCAACCCGATTTCTGAAACCCCGCCTCACCAACATGTAATCGCTGCTGTTGCTGCTTGAATTCTTCTTGGCAACCATAAAAACATTAGGTAGGGGTTCAGATCTGGTCAATAGAGCCCTTTACGATTTTCATGTAGTGGTTTAGATGTTGCTAAGGTTTTTGTTGAAATTAGGGGTTTTGGTAGTGTGAAGAGTGTCAGATTCTCGCTAGATAAGGGACGGTATTGGGTTTGGTACGGAAGTGCGGTGCAGTGGTCGTTGTGCGAACATTGGTTACTTAAATAAACGGTTTGTTTTCAAGATGGTTGTTGTCAATATACATGCATAATATAGTCACCATGAACCCATAACCAAACTCCGACTTCCTTATATGCCTATCCAATGCCTTATCACAAAGCTTTGAAAAACATGGATAATATGCAATCATTTATCACAATGGTCAAGGTTAGTGCGACTAACCATGAATGAGGTATTAGCCCAAATAGCACTCTTCATATATTCCATGGCATATCTCTAAGCTAATAGTTATGTTTCTAGTGACTTTGAATGTGATAAAGTTTTCTAACTCATATAACATATGATGTAGTCATGTGCAAAGGCATTCTTAAAGCATGTACTCACCTAATGAATGGTGTAAGGACCAAGAGGATTGACGAAACCACTTTTGATACCTTAGTCTAATTCATGTTTCTGCTGAATAATTCTAAGTATAGAAACTGCTGAAGAAGTCTGAAAGTGCTGAAGAAGAATATATCAAGTGCTGAAGAGTAATGATCAGAAGTTCTGAAGACCAACCAGACAAGTCTATGAAGAACTGCTGAAGACAAACTACTCATCAGTAGTTTGTCACTCATCAGATGTTTGATAGAAGCTTCTAACCGACTTATACTTCAGTAGTTTAGTATAATATTAGTATTGTTAAAGTCTTTGTACAAGTATCAATTCTACAGCTTGTTGTAGTATTTGTACATATTATATTGCTTCAATACTTCTCGTGTACGTTTACTTTTGGTCTACAAATAGATGGGTTCATCCCAATATTTTAGACATTCCTTTTGTAGTTATAATTTTCAATATATCTGAGAATCATTTGAAACATTTACTGTTTCATTCATTAACTGTCTTAGATTCTCATTTACTGCTTTAGTTCATACATCAAGGGGGAGTAAAAACTCATGTTTAAAGTGAAGCTTTAACTTGAACACTTTACATTTATTCCGCTGTGCAAATTACTTTGATAGTTATTAAAAACAAGTGTTCATAATAAGAATCTGTTTATAAACAAGAAACTGATCCAACAATTGGTATCAGAGCATCTAGTTCATCTGATCAAATATCAATCTAACAAATTGAGAATCAGACATAGGCTCTTATTGATATTCAATAGAGGATTTCAGTTCGCTTTTTAAACATCCATCACTTTAAGAAACCATTGATCAATCAAATTTCTTAAAAATGGACCCTCATAATACTGGATCTGCCAACAAACCTCCTATGCTAGTCAGAAATAAATATAATATCTGGAAAAGGAGGATGGCACATACTTTATCTCAACAAAATACTGGATGTTGGAAGTCTGTCATGTATGGACCTCATAAACCAGTAATCACTGATCCAGAAACTAAAGTAGAAAGAACAAAAGAACCAAAAGACTATACTGAAGAAGATTTCCTAAAACTTGATCTGGATGCTAAGTCATTCTCTATGTTGGCTATGGCTCTCCCAAATAAAATTTATGCTGGGCTTTTACATTGTGAAAGAGCCAAAGAGCTGTGGGATTGCCTAAAAGAGCAGTTTGGAGGAACTAATGAGGTGATAGCCAACACCAGAGAAATTCTTGCTCAACAATATGAAACCTTTACTCATGTTAATGGAGAGACTTTAACACAACAATTTGAAAGATTATCTTCATTAATATTTGAGTTAAAGTTAAATGGTCAGACCTACACAAACTCATCTATGCTTCATAGATTTTTAAGGTCTTTACAAGAAAAATGGGAAACTTATTCTATAGTTCTCAGGTCAGGACCAGATTTTGATTCTCTCTCACTCACAAAATTACATGGGAGATTACTTACTTTTGAAAGAGAAATTAATCAAAAGAAAAAGTTACAAAACTCTGGTAAAACTGCTGATGACTATATTCCAGGTAGCACAACACTTTTAAGACAAGATTCACCTTCTTGTTCTAATGATTTTGGATCTTTTGATAACATTGACATAACTGCTGGGATCTCATCAGAAAGGTCATATCCAGTTTATGACAATGATGAAAATAGTCAAACTACTGATAACATGTGTTTTATAATGGATGACTTAAAAAATTTCAGTAGTGATGACTTAGAGGAAATTGACATACTACACTAACTGGCCATGTTAAGTATTAAAACTAACAAATTTTATAAAAGGCCAGGAAGGAAATTTCCAGGACTGAACAGTTCAACAAAAGCTTTCATAAGTGTCAGAAGTTGGGACACTTTGCTAGAGAGTGTAGAAGCTCTAGCTTTAGCCAATCACAGTCTGGAAACCAATCAAACCCTAGTTACAATAGGAATTTTGGAACACAGGGAAGTGTACATTTTGTACAGGCACATGCTCCATAAATCCAATATGTGCCACAAATACAATATGTTCACATGCCTGCTCATCAACAGCAGAGCCAACAATAGATGCCTTCCATTCCTGCTGCTCAACAACCTCCACAAGCTCAACAACCCACTCAACAAAGTCTTTTCACAAATGGGTATGTTTACTGGAGCAGTCTTCCTTTTGACACAACAGAATGCAGTCCTGATGCAGACAACAAAATGTTTGACATCAATTAGGGTGAATCTGATAATGGCAGAAAGAACTTTGCCTTAATGGCTTTTGAGGGATGCTCCTCTAATGTTTCCTTATCTCAAGTATCAAAAGAGTCTTTTTAAAACTTTGTTCAAAATCATGCAAAGAATCATTTGCTTTAATAAGAGAGACCAATGTGCATCTACAAGGCAAGGCCAATGACTCTGAAAGAAAATACACTCAAATGAAATGTGATTTAGAAAGAAAACTTGCTTCAAAAACAAAAGAAATTTCTAAATTGACTAATAATGCTATTGAAACCCAAGCACAGATAAAAAGTATGAATGAAAACCTAGGAAATGTTAGAAAAGAGCTTGATGACATCAAGGTTGACTGTGAAAATTGGGTGGAGTCATGTAGAGGTTACCAAATGCTGCTTAACAAACAAACTGCATCAAATGTTAAGTTTGGCATAGGGTACAATCACACTGAATCACCAACTGGTTTTACTCCCAAAACTGCTGATGATGGGAGTAGAATAGTTCAAACTTCTGATATGAAAGACTGCACATCTTTTCATCAGAACTTTCTTAAAAATGAAAAAACAAAGTCCCGCAGAAGTAGAAATAACTGACATTGAATCATCTGTAGTTTCATCTACATCAGGAGTTGAGACCCTAAAAACTGCCGATTACCAAATTCAAAATTTAACAACTGTCAGTACTTTGCCTTCCAAAACTCCTGAAAACTTGAAAGGAAAGGCAAAACCTTGTGAAATTTGTGGTCTGTTTAACCACAAAACAGAATTTTGTAGATATAGAAAAGGAAATCAGTACAACAAGAAGATTTTACAACTGGTTGTGGGAAAACAAATCAAAAAAGATTATGAAAACACTTTTTATCCCATCAAACAGCAACCAAGTAACACCTTTTCTCAGAGAAAGACTAAATCTCAACCACAGTCTTCCTCTCAAAATTCTTTTTAAGAAGTTAGACCAAAACCTTCAGTAGTTTCACAAACTACTGAGGTAAAAGATTTAATAAATATGGTTAAACTTCTGATGACAAAAGTTGATAGTGATCCTCAAAAGGGTCCCACCATTGTTCTTAACAATAAATCCATTGCCAAAAAGACATGGATTTCTAAAATTGGTCCACAACAAACTGCTACTATTCCTGTTCTCAAGAGTAAACCCAAAGCCAAATTGGCTTGGGTTCCTAAATCTAACTAATCTACTCTTTGTGTAGAGGGTCTCCAGAGGTCTAAATAGCATTTGGTATGTTAATAGTGGAGGCACAGTGCACATGACAGGATGCAGGTACCCGATCAACAATTTCATAAGTCAAAGAGAAGGATCTGTGTCCTTTGGGAACAATGCCAAGAGATATGTGCTAGGATATGGCAATGTATCCTCTGGTAAAATGTAGTTTGACAAGGTCAATCTGGTTGAAAACCTTGAGTACAACTTGCTAAGTGTATCAAAAATGTGTGATAAAGGACATTCTTCCTTTTTCACCAAAACAGCATGCAAGATCATATCACTAGAAGGCCAGAAGTTGATAGAGAAGATCATTGAAGATCATACTTTGCTGATTGCCATAAGATGTGGCAATGTCTATGCAGTGGACATTGAAAAAGACAAAGTACTGAACAACACTTCCTGTTTCTTCTCAAGGGCATCAACTTCAAAGACAGACCTTTGGCATAAGAGACTTGGTCATGTGAACTTTAAAACCATAAATAAAGTCACAAAAATGGGCTTGGTCAGAGGTCTACGCTTGAAGGTATAACAATGTCAAAAAAAATATGTATCCTGTCTTAAGGGAAAACAACATAAGTCCTCCTATAAGTCTATTGAAGAATCAAAAACAACTGGATGTCTTCAACTACTCCATATAGACTTATTTGGGCCAGTTAAAATCATGAGCCTCGGTAAGAAGAAGTACTGCTTGGTCATCATTGATGACTACTCAAGATTTACATGGGTCATTTTCTTATTTTCCAAGGATGAGGCAGCTGATATTATCAAGTTCTTCATTCTACAAGTAGAGAAACAATACTCTCTCTGTCAAAGTCATAAGAAGTGACAACAGAACAGAGTTCAGAAACAAAACTCAGGATGAATTTTATTTGTCTAAAGGGATTGTTAGACAATTCAGTATTCCCAGAACTCCTGAACAAAATGGTGTGGTAGAAAGGAAGAACAGAACATTGATTGAAGAAACAAGAACTATGTTAGCTGATTCAGGCCTACCTCTTTATTTCTGGACTGAAGCAATCAACATAGCTTGTTATGTTCAAAATAGAGTCCTAATCACCAAGAGACATTCCAAAACTGCATATGAAATTCTTCATGGCATTAAGCCCCTAATCTCCTTTTCAGGGCTTTTGGATGTCAATTCTTTATCCTCAACATCAAAGACTTTATTTCAAAGTTTGCTGCTAAAGTTGATTCAGTTTACTTTCTTGGTTATTCTTCCACTAGAAAAGCCTACAAGGTATTCAATTCCAGAACCAAGATAGTTGAAGAAACACTGAATGTCAAGTTTAATGAGTCAAAACATGCACTCATTCCAGCACATCATGCTGAACTCTTTGACCTTGGCAGTTTTAATTTTGGACCTGAAAAGACTGTTACTTCATCTAAACCCACTTATTATGGTGATCAAGGGCTTAATGATGATGGTCCTCCATCATGGACTCCTAATACAGTCATTAATTAAATCAACTTTCAAGCCATCAGAATTTCATCAAACTTCTGATTCAACAACTACTGATGACCAAACTCAAACTTCTGATTCAGCTCCTACAACTATTGGAGATGTACAAACAGCTGAACCAGATATTATTAACCTCGGTGATTTGTTTGAAGAAGTTCAAGAGCCTACTCCCATCAGTGGTTTACAACAACTGATTGAACACAAAGATCATCCATTAGATCAAATCATGGGTGATATTGCCTTAAGGGTACTTACAAGAAACCAACTTTCCAACTTCTGCTTATTCTCAGCATTCATTTCTCAGTTGGAACCAAAGAAATATCAGGAAGCCCTCAAAGACAACAGTTGGGTTGAAGCAATGCAAGATGAACTATTACAGTTCAAGAAGCAACAGGTTTGGGAAAGCTATCCCTTACCTCCAAACAAACAACCAATTGGAACAAGATGGGTTTTCAGAAACCAAGAAGATGAAGCTGGTCTAATTATTAAGAACAAGGCAAGACTGGTGGTACAAGGTTATTATCAAGAAGAAGGAATTGACTATGAAGCCATCAGGTTATTTTTGGCTTATGCAATTTCCAACAAAATTGAAGTTTTTCAAATGGATGTAAAGAGTGCATTTTTATATGAAAAAAATAAAAGAGGAAGTTTATGTTTGTCAGCCACCTGGGTTTGAGGATCCTTCTCATCCTGATTGTGTGAACAAACTTGACAAAGCTCTTTATGGGCTAAAACAAGCTCCCAGAGCTTGGTATGACACACTTTTCCCCTTTTTACTCAAAAATCACTTCACAAGAGGCTCCATTGATAAACACTTTTCATTAAGCATGTTGGAAATCACATCCTACTTGTTCAAATTTATGTTAATGATATCATTTTTGGTTCAACAAATTCAAAACTGTGTGATGAATTTAAGAAACTCAAACAATCAAGATTTGAGATGAGTACCATAGGAGAACTACAATACTTTTTGGGACTGCAGATCAAACAAACAACAAGTGGAACTTTTATACATCAATCTAAATATGTTAAAGAATTATTGAACAAATTTTCTTTAAAAGACTGTAAATCAGCTTCCACTCCCGTGAGTCCAACCACACAAGTTGAACCAGATGATCAAGAAAAACAGATTGATCAAACCATGTATAGATGTATGATAGGTTCCCTACTTTATTTAACTGCATCTAGACTAGATATTATGTTTTCAACTTGTGTCTGTGCTAGATATCAATCAGCTCCAAGGGAATCACACCTAATTGCAGTCAAAAGAATTTTCAGATATCTGAAAGGAACTCCTACACTTGGAATTTGGTATCCTGTTTCTAGAAATACCAAATTAACAGCTTTTTCAGATAGTGACTATGCAGGGTGTAAAATGTCAAGAAAATAAACAGCTGGTGGTTGTCAATTCTTAGGAAACTGTCTATTGTCCTGGCAATCAAAGAAGCAAACATCTGTGGAAACTTCAACTGCTGAAGTAGAGTACATTGCAGCTGCAAGCTGTACATCACAGATTCAATGGCTTCAATATCAATTACTTGATTATGGAATCAAAGAGACCGAGACCCCATTGCTAGTAGACAGTAAATCTGCCATTAGCATAATTCAAAACTCTGTCCAATTTTCAAAGACAAAACACATAGAAATCAGGTATCATTTCATGAGGGATTGCTATGAAAAAGGCAAGATTGAGGTGAAATATGTGACAACAGCTAATCAAATAGCTGATATATTCACCAAACCCCTTGACACATCAACATTTCAAAGGTTAGTATCCATGCTTGGGATGCTAAGTTTTGAGTAAGTACTGTAAGTGTTTTTCATTCTGCTGCACATATCTTGCTTTCACTTACATCGTTACTAATCTGTCACAAACCTCTGATGACCAAAAAGAGAGAAACTTCTTATGTACAAAAACATTGGAATAGGGATATTTTCAGAAAAATGACTAACTTCTGATTAAAATAATCTTAAGAAGTTATGAAATATGTTTATAAATTATTCTCATCAGTTTTTCACAAACTACTGAAGAAAAAATGGGAACTACTGATGAATAATCTGTTTCATTGGCAGTTTTGTCAATAAGGGCAAATCAACATTTCCCATTTTAGAAGTTTGACCTAGGGCAGTTATAAACATCTGATAAACACCTTTTCTCACACTTATCCATTCAAAAAGCAAAAATTCCCCCTTTCTCTCTCAAAACACTCACAAACCCTCCCCTGCAACATCAAAAACACTGTTCGATCAAAATACACCATGGCTCTCATACTGAAATAGGGACACAATCAAAGAGGCTACTTCATGAAAGATTCCGCTTGGTCCCAATACGACGAAATCATTGATTTAGTCGTCAAATCCCAGTTCTACACAGCTTTCACCATTTATCCTCCTATTCACATTCAAACTCTAAACGAGTTCTGGGCAAACGCCGAGGCGGTGACTGTGAACAATAAAGTGATTTCCCTCAAATCAACCATCCAAGGGAAAGTTATGGCGATCAAACCAGCCAGTTTGGGAATAAGACTTGGTCTAGATGATGCTGATGCACCAGAACAAATTCCTAATGCTGACATTCAACTAACCATGACTGAGTGTGGTTACCAAGGTACTCTTTCACATGCTACAATTTATAAGAAATTTTTTGATGCAAAATACAAACTTTTGTTTCATTACATCATCATGTGTTTAAGTCCTAAAACTGAATCTTATGATTAGATGCCCTATACTTTTCAACCTATTTTCCATTCAATTGTGAATGAGACTAAATTCAGGGCATCATCAGTTTTCTTTAATGAGTTGGTATTGCATCACCAAAATGATAAAAAGAAATTTTTGTTGTACCCAAGATTTGTGATGCAATTCATAATAAAAGAACTTGGTGATGGAATACTTGTGGGTGAGGTTGCAAAGCTAAATCCTTTGACCTCACAAGTATTTTCTAGGCATAATAAACCGGCACTTTTGCCAGAAGATGACCAAGGGGAACAAGCCACAGTCCTCAAGGAACAAACATCTTCAAAACCTACTCCCAAAAAGCCTAAACAGCCAAAACAACAAAAATCCAAACCCACCAACCCAAAAGAAAAGTTGTTCAGCAGGTTGAGATGTCTGAACCAGCTCATGTGCAATCTGCACTTCAAGAAGGTGTGACTGAAACATCCTCTCAGTCTCATCCATCTCACACCCCTCAAAGAGCTCCCATAACCATCTTGTTTAAAAGGAAGAAATTCAAAAAGACCATAACTACTAATCCTTCCTTTGAAACTACTGAACCTTTACCAGAAACTGCTGATACTAAACTCTCACATCAAGCAGTAGAAATAGCTCAAATTCTTTCTGGGCTGAAAGAAAACATCCCATCTGAGAATGTCAATCCCCAACAAACACATAAAACAGGGGATACAACCTCAGAAACAGACATGGATGTGGATGTTATCAGCTCTATCCCAAGGGATGAGGATGAACCAAGGCGTCTAAGCCCAAACTTAGACACTTTAGGTACATTTGAGGCTGCTACGACTCTCATACCACCTAGTGGTGGATTAGAGGACAATAGTACCATAGCTAAGACCTCAAATGTGGCAACTACTGATGAAGGCTTTATGCATGAAGTAGGAAAAACTCAGTACCAAGAAAAAGAGGTTCATGAGACTACTAAGTTGGGCCTAGCTCATGGTTTAACTGATGACATACTCATTGAGGATGTCACTAGGGATTTAGATGATTCCATTAGTTTGGATGATGTTTCAAACTCTCCACAACATGAATTGACGGCTCATTGTGAAGGTCCTGCATCTAATGTATCTAAGCTCAAAGAGCTAGTCACAAAGGATCAGGTTAAAGACCACTTGAACCCTATTCCCCAAAAGTGGCATCCTCAGTTCAAACTAAGGATCACCCAAAAACACCCCCTCCATAGCAAAAGCCTACACAATTCCCTAGGTCATCAAGCATAGACTTGAACCATCTATGCAGCCCAGTTGGTCCCCTATACCAGATGGTACATCAACTCATTTCCTCACATCTTAAAGACTTTATGACTGCTATGGAGTTAAAGAACAAAACTCAACTTGAGATGATCAATAATGCCATAGACCATAAACTTGGTGAGTTGTCAAGAAAAATGGAAGACAACAGAAGACAACTTGCTCATCTATCTGGTGTAACACCTCCACCTCCTTGGTTTCCAGAAGTTGATGAAGCCAAAAAGGGGGAGATGTCTAAGGAACCAAAGGTTGTGTCTCTTGAAGCTTCCAAAAAGGCCAGATAAGCACAACATCTCAAGGATGCTCATAAAGAATTAGTCAAGACAAGGCAAGAAATTGCATTGAAAGAAAGACAAGACTGGATTGAAAAACAAGTAAGGCTCTTTAGAGAGAAAGCTGAAAAGAAATCCCAAGGCACTATAGAAGTAACTGCTGAAGGCCAAGACAGAAGTATCGAAGACAATCCTTTAGTAGTTGATACTCAGATCAACCCTTTAGTAGTTGACACTTCCAAGATTGAAGCAAAACAGCCTTCTAAGGCAACTGAACCTACTCCAGTTGATATTCCTAAGCCCGTACCCACTCAAACAACTATTTTAAACCCTACTCCCATAGCAATTTCAAAAGAACTTACGGAGAAGAGTTTAAAGGCAGCAAAGAAGAAGGCCATGGAAGATGAGATCTGGAACATCCTAGAAGCAAGGGATGACTTAAGCTATAATGAAAATTAACAAGGTATGAACATAAATTAAGTGAGTTGGAAGAACAAGAAAGAGTTCCTGAAGAAGACAAAAGACAACAGCTGATGACCTTCATCAGCAAAAACAGCAAAAACAAGAAATACTCACTTAAAGGGCTCTCAATTAGAGAACTTACACACAGAGCACAACTTGTATCTTACAGGCTTACAACTAAGAAGGATAGAAAATTGAAGAGAGCCGAAATCATACAAGAATTGGTAGACAATAGATATGGTTCAAAGAATCAAGTGTCCAAATTGAGAGAAGATACATTATATGACACTTACAAGAAATTCAAGGCTGGTAGACTTGTTAATCCAGAGAAGTTTAAAACTTCTGAAGTTTCACAAACTTCAGTAGTTAAAAATTCTGGTGTCAAACAATCAACAAAGCCTGCTACCAAGAAGAAGCCAGGGGAAACCATCAAAACAGATTTCAAAATGGTATTGCTTAAAGGCAACACCATTGTACAAGGAGACTTCGTGGTTGAAGAAAAACCTCTGTTCACACAATTCAAGGATCCTTCTACTTTTGCTTACCAACTACAACAAACAATAACTGACAAGAAACACACTAAGGTAATTACTAAACATCATCATCCAACTTTTAGTAATAAACCTGATGTTGTGAACACTGAACAAAGAAGGGAATCCCACCCAAGGGTCACTGAAATAGAAGATACTCCCAAATCAGGAACAAACCAGGAGACTAGCATGGTCCCTATACTCTAGACTTTGACCAGTTTAAAGTAAACATAGTGCAATGGTCATTCACTGATTCAAACTCAGTGATGGTCAGAAGAAGAGATCGTTCAAGTAAGGTCTTCACCTCCATAGATGAACTGAAGAATCTTTCAACAAAAGACCTGCTCACCATCCAACATCTTAAACCTCAACAAGGATCTCTTACTGAACAACAAGCTCACAAACTCAAGACCTCCATGGTCAGAGAAATATGGAGGATTCTTGATGGCAGAAAGAAGTAATAAAGGATTAGATAAGGTTTTGGCTTCATCAATCCAGGGGGAGATTGTAAGGACAAAGAGGATTGACGAAACCACTTTTGATACCTTAGTCTAATTCATGTTTCTGCTGAATAATTCTAAGTATAGAAACTGCTAAAGAAGAAGACTGAAAGTGCTGAAGAAGAATATATCAAAGGCTGAAGAGTAATGATCAGAAATTCTGAAGACCAACCAGACAAGTCTCTGAAGAACTGCTGAAGACAAACTACTCATCAGTAGTTTGTCACTCATCAGATGTTTGATAGAAGCTTCTAACCGACTTATACTTCAGTAGTTTAGTATAATATTAGTATTGTTAAAGTCGTTGTACAAGTACCACTGCTACAGCCTGTTGTAGTATTTGTACATATCATATTTCTTCAATACTTCTCGTGTACGTTTACTTTTGGTCTATAAATAGATGGGTTCATCCCATTATTTTAGACATTCCTTTTGTAGTTATAATTTTCAATATATCTGAGAATCATTTGAAACATTTACTGTTTCATTCATTAACTGTCTCAGATTTTCATTTACTGCTTTAGTTCATACATCAAGGGGGAGTAATAACTCATGTTTAAAGTGAAGCTTTAACTTGAACACTTTACATTTATTTCGCTGTGCAAATTACTTTGATAGTTATTAAAAACAAGTGTTCATAATAAGAATCTGTTTATAAACAAGAAACTGATCCAACAAATGGTAATGACATGCAACTAAAACAACAACTTGTGTAGGTGTAATCTCAACCTAATCGTACCCTGAAACATGTAAAAACACCTTAAGATCTAATGTAATGTTTCTAGCATGCAAAGTTGGTCAAGTGTATATAAATTGCCCTACTAGCTAGATTTGCAATGACTTCTTAAAAATGTAACTCTGTAACATGATAAAATGTTGGTGATGCTTGGATTAAATCCCAAAAATATGTTTTTAATCATATAAATATATATATGATAGCATGAAAATTTGTTAAATAGATATATTTACATATATTTTTTTTGAAAGAGATCTTACATATATGTGTAACGCCTTTAGTAAAAGTCTCATATTTTTAAGCCTATTTGTAGCATGCTTTTGGCCAAGTAAATGAACTCAACAAAGTGGAACTTTTAATACACATAAATATAGATCTAATCTTGACAAAAATGATCATCCAAAATAACTTGGTTGTGATACCAAGTGTCAATACCGTAACAATATTATAACAAACTAAAATGATACCGACCAAATTCCCGTAGTATCACGCTGGGGAATCCTACTATTCATACAAATTTCGTATTGGTATTTGATGAAATGCAAGAAGACATCAACTCAAATACGATTTCGAATTTGTAGATTATGAAGAGTATGGGGTAGTCTTTAATGTTGGCGAATTGTAGATGATAAAAAGTGTTGTTAACTCATTGAGCATGACAGGGAAATCATATTACATGCTTGTTGCATCAAGTGTGTTTGTTTAATGGGGTGCATTTGCGGGTTAACGGGTCTAACTTATTATGAACCCGAAAATCGTGTTAGGCATGTGAAACTGAGCACGATATATATATATATATATATATATATATATATATATATATATATATATATATATATATATATATATATATATATATATATTCACAGATTGATTCGAACACGATCCATTTAATTCAAATTTTTTTTGCACATTTAATATCTTCAAATTAAAATATTTAAACAAATAGTACAAACGTATGTATAAAAGTTACATTTTAATTGTAAATCTTATGTTAAATTTTCTTTTATGTTATAATTATGACATAAAATAGCCAACTAACTTGACTTGTGACATAAAACACTTTTCGAAAATTAAAATTATTAAAAATAAATTATAAACGAGTTAGATGGGTCACCCTGCCAACCCATTGGGTTACACAAACCTACCTGTTTTGCTAAACGGGTTCCCTGATTCAACCTAACATTGGTCTGAACCTATTTAAACTAAACACAAACCCAATAGTGTCTTGTCGTGTAAAAAAATTGGCACTTTTACAACCAATATGTTCGTTATGGCTACAAGAAGCTCACAAATTTGCTTTTGTTCTTTTGAATGGGGTCTTCTTAGGAAGTCAATCATCATAATATAGTAATCTCATTTGAGCACGCTTAATTGTGGAGTTTTCTCTCATCCACAACCATTGCGTCCAAAACGCGTTAGTAATATTTGGGGCATAACATTTTGTATGCCTCAATATCTATCCAGTAAACATAATTGAACATAACGATATAGGATTTGACTAAGATATTAAATTGTTCATCATCAAGAAAGCAGAAAACATGGGCATGGGCATGGGCGAAGCTTATTTAGGGCCAAGAGGTGCCCTAACCCACACCATTTTTTTGTTCAGTAGTGCCAATTTACGTGTTGTCGTATTAAGTCCGGCTCACTCTGTTTTAAGGCTCCCGTGACTTTCGAACCCACTAAAATATTTTTTAAGCTCCACTACTGAACATTGGTATACTTACCATGAACATTGGTATACTTACCATGAACATTGGTATCCTTACCATGAAGTACCTCAATCTTTGGTTACCATTAACAATGACGTTAAGTTAAGCAGCTAGCTACTCTTTTCGCAACATATATAAAAAGATAGAAAAATTCACGATGTTATTCATATGGATGCACGCGACTTGTTACTGCATAGACGATGGTTTTTTGGTTCACATCACAACTTTAAAATGTCTTTAGGAAGTGAAAAAGTTGTCAGAGACTTCACTCGAGCTAGACGTGCACACGTAGAATTATAAGTAGGTTTTATAAGTTATCGAGTGTTGGTCCTTTAAAAAAAATTCCTTAAAAACGACCTACTCCTTTTACAATACACAAATTTTGTCACTTTATATTAGATTTGTCTATCATGGAAAACACCCAAGAGATAAAATAATATAAATATATATACATATAGGATAAGGATAAATTAGAAACTCCCTTGAGTTGGAGAAACTCAAGAAACCTTATATCAACCCTTGATCTACTAGATCAATGGTTCAAATTCATCAACTTATTTTATAATATTAAAATAGTTATCCTTTTTATTTATTTAATTCAAAAGGGCGGTTTTGGAAAGTTAAATTATAAAATGACAAAATGCATTGATAATTGTGAAATACATCTTATCTCTCTCATCTCTCTTCTCTCTCCTGACTCTCTCTCTTGTCTCCTCACTTTTTCCTTGCTTTTACATTTTTTTTATTTTTTAACCTTTTAATAGGTAACAATCAGTCAGATTTGTCTGTAACAACTTATGTGTTACGTTGTAACATGTTATACGTGTCATTTGTATGTATTTAAATTGTTACATTTTAAAACAGGTTACACTGTAAAAAGAGCAAATTTGTACCAATGAGATAGGTAGAAGTTACGAAACTAGTGGTCAATATGGAATTACTATCATAGTTACATACGTACGTAGCAAAACTGACATATGTACCCGGTGTTCTGATAGATGTTACGCATGTAACTAATGATGTTGGATAACCAAATAGCGATTGTTACATATGTACCCAGTGTTCTGATTAAAAGGCTTGACGAGTTAATGGTGCTTATGTAACTATTTAAACAATTAAGAATGTAACCGACACATGTTCCATTTGTAACAATGAATGTAACCGATACTTATGGTCTAGATTTACGTAACAAGATCTCATCAAAAAGAAACATAAACAATAGATTGTACACACAACCGTAAAAATCTTCATTGTAAACAATGTAGCAGATCAAAAATATTTTATATACTAATACGTAACATAACTCTCCTAAGAAACATAGTGCTCAATATTTAGTCATTATAACAATAATTAACTAAGCACAAATAAAATAAAATAAAATAAAAAGAATAAAAAAAATAAGTCATGGGTTGCTCCACTTGCCTCCTTCAAAATTTCACAAAACCTGAAAACTAAAACTCAAGATTCAATGTTAGAAAAAAAGTAGTAATTAATTATAAAAAGATTTATACAGGTATAAACATGCTTTATATAAATTATATATAGAATTCCAAATCAGTTTAAAAAGCTATTAAAAAAACCAAGATAGTTTTTCATGCATCGAACAAAAAATAGAATAAAAAAATAACTTAATAAACTAAATACCAAGAACAACTTACAAAAGTCAAGAAAGGGGGACTATTATTGAAAGCCAAACAAAAAAACCACCCAGATCTGTGTTGGAAACCAAACAAAAAACCTCAGATGAGAACCAAGCAAAAAAACCCAACAAAAAAACTTACCCAGATCTATGTTGAAAACCAAACAAAAAACCGGGCTTGGATTTGGATGATATAATGGATTTATTAAGATCTTGAACTGACACCTTGACTTGGTTTCAAATCTTGAACCGGCACCCCGTTTGTTCATCTTCTTCATGAATGTTGGTGGAAAATCTCGACCCGCCGCTCGCCGCCACCACCACCGCTCACCTCGTCACCTGAGAGATTTGGTTCATACATGGAGATTTGATGCATCACGGTTGTACACCTTTAATATCTTAATGATAGAGAGATAAGAGAGATTTGGATGAATTTTGTTTGATGTAAAAATTAAATAGAAAAGAGATAGAAAGAGAGTGAGAGAGAGAGATAGATATGGTAGAGACACACCTGTACTCAAATGTGTGTGAGATAAAGAGGAGTGGATGTGATGTTTATCTATATTATATCTTATTAAGGAAGAGTGACGGCTAGGATAGTAATTTTCAATTCCGTACAACTTAAGAAGCAACATGCACAAGTGATTTATGCTTACATAATGAGGGTATAATTGGAACTTTGTGGAACATTAAGACACTTGGAAGGGTATATTAGTAAATTTGTATTGTCATTTTAGTTAAAGGTAAAAAATTGTTTCCCCTCAATGCCCCTGCAATACACTTCTTTCCACCGAGCCTTCTTCTACACATCAACCATCGCATTCAATTCCCCTTCTCCACATTAATTCATTCAATTAAATCCTCAATTAAATATAAAAAATTGCCGAGTCTCATTTCTAATTAGTTTTTCTTTTCAATTAAAGCCTTCACCATGTATCCTTTCATCTTCTCAAACTTTCCTTCAATAAGGCTGTAGAAATCTCTAGAATAATCAATAAACCTTTATCGTTGTTCAGATAACCGCCTCCGTTGTCGCCTCTTGATGGATTTTGGATATAATCGGAGAAAGAAGCCCTTGGATTATGAACGTTCCCTTTTAATTAGAGAAGTTTTGTTACAAATTAATCATTTAATTCGTAATTGAATCCCCCTTTTTATATGATTCAATCGCGTTTTATGTTTGTTTCCTGCAAATCTCCAAATTGTAATGAGGTTAGAATGTTTCCGGTCCTTGAAGACGTGCAAGTTCGTGTTCTTTTTTCCCTAGAAATTAAGTGTTCATGTTTTTACTGATCAATTTGTTTTCAAATTGCAACAAGCAAGCAAATTCAAGAAGCAATCATCGCAATTTGATCCGCTAGCAACCGATAAACAGGTAAATACTCTTTGATATCGTGTAGATTAGTCTTCATTTAGGGAGATATATTGTGACCATGATGAGAACTAGAGTGATTTTTTATTTTGTTAATTGGATTCAGGTTAGCTAACATATATTTTATTGGCAACTACTATGAAACAGAAAGATGCGACGACATAGAACTTTAATAAGGGTATTAGTTACAAGATTGTTTATAGAAGTTAAGTAATATTGGTAATCACTTGGATCTTAATTTTATTTTGTTTTGTTTATTCTTGGCTAGATAAGGAAATGATGCAAAAGGAAGCGGATGAGCAGATTCAAATGATTACAATTCAGCATAAACATGTAAAGTGGTGGCTGGAAGATTAGAAAAACGACTAAGGGCATGTAAGGCTATAAATGGAACTGAGCAAAGGAAGCTTGACAATGATAAGACAATGGTACTCAATGTTGTTTTACATATACATTTTTTCATAAATTTGGTAGGTTATAATTTAATAATGAATTTTTTTTTTCTTTTGGAGCTGCAACTACATGTTATGTAGCATTGAACCTGCAACTTAATGTTTATGTTGATTAATTGTTATTAATTTTGAAACAATTATTGATCTGTGTGATGTTTATTAGCTCGAAGAAGAGTGGGAAAGGAAAGAGGCCTGGAAAAGGTGGAAACAAATTCTGGAAGAGTATTGGTCAAGAGAGGCTATTGAAGGTATTGGTCTCGGATTCAAAAACCTAAGTATTCTTTAGTTATCTTATGTATTCATTAGGTGATAATATTTTAATACTAATAACAAAATATCGAGTACATGTTAAAATTTTAAATTACAAATTTGTTGGATGCTGCAGGACCGGTTAGTGAAGGGAGTCTCGTTTGTATCATCATTGCTGGATAAATCGAAGAAGCCTATTCTAATAATAGCTTCTTCCGGTGCTCTTTCTTTATGGGAAATTGAGTTTTCAAAGTGTTCAAAGTCGATCAATGTTGTAACATACAAATGGAACAAAGATATCCGGGCTCCCATTGAAGATTTTAGAATTTCAAGTCCTTTTATCTTTCTTTGGATGCCATTGTTGAGGTACGAGATTGATAGTATATAAAGCTTACATAAATTCATGTGTGTGTATGTTGATCATGTTGTTTTGCAGGGCATGGAAACGTGTGATCCGGTTAAATGGGAATTGTTAGTGCTAGACGAGTGCCACCACCCCATATTTTCAACACATTTAATGAAATTTCAGACGCTTATGGCTGATATGAAATTGTTAACAGTTACTGGTGAATCAATGGTGAGGTTCATCAATGCAATATATCTCATACGAGTCAAATTGGTCAAACGGGTTGAAAGACAACTTAAGTATATCTTTACCGCACTAATTTTAAACAAATGTATGCGGGTCAAACCACTGCTGCAGCGGTAGACTTTGTTTTTTGCATTTGCTAATTTCAGTCAATTGTGTCAGGATCAGGATATTTGCTCGAGCTGCCAAAATATGCTTTCACTGCTTGATCCTAAAATGAAAAGATGCCTATGGATGCTGCTGACACGGAAATGAAGGATGATATTAACACATTGAAAAAAAGACTATCGCCATTTATCGCATTTGAGTGCATGTCAAAAAGATTGTTTTTGGTAATGGGTCGAATCTGTTTGAGGCAAAAAAAAAAAAAAGAATGTTTTTAATAATTGTTCGACACACGTTCAGGCAAAACAGGTTGATAGCTTCCTGTCTGCTGTTATACTTATTTTAGTTCTTACAAAAACTATTCGTAGGTTACTGCTTTTATCAAAGCATAAAGGGAGGACTTCATTTAGTGAGCAAAACCACAATTTTAGAGGTTAACACATGACATATAATGAATAATTAAAGTTGTAAACAACTTATTAAATAATCACATCATATATTAATTACTCAGTACATACTTTGTAGAAGAGTACTTTGCAAGAGAGGAGTTATACATGTCACTTTTGTTGGGAAGCACATAATGTGCATTATAATACGAAGAAGCAACTTAAGACTCATGTAAGTTTGTTGTAGATTATAAGCATGCTTAAATGAGACTAAACATTTTTATAAGTGTGTTACAAGTATGTTTAACCTTTTATGTGTTATAAGTTGTCTTCCTATTTTTAAGACAATATATGCTTTTTAAGTGTGCTCTTTAGGCATTAACAACCCCAAATTTGTTATGTATGATTATTATTTTTTGGTATTCTTTTTACTCATGCCTTGCACATGTGATTCATACGCATTGCGCATCACACCTTACTCATCAGGCATTGCATATTGGACCAAAGATTTTAATCATAGTTTGTTTTTTACTTTTTTTACATGTACCTTATTAACAACACTAAAGTTCTGTTACATGGTTTACATTAAAAAATTACTCCCACGAGCATGGTTTTTATTCCACTGAACTTAAGTTTTTATGGGGTTTTTTATTCTTTAAATTTAACCCCATACATAACAGCCCGCTCCCCGCAACGCACTGGTTGAATACCACTTTAAATATAACACATAGGAATTTAATTACTTTAAACTTAATAATTGTATATACATAGTTTGGTTTTATATCCGATCCGACGAGTGGACCGGTAAAGAGACCAGTTTACCGTCCGGTCTGATCCGATCATGAAAACATAGTGTGCATTTTTATTAAAATTTCAAAATAAACCTTTAACGTATAAGAAATTACAACTTACACTTTATGGTTTGTTCATTATTATATTAAACCCTAAAGTTATATAAAACATCAATCCACTTAACTAATAGATATATTTTTATATCATTGTAATTATTACTGATTTATTTATTGGATAAGCACCATATTAAAGACTTTCGTTATCAACATCCCACTGCAAGACGTAGGGTAGCGTCAACTCGTTTTATTAACTAAGTTGGTAAACTTCATCCTCTTGGGTCCATGGTAAGGGAAAGTCGCCATCCCAAGTATACCAAACGAAACATAAACACCCGCGGTAACGCGCGGGCACTCCCACTAGTTTAAAATGGTAGGTGAGATAAATGAGACGGGTGAAGTTACCATCTTGCCCTTTTGCTAAATGTTAAGAAAGGAGATGTGGAAGCATGACAACCATGGGATGGGTTTCAAAGGTTTCTCCAACTCAACATGGTTTCTTAAGGATACATAGCCTATATATATATATATATATATATATATATATATATATACATGATAGCATGAAAAGTTGTTAAATAGATATAGAGATCTTACATATATGTGTAAGGCCTTTAAACTAAACACAAACCCAATAGTGTCTTGTCGTGTAAAAAAATTGGCACTTTTACAACCAATATGTTCGCTATGGCTACAAGAAGCTCACAAATTTGCTTTTGTTCTTTTGAATGGGGTCTTCTTAGGAAGTCAATCATCATAATATAGTAATCTCATTTGAGCACGCTTAATTGTGGAGTTTTCTCTCATCCACAACCATTGCGTCCAAAACGCGTTAGTAATATTTGGGGCATAACATTTTGTATGCCTCAATATCTATCCAGTAAACATAATTGAACATAACGATATAGGATTTGACTAAAATATTAAATTGTTCATCATCAAGAAAGCGGAAAACATGGTCATGGGCGAATCTTATTTAGGGCCGGAGGAGCCCTGACCGGTTGTCAGGATTCGATCTTTCGATCAACACACCAAACACAAACAAACTGCAAGAGATAAAAATAAACGAACACGAGAACACAAGGATTTACGTGGTTCGGTCGGATGACCTACGTCCACGGGGTGCAAACCAGGATATTTTATTATTGCTTTCTGCCTCATTCGTGATGATGATTACAAGTACAAGATGCCTATTTATAATACAAGATTAGGGTTTACTACTTAATCCTCAAGAAAACTAATAATGGGCTAAATAAAATAAATGGGCTAAGTCTTCAATTTAATTAGTCTGCCACTTTATTGTCTTCTAATCTGAACCCAAATCAAGTCTTCACAAAACCCAACAATCTCCCACTTGGAGGCTTGATAATCTTCAAACTGCCATCCGCTGTGAACTTGTACCTCTTGTAATCTTCCTCATTTTCCTGGTTGCAGCGGCCTTCTTGTCATTTAAACTGAAGGCCAGTTGAAGCTCCCCCGAGCTCCAACACATTAGTTATGGCTATATCTACCACTAACCCTCTCCTTGTCTCTACCGGCTCCCACTGACACGAACTGCCGGATCCTGAAACACTTTGAGAACAAACACTCTCCGAATTAAATAGACAATCACCTTGAGAGACTTTGACAGCTGGAATACTGGTTCTCTTAACCCATTGCCGTCTAGTAACTCTGACTGAAGCATAACTCATGCTCCCACTTCCACGAAAACCCCTGACTGGTAGTTCTGAACCTTTCCTAGCACGCTCAACCTGAATCTTACATGTGGCTTTGGGTTTATCATCTGCAAAACAAACCTTCTTGTTAGGATCTGAGTTTGATTTTTTTGATTATGTTTAACGAAGAATGATAAGAGTGATATGAATATAAATGGAAAGTGCAGCGGAATGATAAACTATTAATCAAAACATGAGAGTAATTGTTTTCTGATCGAATGCTTTCATTTATCTAAAAGATTACAATCATACAAGTACTCCCCCTCAGCCTGATCACACAGTGATTGTTTGTCTGAGAGAATGTTTGTGTGTGTGATACAATAGAACAGTACAAGCACTGTTCTATTTATAGACAAACCTAAACCACTGATGACCTAGGCTGACGTCACCTTAAGATAGTGACCTCTAACAGAATAACAAACATAAAACATCTGCCTATTACAAACTACCGTTACATTGAAAACACTGAAGGTAAACTACTGTTGTAGGAAAACTCTGATGGTCTTGTATCCTCTGCTGGAGCCTAAGTGTTGTTGGCTCCAGTAGTGCTTTAGTCTTCAGTACTTGGATCAGCAGTTGTTCTTCATCAGACCTTTGGTCAGCAGTTGTTCTTCATCAGTGTTTATTCAGCAGTCCTTTGTATCAGCAGTTGTTTGGATGGAACAGTTGTTAGAGTCAGCAGTCTTTTGGGAGAAGTATGTTGTAAGGACTGTTTATTGTGTGGATCAACTGTTAGCATGTTTTGGCTTTTCAATCATCTGTTCTTCTCCAGGTCAGCAGACCCAACAATCTCCCCCTAGAACAGATGATGCCAAAACTCAGCTTTATTTACTGATCTTTATTCCTCATCAGACTTTCTCTGATTTGACCTTTGAATTGTAGTTCAAAGTTCAGAGCAAATAAGTCTTCTTCATCTCTTTCAAGCTCTAGATTTAGCAATGTTTGAAGATCATTTGCACATAGGCTGTATGCATCATCCATGCTAATTTTCTGAACTCTTCCATCTGACCTGAGCAGAGTCAATTCATGGTTGTCTTTGTTGACTTTCCATTTTAGAATTTTTGAGTCAGTGGATTTGCTGAGATGAACTTTTATTTGGGATGAGTTAGGTGATGGAGGTCTTCCAATTAGTTCCCTGAGTTTCTCTATTGTGGGATCAGAGAAGAAATGTATCTGATTGAAGAGCCCTTCTTTGATAAGTGTATCAGCAAACTTCTTCTGATCTTCTTCTGACATTTCTTTCTTTTTCTTGAACTGTCTTCTTGCAGCAGCTGATAGATCAGAAGTTTCAAGTAAGCTGTCTAAGGTAAAAGTCTGTTGGGGTCTCTTCATCAGTGGCTCATCAGGATAGACAGGTTTTCTAGGTAGGCTGGGATCCTTCTTTCTGTTTTCTTCAAGACTCTTGTATGTCTCAACCAGCCTCAGCTCAGACCATCTAGAAACAGACCTCATCTCCCCATAATTAGCAGCTACTATCTCTTGTCTCATTCTTTTAAACTTTAAGGCTCTGACTGGGTCTCTGCCTTTGCCAAAATTAGGAGTAGAGACTTTAGCTTTGGGGTCTTTGGCCAACTCTTCTATTCTGAGAAGTTCTTCTCTTAGTGCATGAGTGGTCCAACCAGCAAACTGCTTTTTGGTTGCTTTATATGGCTTGGTTGCCAAGATCTGTTCCAGAAGAGAATCCCTAACCTCCTTTACCAAGTCAACACTGAGAGGCATGGAAGACATGGAGTTGCTCAGGGTCTTAGCAAAGTCCTCAATCCTTCTGAGTTTGCTAAGCTCTGCTGAATAGATGCCCTGAGCAGTCCTGTCATCCTTCCCTTTGCATCTCTCCTTAATGATGGCATCTACCTGTTCACCCTTGTATTTAAGATATGTATCAATGTTTAGGGGAACAGGGAAATTTGGGAGAGAAGGGAAAGATCTGTCAGATGGTTGTTTAGTATTGTAGAAGGATTGCAATTCCCCCTTGAGTAGATCAAGTTCACGGGGATACTGAACAACCAATGGTGTAATGGTTGGTGGTGGTCTATGGGAACTGAATTTGGATGTGTGTGGTGAGAATGATGAGAGTGGAATAGCTGTAATAGGGGTGGATTGTGCAGTTGAGGTGGTATTTGGTGATGTGTGTATGTTTTCATCCTGTACAACAAAGGTTGATTTTCTCTTCCTTGTGTATAAGATTTTAGGGGATGGTGATTTGGAAGCAGTGGTTGGATTAACATCTGTTGACCTTTTAGTAGGACCAGCAGATGTTTGGGATTTGGTTGGTGATGTAGGTTTGGGTGTAGGTTTGGTGGTTGTATGTTCAGATGTGTTTGTAGGTTTAGATGCAGTGGTTTGGGAAGCAGTGTTTTGAGTGGTTTCAGTGTTTTGGGTGGCAGTGGTTGTAGCAGCAGTGGTTTTGTCAACAGAGGTTTTTAGCTTAGATGGTGGTTTTCTTACATGTCTAGCAGGCATTTTCATCCTTTTTGAGGATCCCACATCTTCAACCTCCTGCTGTTGTTCCTTCTTGAGGTTCACCAACAACTCTGCTTTAGCTTCCAAGGTGTCAGCCCTTTTTTGTTTGGCCTGAGCAGCCTTTTCAGCTTCTTTGTTTGCAGAGTTGTCTACTGCTTTGCTTCTATCAGTGGTTTGTTGTGGTGCTGATGGTGTTGCTTGTTGTTGTTGTTGTGGTGTTGTTTGACTAGCCTCTGGTTTGTTGGCAGACTTGGCTTTACCCTTTTTAGAAGGTGGACAACCAAAGGGATCTAGCTTTGGTAGCCTATCTCTGCCACTCTCCCCCTTTTTGGCATCATCAGCCGTGAAGACATCATCATCTTCATCCCTGAGAATGGTGGTAGGGGCAGAGCCAGTGGTCTTCAGCAGGTGATCTTTGATGGCTTTAATGTCTGCATGTGTATATTTGTACCTTGTATCCACCATGTTTCTGATTTCAGCCATATATGTTTCATGGGTCTGATCAGCTAGTTTTCTGTGAGCTATGATGATGGGGGAAACGGATTTCCATAGCTCACTAGCTATATCAGCTGTTGATGGTTGACTTTTGCAAAGGTCTGCTATGGAACCCAGTATAAGCTTGACATCAGATTTGATGTCAGCTACAGAGGTTTCAATTGCTTGAACTCTGTCCGTCAATTCTTGGTATTTTGACCCATCTCCTAAGTTAATAGGATCATCTGAGTCCCTACCAGTGGTAGTTCTACCTGATTCAGTCCTAAGAGGTGAATCAGATGCCCCTTTTTCTTGGTACTGGGGACTTCCAACTGATTTTGGGGACACTATAGTGGCCTCATCAGGTGTTGCCTTCAAGGGAGTCTTAGCTATGTAACCACTGTCCTGGTGTGAGACAATGGTCTCTACATCAGTAGTGGTTGCTCCACTTGAAAACTCACCTAAAGTTGCATTGAACTCAGGTGGTGTAACCTCCTCTACTGTTTGTGGGATGGCAGATTGAATGTTCTCAGGACCAGTTACTTGTGGGGGTATGCTCTCAGTGATAGGTGGAAGAGAGGAACTGGGATTTTCCTGAGATTTCTCAATTGCCTCAAACAGAGGTTGAAAGGTTTGTGGAACATGATGTGATGGTGAGGGTGGAGGAGTAAGAAGAGAATTAGCCCTGGGAGAGGGGCTTATGAACATTTGGCCAAGTGACTCAAATGTATCATGATGTGTTTCCCCTTGGCTTACAACATGATCCTTTTGGGAGGATTCATGAGGAGTTTGGTCAGGTTGAGGTATGTCCAACTGTTGTGAGGAAGTAACAACAGTGGTTTCAGGTTGCTTTGGTGGTGCAACAGAGTTATCTTCTGGTACCTCATCATCCAGAAGTCTCATTTGTGGTTGAGTGGTGGTTTTTGTGGATGGACGTTTTCTTTTGGAAGTGGCTGGTGTGGGTTTCACAGCACTGGATGTAGTGCCATGATCACCAGGAGCAGTGGGCTTAACAACAGAGGTTTTGACAACAGTTGTTGTCTTTGTCCTCTTTGTTTGTGTTTTTGAAACTTTGGACACTTTTGACACTTTTTCTTGGGTGCTTCCACCCAGCATTCGAGTGAAAGTTTCATCAGTTAAGCTTTTCATTTGCATTGCCTCACCCTTTTTGAAAACTTTTTCTGGTAAGGCCTTTTGTAGGATTACACTAAGAATTCTTGGGTAAATTAGAAAAGCATTATTTGACCCAGACTTAATTGCTTTCACATTTGACACTAAGTCCATGAACAATCCCTGGGAAAGATTGAAGTCAGAGTTTGACAACATGGCATAACCCAGATATTGCATCCTTAATGGGATTTCATTGAAGGATGTGGACTTAGCGGAGACACATAGAAGAAGGGTATGGAAGAAAAATTTCATGACTGGTGGGAAAAACTTTTTGAAAAGAGTTGACCCAGTCATCTGACCATCATACCCTCGTTCTTGAAACTCAGTGTGAAGCTCTGTTTTTGTGAAGGAGTCCTTACCTGCCAGGTCATTTAGTGAGAAGGTTGTGGATATGATTTCAGGGGTAATGACGACACTTGTTTCTCCAATTTTGGAAATAATGGAAGTAGGCTTTTTGTCTTGTAATAAGAACTCAGCATTCAACCAGAACTCTTGGAGAGTATCAATGTAGATGGGAGCGTCAGCGGTTAAGATGGGTAGATATTTGGAATTTAGAAGAATGTCAATGGTGGAATGGAATGATGTGTTATCATCTGTTTTAACCAGATATGGGAGACAATTGTGGGTGGCTTTGGCTTGAAGATCCATTTTAATGGATTCCGAAGGTGAAAATGAATGAAATCTGATTGAGGGTTTGCGAATGGAGAAGGCGGTTTCAGTATTTTGAATACAATGAGACAGTGTAACATCTGTTGTGGTAAAACAGGGTTTTTATAGGCTCAGGGGAAACCGCTGATGTGGCCAAAACTCTGCTTGTAAGAGCAGACGTGGCAAACATCTGATGGATAAAGCATCTGGTGGGAAACAGCTGTTTTTGGCAAACAGCTGATGCAAACAACAGTTGTTGTTTTTTTTTCATTATTGTAAATACATATATATATATATTATAGATATGAATAATAAAACAGTTGTTTTATCTGATCAGAGGTTTGACACAAATTTTTCAACCAGAAAGCTATTTTTAAGGAGAAATTTTGATTTTCTGAAACATTTTATTGCTTTTAAAAAAAAATTTGTTTGTTTAATCCATGTTTAACATACCAATTCTAGAAATCAGATTTGTAAAGGTAGATGTGTCTAAGGCTTTTGTCAACACATCTGCCAACTGATCCTCTGTTGGAACATGGTGCAGAGAAATCAAACCTTTTTCATAGCTGTCTCTGACAAAATGATGTCTGATGTCAATGTGTTTGGTAGTGGAATGAGAGACTGGATTCTTGATGATATTTTCAGCAGCTTGACTATCCAACATAAGTGGAGTCTGTAGTGCAGTTATCCCAAAATCCAGTAAATGATTTTGAAGCCACATGAGTTGGGCTGTACAGCTTGCAGCAGCAATGTATTCAGCTTCAGCTGTTGAGGTTGAAACAGCTGCCTGCTTTTTGCTTTGCCAGGAGACTAAGGCATTCCCTAGAAATTGGCACCCTCCTGATGTGGACTTTCTTGTGGTGTGACAGCCAACAAAATCACTATCTGAATAACCTGAAAGCTCAATGTTTCCATTAGCAGGATACCAGATACCAAGTGTGGGAGCACCTTTGAGGTATCTGAATATCCTTTTCACAGCAATAAGGTTTGACTTTCTGGGTGAAGCCTGGGATCTTGCACAGACACAGGTAGCAAACATAATGTCTGGCCTAGATGCAGTTAAGTACAGTAAAGACCCAATCATGCATCTATAATGTGTTTGATCAACCAGTTCATCCTTGTCATCTATAGTGAGTAGCTTGACTGTACTCATGGGTGTACTACATGGCTTACAATCATTCATCTCAAATCTGGTTAATAAATTCTTTACATATTTGTTTTGGTGAATGAATGTGCCATTTTGCAGTTGTTTCACTTGAAGACCAAGGAAACACTAAAGTTCACCCATGGCACTCATCTCAAACTCTGCTGTCATGAGTTTTCTGAACTCTTCACACATTTGGTTACATGTGGATCCAAAAATGATGTCATCCACATATATTTGAACAATCATTAAGTTTTTCCCTTTCCATTTTAGAAATAAAGTTTTGTCAATTTTACCTCTTGTGAAGCCAATGGATAAGAGAAATGTGGAAAGAATTTCATACCAGGCTCTTGGTGCTTGTTTGAGTCCATACAAAGCTTTGTTGAGCTTGTAGACATAGTCAGGATGGAATGTGTCTTCAAAACCAGGTGGTTGACATACATAGACTTCCTCCTGAATTTTGCCATAAAGGAAAGCACATTTGATGTCCATCTGATACACCTTTATGTTGTGGTTGACAGCAAAGGCTAAAAATAGTCTGATGGCTTCTAGTCTTGCTACAGGAGCAAACGTTTCATCATAATCTATTCCTTCTTCTTGTCTGAAGCCTTGAACCACAAGCCTGGCTTTATTCTTGACAACAATACCCCTTTCATCAGTTTTGTTTTTGAAGACCCACTTTGTTCCTATAGGACAAACATCCTTAGGTAATGGTACAAGCTCCCATACTTGTTGTCTTTTAAACTGAAGGAGTTCTTCTTGCATAGCTTCTACCCAGCTGTTGTCTTTCAGTGCCTCTTGGTACTTGACAGGTTGTGTGAGAGATAGGAAACCTGCAAAAAGACAGATATTGGAGGATTGGCTTCTTGTGAGCACACCCTCTCTGATGTTGCCAATGATCTGGTCTGGTGGATGAGCTCTTAAGTAGATAAGATCTCCCTGATATGGTATGATGGCATTTTGAGGTGAAGGACAGAGGTTTGGTGACTCTGTTGATGTAACATCTGTTTGCACTTCTGTAGTGCCATTAGATGTTTGGAAAGGTAGTGGGGGAATGGGTCCAAGTGGTGTAAATCTGGACTGACTTTTGTCAACAGATGATTGACTTTTGTCAACAGATGGTTGTTCAGTGGTTGTGAGAGGTGAAACAGTGGTTTGAGGGTAAGACTGGCCAACAGTGGTTGACTCAGCTGTGGCAGAGTTTTGACAATTGTTTTGAACAGCTGCTTCCTCTGAAGCATAATAGATTTTGTAGTGACTGGGGATCACAACATCTGTTCTGTAATCTTGTTGTGGAGACTGTGGAATACCTGCATTGTTAGTTTTAACAGTGATATCTTCAAATTTGAATTTATCTAAATCAAATAGTTCAGCAGGATTTGCTGGGATTTTTAGAGATGAAAGTTCATTGAACTTTACATTCAGAGTTTCTTCTATTGTCTTGGTCTTTGTGTTAAACACTTTATAAGCCTTGGCAGTAGAAGAATATCCCAGAAAATAACCACAATCTACTTTGGCTGCAAATTTTGAAATGGAATCTTTGAGATTTAAAATGAAACATGGGTAGCCAAAGATTTTGAAAAATGAAATTAATGGTTTGATTTTGAACAAAATTTCATAAGTAGTTTTTTGATGTCTAGGGTTGATCAAAACTCTGTTTTGAACATAGCAAGCAGTGTTTACAGCTTCTGCCCAGAAGGACAATGGCAAACCAGAATCTGCTAGCATGGTTCTTGCAGCTTCTATAAGAGTTCTATTTTTCCTTTCAACCACCCCATTTTGTTCTAGTGTTCTTGGGATGCTGTACTGCCTCACAATCCCTTTTGACACACAGAAATCATCCAACTCCTTATTTTTAAACTCTGGTCCATTGTCACTCCTGAAGACTTTTACTGGCAAGTCATATTGTTTTTCAACTTTGGTGACAAAGTCCTTCAATATACCTGCAGTCTCATCCTTAGAATGTAAAAAGTAAGTCCATGTAAACCTAGAAAAATCATCAATTATGACAAGACAAAATCTTTTTCTTCTTAGACTCATGATTTTAACAGGGCCAAACAAGTCCATGTGCAACAATTGTAGACATTGACTGGTTTTGGACTCATCAATGGATTTGTAAGAGCTTTTATGTTGTTTCCCTTTTAAACAAGAAACACAATGCTCATCACATTTGAATTCTTTTGATGGTAAACCTCTGACAAGGCTTTGTTTGGAGAGTGTGTTGATAGTGTTAAGGTTGGTGTGACCCAATCTCCTATGCCATAATTCTGTCTCCTTTGTGGAGGCAGCAGAAAACATACAGACATTTGCCATAGGATTGTCTTTTAACATATCAACAACATACACATTGCCACTTCTATGAGCAACAAATTGTGCTTTGCTCTCAGCAATGATGGTATCAATCTTTTTCACCACTTCTGGCCCAATAATCTTGCAAGTTTTCTTTGTGAAGAATGAGCCATAACCTTTGTCACTCATTTGTGAAACACTCAGAAGATTAAACTTGAGATTATCAATAAGATTGACATTTTCAAACTTGAGTTTCCCAGCTTGTACAGTCCCTGACCCCAACACCTTACCTTTTGAATCATTACCAAAGGATATATCACCCCCTCCATGAGCCAAGAAGTCCAGAAGAAGGGCTCTACATCCTGTCATGTGCCTGGAGCCTCCACTATCTACATACCAAAGACTATCTAAACAAGCAGAAGCTCCCTACACAGCAGTAATGGATTAGTTTTGGTGAGTGTCCAAAGCCAGGTTGGCTTTGGATGGGTCCTCAGACTTTTCAGACTCAAGCTTTGGAAGATGGTCAGTGGTTTGAACTAATTTTTGAATCAAGTTCAACAACTGCTGCTGATCATTTGCTAGTGCTTGAATGTCAACACTTGGGGCAACAGTTGTTTGATCACTTCCAGACAGATGATAATACCCATAGGGATTTCTGTTCACTCTTGGTTTAGAGGGTCTTTTTGGCTCCTCATAAACATGTGGCAGACTATGACATGGTGGTTGTCCATATCCTCTTGGGTATTTGCTTGTGGGTGGAGCATCTGTTACTTGGACATCCCTAGAAGCAGATGTTTCAAGACTTTTAGTAACAGATGTTTGGACAGGGGTGAAAGTCTGTTTGGGCTTTCCTTTTGAAGTACTTACCCCAGGATTTGCAAGAGTTTTAGCTTTGTATTCTTGTATTTTCACATCAAAATTTTTGAGATACAAGCACTCTTTGGTCTTGTGATTCTTTTTCCCACATATTGAACATGTGGCTTTGGAATCACATACACTTGTTCCTTTGTTGATGTCATATGCTTTTAGAAGAAAACAGTTTTTATTGACATGATTCTTCTTTTCACAGAAATCACAGAACAAGTGGACAGTCTTTTCTTTCTTCTTCCCTTTTTCAGCCTTCTTTTTAGCAGATGTTTAAGCATCTGCTGGAAGGTTTTTTAAGGGAATGACTTTTGCCTGAGGAGCTGTCTTTCCTTCAGGTGTTTTAAAATCAACAGGTTTAAAATTCTCAAGAGTATCACACTCATCAGACCAGGTAGGTTTAAATTCATACTTTTCAAGTTCAGTGAATGATGAGGAACCTTCTGGTTTTTCAAGAACAATTTTCTTACCATTTGGTTCAGTGATTTTAATCTCTTGACCCTGCAGGTTTGTTGGAACTATCTCAACAGACTTTTGACCCCTTTTGTCAGTGTTTTCAAAAGCTGGAGCAATGGTTTCAAAACCAAAACCAAACTTCACA
This sequence comes from Ambrosia x helenae, assembly GCA_030844895.1. Classification (NCBI taxonomy): domain Eukaryota; kingdom Viridiplantae; phylum Streptophyta; class Magnoliopsida; order Asterales; family Asteraceae; genus Ambrosia; species Ambrosia x helenae. Next base: position 24,573,479 of record CM061227.1, on the reverse strand, counting down.
TGACTTTTGGTTTGTTTGTTGAGTAGTATCTCAAATCCTCTACATGATTCCACCCATTTCTCACATTCAACTTGGGTGGACTCAAGCTCACTTTTACAACTCTGATATTTTGCTATCATAGTTTGGAGCTGGTCTTTGGTTATGGTTGCTTCATGTTTCAAGCTGCTTATTTCAGATTCCTTTTCAGTTAAACTTGTTTTTAAATCTTTTGAAAGTTTCTCAAATTTAACTTCATCATCTAAAATTTTCTTTCTAAGGTTTTCATTCACCTCTTTGATGTTAGCAAATGCTATTACACATCTGTCAGAACACAAATCCTTAAGAATTTGAGGAGATACCTTAGCAGCAGCCATCAATGCACAATCACACTTGCACTCACAATCATCAGATGCACCCCAGGGATCTGAGAGATTCACAACCTCTTCTTCAGGTTTTTCACCTGTAACAACTTCATCAACAACATCATTAGTCACAACATTAGATTCAGTCACCACCTCCTCAGATTCAACCTCATCAACCATAGCCATGAAACAAAAGTTTTCTGGTTCCTTTTCAGCTTTGGCATCTAATGCAAAATTTTCATCTGTTAACTCATCTGGTAGACTGCTCCAATCAACAAAGCCCTGTGTAAAGAAGCTCTGTTGACTGGTCTCTGCAGGAGCAGAGGATGAAGCAACAGTCGTTTGCACAGGTGCTTGAGCAACAGGTGTTTGCACATAGTGGATCTGAGGAACAGTGGTTTGGACATACTGGACAGGAACAGTGTTTGAGGACTGTGCAAAATGAGCAGTGTTTTGCACATTTGGTCCAGGGGTATTATAGGAATTTTGATAAGTGTTGGTCTGAGGTCTTTGATTTGGATAGGTGATTATAGGTGTACCATGTTGACTCCTACATTCCCTAGCAAAATGACCAAGTCTATGACATTTGTAACACTTTATCTTTGATTTATCCAACCCAACCTTTGATCTGCCAGTTAACCCTGGAAACCTTCTCCCAGTTTTCTTGTAAAAATTGTTAGTTCTTACACTGAGAAGGGCCAATTGGTGCATAATGTCCATTTCTTCCAAATCATCAGGGTCAAAGTATTTCAGGTCATCATACTCAAAGGATATGTTATCAGATGCCTGGATATCACCACCACTTGCTGTGAAAGCATAGTTTGGTGAATAAGAATCAGAGTTAAAACCTGAGTTAAAACCTGAAGTTATGTCAATGAAATGATCATAACTCTGATCCTTAATATTTCCAGGCACCTCATCATGACCCAAAAGTGCTGTATTCCCAAATACATAATCATCAGACACTTTTCCAGAGTCCTGGAGCTTCTTTTTCTGGTTAAGCTCTCTCTCATAGGTCAAGAGCTTACCATGAAGCTGGGTCAGTGATAGGTCCTTAAATCCAATCGAGTTTCTCATAACAATAGCAATAGTGTCCCATTTGTCTGGTAATGATCCTAAAAACCTATGGTTCAGGGTTGAATGAGGGTAAGTAAGACCAACCAGTTTTAGTTCACTAATTAAACAATTAAACCTCTCAAATTGTTGAGTTAATGACTCTCCTTTGACATGACTGAATGTTTCATATTGTTGGTTAAGTATTTCACGATTGTTTTCAATAACCTCCTCAGTCCCACCAAATTGTTCTTTCAGTGCATCCCACAACTCCTTTGCACTGTTACAGTGTAACAGCCCAGCATATATATCATTGGGTAGAGCCATGGCCACAATACTGAAGGCCTTAGCATCTAACTCAATTTTCTTAAAATCCTGGTCGGAGTAGTTTACAAGTTTCTTTGGCTCCTGAACCTTGGGATCTTCAGTACTCGGCACCATCGGAACATGTGGTCCGAAGATAACCGACTTCCAACACCCAGTGTTCTGTTGAGCTAGAACATGGCTCATCCGACGTTGCCAGATATTGTATTCAGATCTGACAAGCATCGGTGGCTTGTTGTTCGTGCCAGTGTTATGTGGATCGTGATTGATTGAAGCCATTCTCTGATTTTTCAAAAAACAAAGTCTGTTTAAAAACGGTTGAAACGAAATTAAACTATTACTCTGTTTTCAATCCAACTGACAAACGATATCAATAATTGTGAGCTGATCTGTTTATATTAAATTGATTTGTTAGATCGAATTTAATTGACCAAGCTCTGATACCAATTGTTAGGATCTGAGTTTGATTGTTTTGATTATGTTTAACTAAGAATGATAAGAGTGATATGAATATAAATGGAAAGTGCAGCGGAATGATAAACTATTAATCAAAACATGAGAGTAATTGTTTTATGATCGAATGCTTTCATTTATCTAAAAGATTACAATCATACAAGTACTCCCCCTCAGCCTGATCACACAGTGATTGTTTGTCTGAGAGAATGTTTGTGTGTGTGATACAATAGAACAGTACAAGCACTGTTCTATTTATAGACAAACCTAAACCACTGATGTCCTTGGCTGACGTCACCTTAAGACAGTGACCTCTAACAGAATAACAAACATAAAACATCTGCCTATTACAAACTACTGTTACATTGAAAACACTGAAGGTAAACTACTGTTGTAGGAAAACTCTGATGGTCTTGTATCCTCTGCTGGAGCCTAAGTGTTGTTGGCTCCAGCAGTGCTTTAGTCTTCAGTACTTGGATCAGCAGTTGTTCTTCATCAGACCTTTGGTCAGCAGTTGTTCTTCATCAGTGTTTATTCAGCAGTCCTTTGTATCAGCAGTTGTCATAGCAGTTGTTTGGATGGAACAGTTGTTAGAGTCAACAGTCTTTTGGGAGAAGTATGTTGTAAGGACTGTTTATTGTGTGGATCAACTGTTAGCATGTTTTGGCTTTTCAATCATCTGTTCTTCTCCAGGTCAGCAGACCCAACACTTCTTCTGCCCACAAGACTCTGTGAACCCGAATTTGTTTTTCTTCTGAACTGGGATGGTCACTCCCTCAGACGGTAAACTGACCATGTAAAGCGAACCCCGCTTTCTTCCTCGAGCTATGACAAGATTTCCCTTGATAACTTTCCACTACCCGTTCCCGAATTTAACCTCATGTCCCTGTTCATCCAACTGCCCCACTGAAATCAATTGTTTCTTTAAGCTTGGAATCACCCTGACATCCTTCAAAGTCCATGAACCGGCTGAAGTTACTATATCCATATCACCCATGCCTGTAACATCAAGAATATCATTGTTCGCCAGTCTTACCTTACCAAAGTCACCTTTCTTCAAATTCCGCAATGCTTCAGTGTTGTGGGTAGCGTGAAATGAAGCACCAGAATCCATGACCCTGGAATCCACATAGCTCTCTACACTACATATTAATGCGTCATCATCTGAGCAATCTGATGCAGTGTTAACTTCTTTCTTCTTGTTTCGACATTGATTCCTAAAATGTCCAACCTCTTTGCAGTTCCAACAGATTACATCACTTCGAGCCCTAGACTGACTCCTCATCATGTTCTTACTCCCACTACCTCTGTTATTCTTCCTTCCTCTGCCAACATTCAGTAATTCACTTGATGATCCACCTGAATTTCTTCGTCTGACATCCTCACCCAGAATAAGATCCCGAATCCCATCAAAAGTGAACTCGCTGGTAGAACTAGTAATCGCTGTAACAGTCCCTGACCAACTATCTGGCATTGATGATAACAGTAGTAAAGCCTGAACCTCATCCTCGAATTTGATACCAACTGACCCATGTCTTGACAAAATCGAGTTCAAGTTGTTGATGTGCACTGTAACTGAACTTCCTTCTTTCATCTTCGTGTTCACCAGTTCACGTATTAGGAAAAGCTTATTGGCTGCCGAAGGCTTTTCATACATATTAGAAAGTGCATCCATAATCCCACGTGCTGTGGTTTCCTTCAGAATGTTGAACGCAACATCCTTCGTTAACGATAATCTAATAAATGCCTTAGCCTTTTTATCCAAGGCCTCCCACTCATCCTGCTTTAACTTCTCCGGTTTGTCACCCAATACCATGTCCAAATCCTTCTGAACCAGCAAATCCTCAATTTGCATTTTCCACCAACCAAAGTCTTTTCCATCAAACTTCTTAAACTGAAGTTTACCACTCTCAGCCATTGTCTCAAACTGAGTAATTTCCTGACTTTGGATCTTGGTAAAAAGAACTAGAAAAAAATAATCTTGGACAAACAAAATAAACCCCACAACAACCAAACCACCCGACTAAACTGCCAAGTAAATTCGCCAACCAAGTTGTTATCCCAATAAACCAATAACCAAGGCTTTATAAATAAAAAATAAAAAATTAAACAAACAAGTATTCTTTTCTTTCTACTGATCGAGATCAAAACAAAAAAAAAGAATTCCCTTTTTTTTCCAACTGATCGAGACAAAGCAAAAAAAAAAAAAAAAAAAAACAGAACACCTATTTATTGTTCACCTTCCTTTTCTCTTGGTATTAGTTTGTAGGGACACAATTATAGGATGGGGTTATTACCTTTGTTTCTTTGTGGTGAACCAAAGTCGATCTGTATCTCGCATTGTGTTTCTCCCGTGTGTAACGAGCCGTAGCTTTGATACCAGTTGTTAGGATTCGATCTCTCGATCAACGCACCAAACACAAACAAACTGTAAGAGATAAAAATAAACGAACACGAGAACACAAGGATTTACGTGGTTCGGTCGGATGACCTACGTCCAAGGGCTGCAACCAGGATATTTTATTATTGCTTTCTGCCTCACTCGTGATGATGATTACAAGTACAAGATGCCTATTTATAATACAAGATTAAGGTTTACTATTTAATCCCCAAGAAAACTAATAATGGGCTAAATAAAAAAAACGGGCAAGTCTTCAATTTAATTAGTATGCCACTTTATTGTCTTCTAATCTGAACCCAAATCAAGTCTCCACAAAACCCAACAAGTCACACCATTTTTCGCCCAGTAGTGCTAATTAACGCGTTTTCGGATTGAGTCTAGCTCACTCTGTTTTAAGGGTCCCGTGACTTTCAGACCATGTATCTCAATCCTCGGTTGACCACTAACAATGACGTTAACTTAAGCAGCTACTCTTTTCGTAACACATATAAAAAGAGAGAAAAATTCACGATGTTATTCATATGGATGCATGTGACTTGTTACTGCATAGACGATGGTTTTTAAATAAGTTTTCACCACATAATGACAATTTGAATACTTACTCTTTGTTTATAGAGAGAATGAAGATCGTATTAATATCCTTAAAGCCTGATAAACTGTTATTCAAATTGATTTTGTTTATAATGTAATTCAATCTACAATAAAACTGCCATTTAACTAATTGGCCAAACATTAGGATAATAGTTACGAGCTAATGAACCAGACAAGAATAAAAAAAAATAATTGTACGAACATTATTAATTGTTTATAACTTACGGAAGAAATGTACAACCTAAACAACATTAAGGTACAAGTGTGCAGTCGGTGATTTATTGCCTTGTCATTTGATGTCTATGGCCGACACAAAAATGTTTCATCAGCCTACGTAACCTTCATCCCCAAACCACAAACTAAATCTTTTTATATAACCAAATCAGAAAATTTCATGTCTAAGTTTGTTTTAATCATTGCATGTATTGTAAATGCTATATTTGTGTTAATCAAATTATAAAAATAAAATAAATAATGGGTAAATTGTCATTTTCCTCTTTGTGGTATAATCTAAAATGTCACTTTAGTACTAAAAGTTTTTTTATTTTCTCATCTACTTCCTTGTTGTTTAATTCTACTTTTAGTCATTTTCATCCTTACAGCTAACGCCGTCCTAAATATTGCTCCGATAACTCAGGGGTAGTTTTGTTATTTAACGTGTGTGTGTGTGTGTGTGTATATATATATATATATATATATATATATATATATATATAGGGAAAGGTTATCTTGAGAACGCTAAATATCACGAGAATCGTGAGAACAAATGAGAAAACCAATCAAAATCATTTTTTTCAATACAAACCTAATTATAATCAAAATACAACATTAAAAAACGAATTTTCTTTCCAAATAATTCATCTGTTCTTGCAAAAATACTTTCAAATTAACTTTTTACACATGTGTAAATGAAACAGTTTACACATGTACAAACAGTAAATTTACACATGTGTAAAAACAATTTATTTCCGTATACGTTAAAATTTTTACGCGTAAATTGTGTTTTTGGAATTATATTTTAGTAATAAAGATAAGTGTAAAAAGAAAATTTTGATTTGAATGGTTTTAGATGGCGTTCTCGCGGTTCGCACGAAATATAGGTGTTCTCAAATTAACCTTCCCCTATATATATATATATATATATATATATATATATATATATATATATATATATATTGTTTTTCTTTTTATTATAAGACCCAGCCTACCCCCATACCCCTCCCCCCCTCATTTTCATCCTTACATCTAACGTCGTCCTAAATATTGCTTCGATAACTCAGGGGTAGTTTTGTTATTTAACGTGTGTGTGTGCGTGTGTGTATATATATATATATATAGTTTTTCTTTTTATTATAAGACCCAGCCCACCCCATAACCCCCCCCCCCCACATCACCCTTATATTTGTTGTAACCCAAGCAGACCCTAGGCCGCCGCCACTTGAGCCACGAACACCGATGCTACTTCTTCGCAGTTATCCACCATTATCGTCGACACCATCAAAGATCGAATCACCGGATTAAGAGCTTTGACCAAACCAAACGGGAAAGGAGGAGTGTTCCATCTACACGAATTTTTAGGCAATGTGGTAGGTAGGGTTGTAATATACATACATGTTATGGTGTGTAACATATGTTACACAACAAAATAAATAAGTTTTGTTGTGTAAAATATGTTACACACTAACATTTATTTATTTATTTAAAATCCACTCGACGTATTTTTTTATTTTTTTTGTTCAAAACTTCTAAAAGATGTAAATTGCATGCCCTAAAATTCTCAGATAAAAAAAGTTTGTTACATAAGGTTTTCTATTCTCAAATTTAGTGGGTTTTCCCTGTAACCCTTCCCTATATAGTGTATATATATATATATATATATATATATATATGGAAGGGTTATCTTGAGAACGCTAAATATCGTGAGAACCGTGAGAACAAATGAGAAAACCAACCAAAATCAATTTTTTCAATACAAACCTAATTATATATACATTAGTTTTAAAACTTTCATGAATAGTACTAACGGAGTTACTATTCAACTCCGTTAAGTTACTATTTAACCCAGTTAAGTTGCTATTTAGTTTAACGGAGTTACTATTCAACTCCGTCAAGTTACTATTTACTATGCTTTTTTAATTTTTTTTTCCTAATTCCGTTTTTTTTCCTTTGTTAAGTTACTATTTAACTCTATTTTTTTTAATTTTCTTCACTTAACTCTGTTAGGCTACTACTCAATTCCGTCATGTTACTACTCAACTCAACTTCGTAAAGTTACTGTTCAAGGCCGTCAAGTTACTATTCAACTCCACTCAACGCTGTTAGGTTACTACTCAACTTCGTTAGGCTACTGTTCAACTCCGTTAGCTTAACGGAGTTACTATTCAACTACGTTAAGTATTTAACTCCGTCAAGTTACTATTTACTGTGTTTTTTTAAAAAAAAATCCGAAACTCCTTTTTTTCCTCTGTTAAGTTACTATTTAGCAAATTTTTTTAATTTTCTTTACTCAACTCCGTTAGGCTGCTACTCAATTCCCTCATGGTACAACTCAACTCCGTCAACTACTATCCAAGTTCGTCAATTTACTATTCAAGGCCGTCAAGTTACTATTCAACTCCACTCAACGCTGTTAGGTTACCACTCAACTCCGTTAGGCTACCATTCAACCCTGTTAGCTTAACGGCGTTACTATTGAACTCCGTCAGGTTACTATTTACTCTGTTCTTTTAATTTATTTTTTCTCGCAACTCCTTTTTTTCCTCCATTAAGTTACTATTTAACTATGTCTTTTTTAATTTTCTTTAATCAACTCCGTTAGGGTACTACTCAATTCTATCATGTTACTACTCAACTCAACTCAACTCTGTCAACTACTATCCAACTCTGTCAAGTAACTATTCAAGGCCGGCAAGTTACTATTCAACTCCGTTAATTATTGGTTCGCCACATCAGATCCGAAAGCCAATATTCTTGCAACTTATACACCAGTAACAAACACTGGAAAATTAAAAGCAAGGCTGTTGTAATACTAAAAGAAATTGCGTCGTCCTTCCACTGTTATGCATTACATACACAAAACTAGATGCCGGTTTAACCTAGGCGCAACGCGCCGCCTCGATTACCACTAGTTATAATTAAAATATAACATTAAAAAATGAATTTTCTTTCCAAATAATTCATCTTTTCTTGTAAAAACACTCTAAAATTAACTTTTTACACATGTGTAAAAACAATTTATTTTCGTATACGTTTAAAATTTATGCGTAAATTGTGTTTTTGAGATTGTATTTTAATAATAAAGACAAGTGTAAATTTTTTTTTGAATTTGAATGGTTTTATATAGCGTTTTCACGGTTCGCACGAAATATATGTGTTCTCAAATTAACTTTCCCATATATATATATAGGGGAGGGTTATCTTAAGAATACTAAATATCGTGAGAACCGTGAGAACAAGTAAAAAACTCAATCAAAATTTTTTTAATACAAACCTCATTATAATCAAAATAGAACATTAATAAATGAATTTTTTTCAAATAATTCATCTTTTCTTACAAAACACTTTCAAATTAACTTTTTACACATGTGTAAAAACAATTTATTTACATATACGTTTGAATTTTTACGCATAAATTGTGTTTTTGAGATTGTATTTTAGTGATAAAGATAAGTGTAACAATAAATTTTGAATTTGAATGGTTTTATATGGCGTTCTCGCGGTTCGCACGAAATATATGCTCTCAAATTTAGTGGGTTTTCTATGTAACCATTCCTTATATGTATGTATGTATGTATGTATGTATGTATGTATGTATGTATGTATGTATGTATGTATGTATGTATGTATGTATGTATGTATGTATGTATGTATGTATGTATGTTTGTATGTATGTATAGGATTTTGTTCAAATGAAAACCTTTGGTCAAATTGAGAAATGAGTAAACCATTCTAAACCACACATTTCTCTAAGGCAATTTTTTATACGTGTGTATATATATATATATATATATATATATATATATATATATATATATATATATATATATATATATATACGTGCAAAACTACAAAAACTAGTGTTGTGCATATATGTACATACATATTTTGTAATGTACATACATGTGCAGATGTGTTGAAATGATTTCACATACATGTATAGAAATAAAGATTATGGGTAAGAGCATGTTATTTTAATGTACAAACGTGTTTATACGTGTTAGAATTTAAAAATAACTATCATACATATATGTTTGACAATATACACATATGTATAACTCAAAAATGTAATATCAAATATGTATAACTCAATATACACATGTGTATAAATTCAATATACACATATTGTATAAATGGAAAAAAAATATTCTTGCAAGAAAAGCTGCTAGGGCTGTAAACAAACCAAACATTCAGTGAACCGTTCGTAAACCATTCGGTGGGAAGTTTGTTTGTGTCCGTTTGTTTAATAAATGAACGAACACGAACAAAAAATTCCGTTTGATTAACTAAACAAACAAACACGAACAAATGTCTCGTTCGTTCGATTGCGTTCGTGAACGTTCGGCAATGTGTTTGTTTACGTTCATTTATTTATATCCGTTCGTGTATGTTTGTTTATGTTCGATCACTAGTTAAAACTTAGGATAATTATAAACTTTTGAATTAGGAATATCATGTATTCATGCCTATGCCTAAGTAATTTTAGCTAATTATGTCTAACTTAGTACAATTTGACTTATCGACATTGTTTAGTAGATGTACTTTGTCTAACGGTTAATATTAACAATGTTTTTTTAGTTGCATATTAAATGTTTGCTTTTGTTTGTTTGTGTTCAAGGCCCGTGTTCACGAACAGTTTGCAAACAACTGAATTTCTTAACAAACAAACACAAACATAGAATTATGTTCGTTAGTGTGTTCATGAACGGTTCGTTTGTCCAAGAAACCTTAACAAACAAACACGAACAAAGTCTTGTTCGTGTTCGTTTGGTTTGTTTACAACCCTAAAAGCTGCAATTTAGCAACAACAAAAAATGCCTTAGAGAAATGTGTGATTCAGAATAGTTCTCTCAGTTCTCAATTACCCTATGGTTCTCTCAGGTCCCTAGCATATATATATATATATATATATATATATATATATATATATATATATATATATATATATAGGGAAGGGTTAGAATGAAAACCCCAAAAAGTTGAAGAAACCCATGGAAACTTCATCTCAACCATTGATCTACAAGAACAATGGCTACAATTGAATCTTTGTTTTTTTACTAATTAAAATAATAGACAAGTGGGCAAAAGGTGGGAAAGGGTATTATAGGTATTTGGCTTTGAGATGTTCTCTCTCCTCTGTTGCATGGCAGGCTGATACACACATCAGTCACCTCCAAAGCTTTATAAACTTCAATCTCTCTCCTCTTTCATTCCCAAATTTGACTTTCCCCCAAAAGCTTCAAAGCTCCATTCACAACCTATGTCGATCATCAACCAAATCTTACTCCATCATCGACCTCCATCAAAGACCCTTCCTTCTACCTCCATCAGCGACCAACATCCATAAAAAACCTAATCATCCAACCCTTGTCGATCATCAAGCTTTTGTTAATAATGAAACCTCTTTTCTGGTCAATGTTTTCAAAGAGAAGACACTGGAAGCTAAAGAAATCTGATCGCAGGTATCTTCTTTGGATGTACTGTTAGTATTGATTTTGTTATTATTTTCATATTTTTTTATGATGTTTGTGTGTTTGAGGGGGTATAAGCATCATTATAAAACAGGGGTTGTTAATATAGTGTGTAACACTGTTCATATAGTGTGTTTTTTGGGGTAATCGTTCATGATGATGTTAAACAGGGGATTGTTAGTATGTTATAAACAAGAGATCAAATAGGGGGTTGGGTATAAGCATGATTATGAACACATAGGTTAAAATGTTATTGTTAAACAGGGGGTTGTATTTGTTTTGGGTATGATGATCGATTGTTTAATAAGGTTAAAAACATGGGTGTTGCATGTGTAAACAAACATGGGTGTCAATGGTTTAGTGTTAGCATTATTATAAACAAGGGTGCAGTGTGTAATTGCTCATTGTGTACTGTGTTTTGAATCAGGAAAACACATAAAAAATGCTAATTTGGTTGATAGTAGTGTATCAACAAGCGTTGAAAGAAAGGCTGTGGTATTAAGTGATGACGTGACCAAATCAAAGAACAAAGGGAAACAAAGGATCATTGTCGTCACTGATGACGATACAACACAAAGGCGTAGTGGAAGAACAAAGCGTGTACTAGGTAAAATAGTGTCAATGGTTTAGTGTTTGCATTATTATAAATAGGGGTTTCAATTATAAAGGGATGGTTTTTAAGTTTATTGATTCATATTCGGCAGATTATGATTCTGATGACCTAGACACGCCATTGATTGCATTTAAAAGACGCAAATCAGGTAACTTCCACCGTGCTTCCTTCTTAGTGTGAACTACTAAAAAAGTATAGATACGTGTCATGTTTGGAGACTATATTATTTCAATTTTTGTCTCAGATCATGAGGGTGGCACAAGTGGTGCATCAAGCATGGATTCTCGAAAGGATAAAGGTTGGTGACAACAACCGTTTTTTTTATTGTAGGCTTAACGTATGTAACACAGTTGTGATTTTCCAGGTAAAACGCCTGATGGGTCGTCACGTTCACAGAAAAATGTTGGAGATAATCACGGTATGAACAAAGCGTGACTTTGCGTATGCAACACTTAAATAGTGCGTACTAACCAGAGGCTGGTGTCTTTGTTTTGTGTACACCAGCGGGCAAGCATGTCGATGTTTTACCAGATTCAAAGAGGGTAACAAGATCTACAGCTAAGAACAATAAAGCTATGGATGAACGAGATGGACGTAGAAAGCAAAAGAAAGGCAAAAGGACGGAAGGTAGTAAGGCGAAGCGAAAGGGCAATGGTAAAGCGGCGCGTGGGAAGGTTGAACCTGGTAAACAACGTAAACGAAGGAAGAAGAATGAATGGCCTGGTATACGTACAAGGTCTTCACCATTACAGTTTGCAAGGTGCATAAGCATTTTGTGTGAAGAACAACGTCAGGCTGTGAAAGAGATGGGCTTTGGTAGACTACTTCACTTCAAGATGGATGGGATACCGTCGAAGTTGGGTCACTATGTTGTGGAGAACTTAGATCCTGAGAGATTGCAAATTTATCTTCCATGTGGTACAATCTCTATTGATGCAGAAGTGATCCAAAGGCTTCTGGGGATTCCGGATGGCGGGGTATCATTTAGTTCACTGCCACGTTTAAGTGAAAGGGATGAAGCGGTTGCTAGCTGGAGAAAAAGATATCCACCTGGCCGATTTGTTTCACCTAAACAAATGGTGGACATGATCGAGTCCCGATCGGATGGCGAGGATGGCTTTGATTTTCGCATGGACTTCCTAATGTGTTTTTTTGCTGTTATGGTTCACCTAAACAAATGGTGGACATGATCGAGTCCCGATTTGTTTGATTTTCTAATATGGTTATACTGTTGCATGTGTAAAAGGCACTATATAGATTTAATGCAAATTAACCCTCAAAAGTAAAAAAGATATACATTCTATGTGTAGACTGAAAAAGATATACATGTGTTGCATGTGTAAACTGAAAAAGATATACATTCTATGTGTAAGCTGAAATACATTTAGTACTAACCAAATTAACCCTCAAATTAAAACCACTAAATAGATTTAGTGCAAATTATTGCATGTGTAACAAAATTTACCACATATTTAACATAAAAACATTGCATGTATGGACCTGCATGGTAAGAAACAAAATGTTGCATATAAGTTGCACATGCAAAACAAAAGGTTGCATGTGTTGCATATGTAAACTGAAAAAGATATACATTCTATGTGTAAACTGAAATAGATTTAGTACTAACCAAATTAACCCTCAAATTAAAAACCACTACATAGATTTAGTGCAAATTGTTGCATGTGTAACAAAATTTACCACATATTTAACATAAAAAGATTGCATGTATAGACCTGCATGGTGAGAAGCAAAATGTTGCATATAAGTTGCATATGCAAAAACAAAAGGTTGCATGTGTTGCATACGTAAACTGAAAAAGATATACATTCTATGTGTAAACTAAAATAGATTTAGTACTAACCAAATTAACCCTCAAATTAAAACCACAATATAGATTTAGGGCAAATTGTTGCATGTGTAACAAAGTTTATCACATATTTAACATAAAAAGTTGCATGTATGGACCTGCATGGTGAGAAGCAAAATGTTGCATATAAGTTGCACACGCAAAACAAAATGTTGCATGTGTAAAAATAAAAGTCTGTATTATTTTAAATAAGTTATGTTTGCATAAATTGCACGACAAAAGTTAAAGTATGTAACTGTTGCATAGTTAAAGTTGATCATAAAATATGAAAGTTGAATCTGTAAAAAGTTATGTTTACACATATTGCACAACGAGCACATATTATAATTCAAACATATTACACCCTCTCGCTCTAAAATATTAAATTTGAAACATGTTATATATTCATCAAGAGTTCGCATCATTCAACAGAAATCTTCACACATATTATATTAAAACATAAGCTGCACGCAAAAAAGGTTGCCAGAGATGCAAGTTTAGTAGGCACATATATAAAAACAAAAGTACCCAACATAGTTAGTTGCTGATCAAAAAGACCTGGCATCCAATATAGTAACGATGTTATGCACTTAACAGCAAAATCATCAGGCCACAAACTGTTACATATGCATAACAAACGTTCAAAAAGAAGAAGCTTCCCATTGCGTATGCATCAGCCGACCACCCCGCCCCTACGACGCTGTGGGGGATTCCGCCCTTTTGTCTTTTGATCCAGCCGCTTCTTTGGCTTTCTTCATAGCAGTAACTTTGTCACAATTCCTGGAGTCATGGTCAGTAACATACTTCTTGCACTTGTTGCAAAGCCGGGGGGCTTTAGGAACCTTGGGTGGCCATACTTTGAACAACGAAGGTACTTGTGGGTTGGGATACCCAACCACTGCTTTGTCTGACCCTTCCTAATAGAAAACCCAGCCTGCTGGGCGTACTCCTTATACATATCTAACACCGCGTCGAACGTGGGGTAAGTATCGCCAACAACTGGTAAAAACTTAGGACTGACATTCGGGATCCAATATTGAGTTCCATTAGGGGTTGAATACACATAGTGAAGTGGCGTGTCTGCAGTAAAATCATGTTTAATAAGGTTAAAAACATGGGTGTTGCATGTGTAAACAAACAGTATACCTATTGCATCCAGTTAATACAAACACATTTTTATGAGCTGGTTTGTGTTCAACATATATATAATATACTCCACACTTCAGTTATACATATACCACTTGACCAAAACACATTTTATTATGGTTAAACACTATACAAACTAACTTCCCCAACATTTGGCAACAAATAAACGACATTAATAAACAAAAGCAAACGTGGTGCATACCAACAACTTCAATAACTTCAATACCTTCAATGTTACAGAAAAAAAGCAGAAAAAGACATATTTAACAAAAACCTTCAATGTTATCATCGTCTACCACCGATGATGTTGAAGACGAGCCAACGTGGTGCATACCAACAACTTCAATACCTGCAAAAAATAAACAAATAAAGGTGGTTACATAAAAAAAATCAACTAACACCTCACGAGTAAAAAAAAAGACAACTAACCTGGTACACGATCATTTTCAGATGAACAATCAACATCAGGTTGATGATTTCCATGCTTTACCGTTTCTGAGTTCATCTCCATTGTGTCTATCAACAGGTTTGAAGGAGAAGAGATGGGTTACGTAAAGACAAGAGAGGGAAAGGATGGTCAGGAGGAGATGGTATGGAGAGGATGATAGATTAACCCATGGAAATCTTGAAGGAGAGGATGTTGAAAGAGGGATATTCAAATGGAGAGTATGATCAGGAAGAAGAAAGAGGGATATTCAAATGGAGAGAGAAAGGTGATGTAATGTGCTTGGGATTAGTGTATATCTTGATTATTTTGTATGGTTAAAAGACTAATGTAACATTTTGTTATTTAATGATAAAATTAAAAAACTAATGTGAGGATTAATATGGACCACACATTGGGTTTCTTCAAATTTTTGGGTTTTTTTCAAATACTTAGCCTATATATATATATATATATATACTAGCAGGAAACCCGCGCGATGCGGCGGCGGTGAGAACTTACAACGCGGTGTTCGGCTTTTGTTAGTTTATCAGTTCTTTCGTAAGATGCTATGTCAGTATGCTTGCTAGTTTTCTTATTCGTAGTATCGGTGCGATCTATCTATGTCAGGAACCTTTCAAGTCTTAGTTAAATAACGATTCGTACTAACAGTTTTGTCATGTGCTATAAGTTAATCGAAACATAGCATTTTGCACAATTTGTAAATGTTAATTAATTTCAAAACCAAACTATGGCACTCTTTTTATTAGTTTCAATTAGGCTATGTGTAGTGGTAGGGGCTTTATGGGGGCGTTATGCGACATGTGGCACTAACGTGAAAGTAGGGGGTTTATATAAAAAAATGTGTGTAGTGGTCCAGTGGATAAAGCCCCTACCAATCATTGATTAACTTTTCATTCCATAAAAAAACATTACATTTAAATTAAAAATAAATTACAATAAAATATATTTAATACTACACGTCTTCATCACCGTTGTCGCCTCCTTCTTCTTAGGTACCCTTTTCGTCGTCGTCAACGTGTTGAATTAGGCGAATCGTCCAAGTTTGCTCGACCAAATCGACCTTTAACGCGTGATGTAAATCCTTAGAACTCAAGAGACGAGTGTGGTATGGTGAGTTTTTTTTTTATAAAAAGAATGAATTTTTATAAAAATGATTGGATGTAGAAGTTGGGGTAGAAGAATGATTTTATAAAAAGATGTATAGGTGTGTATATATATATATATATATATATATATATATATATATATATATATATGAATTAATTGGATTTTTTTAATTGATCTTGACCGTTTTATATCGGTCTTTTTTTTAATCCACAATAGGCACAACGTTGATGAAATTATGGTATTATCTAAGAAAATTACTGTTTCGTCCAAACAGCTAACGCATATTTTAACTGGTTATCATCTGGTTACATGATATATCTATCGTTTGCAATTCATTTATATTCCTTCAGGGTAAAACAATCAATCTGTCTTCAATTCTTCATCAATTTGTTTATATGTACTCTAACGAAAACTTCCTTCATGAACAAAAACAGACGTCAAGATTACCGGAAGTTAACAACATATCTAGTAGGCATGGCACCTTAATTGAATTCAGCTAATAAATAAAAGATTTATCAAGATTCTAATATTATTATTCCTTTAGAGAATGTAGACACATTGGTAAATATCATGCAAATGCATTGTACTCTGGCCTTCTTAATGACATGCTGACTTGTTCCATATTAGCTAGATGTCTTCATTTGACCCATTTGAGATAGAATAAAATACAACCCATTCATAAATAATTGGGTCGAACCGACTGATGTACTTCATAATAAAAACACTTGAACTAAAGATTTAAAGACATTTAAGTGAAAAGAAAAGAGGTACATTTTTGAACCTTCGGATAAGAACATGGTCTTACATTTTGTACTTATAACTTCTGTACATCTTCAGCCGCATCCTTTATGGCAGCAACATTAAGCAAATTCGCATAGTCTTTTTGCAGGGAAAAAGTTATCTTGATTAAGAGGTTTAATTAAGTATCAACTAATCAAGCTTGCAAAGTCAAGCATAAAAGATTGACAGTGTGTAGCAATGTGATTCAATTCATTATAGTGTAGGCTAAAGCACATTAAAAAACATTGAAGTGGTTGTACATACATCAGTCGCTTCAAACCCATCCATTTCTATGAGCTTATTTATTAGAAAAGTGCATAAGTAATGAACTTAGCACCCGTAATAAATCATGAATATGTAGTACTCAGCAAATAGCCTTTGACCATCTGTATAAATAGTTTATTGTTTATCATTTTAATACAAGTGCTCATGAAACTTGTGATTCTAGTCATCATATTTCATGTTATCAAAAATACAAAGCACTACAAAAATTAAACAAGAAAAATAATACATTTCCTCAAACTCGGAACCTGACAATGTAGCAAACATATATAAAATTTGTCAAATTATAGTAATTTAAAATGAAACGGGTCAATAAAAACCCTTCAATAGAAATTAGTGCAGATAGTCATTGGTGTTGGCTCTAATTACCACCTGAAGTATCAATTCACATAATCTTATTATATGGTTAGTGTCGATATGAGATCATTTTTAATACTTGCTCCTAGTTTTTGGAGTAATAGCCAGCTGCATCACCAAAGTCAATACATTAGAAGACATAACCCTATACTAATTCAGACATGCTTAAAATGCATAACTCCAGCCAACAAACAACTAAAATAAGCACAAACCAATCATTTTCAAAGGCAAACAATAAGGTTTGGTTAGGAAAACACACACACACACACACACTCTTATTGCAGAAAAATAATAATATGCTCACTCTTCTAAAGGCACTTTTGGTATATAACTTATTTCCTTTATCATTGAATTAAATTATAAAAAGTTATTGTCCATAATAACACAGTTAAGAATTTGAATTAACTCTTTAGGGCTGGCTAGAATAGTGTCAAACTTCCAAGTACTAACGTATTTTGATTTATAGAAAGAGTAAGAAAATTTAAGTCTTACATTAAGTAATTTTTTGATTTGTTGATATATTTATGGCCAAGTAATAGGTATTGTGATACAAGAACATTGTGAAAATCATGTATTTGATTTCTATGCTACTGTTCAGTTATTATAGGGAATGGTTCATCCTTAGGTAAGAATGATGATGCTGCAATTATCATGTCTGCCGAATTCAAAATTTTCTATTAACTTCAACTCTAGATGGAATAAGCTTATGCATCTATGAACAACTACGAAGTTTCAAACACTAAACATGACATTGTTAATTTTTAATTCTCCTGGAATTGGTTCATATGATTAAAAGTGAGGACACAAATTATAAGCAACAACAAATCACACTTGTAAAATATGAATGTATGAAATTATGAATGTTTCATTCATTTTTCATATAATAAAATGAAACTTGCACCATGAACTCTAAACAAACCAATTTTATAATAATAATAATAATAAAAATCCCAAGCACGAAATTGTCGACTAAACAAACGATTATTTAAATATAAATGAATTTAGTTAGAACCCTAATTTTGCGAAAACATAAGAACAAAACTCAGAAAGACTTACCAGGCATTAATAGGTTTGCAACGATGGAGATGAAGGTGAATTGCCTTCTGAACCTGGCCAATTTACTTTATAGGACAGATTGTTGATCTGAAATTTGAAACTGGAGCCTTTTCTTGGAGCCTTTTCTACATCTTTTGTATATGTCTGCTTCTGAATTGAAGAAGCCAAGTACTGAACCACTTCCTCTTTTGAAAATTGAATCAGAATTGCAAACAAAAATTGAATAGGGGGTGTTCAGGATGATGGATGTATAATCAGCTAAAGAACCATTTATGGCAACCTCTTTTGAATTGAATTGAATCTGTTTTTGACCCGTTAATGTTATCATGATTGGGGAAGGATTTTACTTTTGGCTTTCATAAAGAACTTATGTTGTTTACCAAGAGTGTTCTGAATCATCGTTGGTTGGGTCAGGTAGTGGGTCCGTAAAAACCTGCTGAATCATCGAATTTTTAAGGAGATAGAGGCTGTGCATTAGAATGTTGTACCGCATGCTTCTTATCATGTAAAACTCTTATTTTTTAAGGAGTTAGTGAAATTACAAAATTACCCGTCTAATATGCATATTAAAGGAGTATAGATATATGAATTGGTTCAAATGTGAACTTTTGGTCAAATAGAGAACTGAGAGGGACCATTCTGGACTACACATTTCTCTAAGGCAAAAAAATAATTTTTTTTTTCCTTTAATCGTTGTTTTTTATGCAGGAATTTTTTTTTCAATATACACATATGTATAATTGCATTATACACATATGTATAATGTAATATACACATATGTATAACTGAAAATGTAATATACGCATATGTATAAATGAAAAAAATATTAAATTTTGTTTTCCTTGAATAAAAACGTGCGATTAAAGCAAAAAAAAATTATTTTTTTTCCTTTATAAGAAATGTGTAGTCCAGAATGGTTCTCTAAGTTATCAAATAGGGGTTGGTTCTCTTAGTATCCCTACCCTATATATATATATATATATATATAGGGGGAAAGGGAAAAGAGAAACCCTCTAAAACGAGAAAACCCCCGGAAACCTAACTAGTGGTTCTAATTAATCCACCTCACTATGCTTTCTTTTGGAGGGAAAGGGTATATTAGACTTTTGGCTTTGGTTGCTTTATCAATGTTATGACACCTGATTTGTACCAAAAGGTGTAGATCATTATTATTTACTTTCCCCATACACCTTCCCACCCTTTCCACTCTCAATAACACACACCAACACCAATGTCTTCTTTTGGGCCGCCTTCTTCCTCTCATTAACTTCACTGAAACCTCAATAACTTCACTTAAAGTTCTTCCTGCCTCATTAACTCTTTCATGCGATGGAATCGAATCTGCAAATCAATCCACATTCAATGATATTGGATTCTGTGAACAACCATGCACCGTCTGATTTTGTATCAGAAACAGAGGATGATAGTGGTGATACTGGATCTCAAGGTTTGTACATGATTTTTTTAACGCCAATCATATAATATTTCTTAGTATGTTATAAACTGTTACAGTTCTTGAAATCTTCTGCTCATGATCATAGGGTTTTATATATTTTAGAAAGTAGCAGGTTTTTATATATTTTAGAAAGTAGCATTTTTTTGTTTGTTCATGTTTATAGTGTTGTCATAGTTATAGTGATTTAGTTATAGTTTTCTTAAAGTTTCCAATATTTTTTCTTAACATGGTTATATAGTGTTAGGATGTTTTTTACTGGTTTTACTATTATCTAAGGGTTTGTAGTTATTTTGTTTTAGGTTGGTTTGTAATGTTTTATATTTTTTTGTTTTTTACAGGCCTTAATATTGGTTTCTCATCTGGGTCTTCATCTTTGTTGATGAATGTTGATGGAGGGGAGGCTGTTGATGGAAATCAAACAGGAGGAAATGAAGAGATATATGTAGGTGTTGAGTCTGGTAAGAAACTTTTGCCAAACATTGACTTTACTATCATGCTCTTTGTGGTGGTCATAGTAGTGTGTGGTGAAAGCTATTTTTGGCCAAAGCAGAAATTTTTTAAATTATGGACAGAATCTACATTATATATGTTACATGTGTTACATAGAAGCTGTTTTGGTGTAGCAAATTTTTTATCTGAATATATATTTTTTATAGCTTTTTTTGTGTCTTATATATTTTAGGTACAACATGCTTTCTGTTAAAGAATAGACTTATAACGTATGTAACACATAAGGGGACTATAAATATAGAAATCTAACATGTTTTTTATTTAACAGGTGAAAATGAAGACATTGAGCCGTACTATGTTATTGCAACCCCGAACGGCACCCAATTCTGGATCCCCAATGTTAGCCCCCGGTATTTGCCTGCTATTGGTCAGGCTTTCCCGACGTTTGAGGCTGCAATGTCCATGTACAAAGAATATGCCAAGCAGGCCGGTTTTTCAGTTAAGAAGGGACAAACCAAGGTTTGGATGGGGGAACCGACACATAAGTACATTCGTTGTTGCAAATATGGTAAACCTCAGTTTAACAAAACCTTTGACACCTTAGATGAATCTTCTGTTAAACCCCGTAAAACTTCGTTCAGCCTTTCCAACTGCCAAGCCCATGTGTTAGTGTCAATCACTTGTGGAGGTTCGTTATTTAAAGTCATTCGTTTCAATGATGTTCATAACCATCAGCTGTGGGATAAAGATAACATTGACCTTAGTAAGATTTCTCGTAAACTTTCTTTCTCAACTAAACAATTCATTCATAACATGTCTCTTAACCGAGTTGGACCTGTGAAAGCTCATCGGTACTTAGTGTCTCTTAAAGGTGGTCACCATAATGTGCATGGAACTACTTCTGATTTCAAGAACTTTAGTAAGGAGCTTCGAATTTTTATTGGCGAGAGGGACTCGTCTTTATTCCTTGACCGCCTGCGTGATCGGTTTGAAAACTTGCCAGACTTTTTTTATGACTTTGTTGTGCGCGATGGTAAACTGCATTCTGTTTTTTGGGCGGATGAAATTTCAAAATTGAACTATAAGGCCTTCGGTGATGTTGTGGCGTTTGATGCAACATACAACACAAACAAGTAAGTTACTTTAACGTGCGTTACAGGTTTTATATGTTTGCATTTTTTACTGCTTAACATACGTAAATAACATGGGGCTGTTCATATAATGTGCAGGTACAACATGATATTTGTCCCTTTCACTGGTGTGGACCACCACAAGCAGTGTGTGACTTTTGGTGCAGGATTGATAATTAATGAAACCATAGATTCCTACGTTTGGTTGCTTGAATGTTTTTTAAAAGCTCATGGTTCACAGCCCAGGCTAGGGTTGACTGACCAAGACCCGTCGATGATGCAGGCTGTACCACAAGTGTTCAGCGAGGCTCGCCACAGGCTATGTATGTGGCATATAATGAAAAAACTACCCAACAAGGTAATGTTATGTAGGCACGTACTTAAGTGTTTTATGTTATGGTATAGATAGATCCTAACGCACATGTTAAAGATGTCTTACATTTATTTATGCTTCTGCACCTAGGTTGCTGCTGATATTTTAGCCAACACTGAATTCCGGTCCTGCATTCACAAATTGGTGTTGAACATTTTCATAAAACCTTCAACATTTGAAACTCGATGGAATGCGCTGCTAGAGACATTTGGGATTGAGGAAAACCAGTGGTTGAGCGATATGTTTGCAAT
The DNA here is from genome assembly GCA_030844895.1 of Ambrosia x helenae. Lineage (NCBI taxonomy): Eukaryota > Viridiplantae > Streptophyta > Magnoliopsida > Asterales > Asteraceae > Ambrosia > Ambrosia x helenae. Next base: position 24,551,334 of record CM061227.1, on the reverse strand, counting down.
CAAGGAACTGTGGGTGTCGGCGTACTTTAGGGAGATTCCAATGTCATGCTTGATGAAAACAACATCCAGAAGTGAGAGTTCAAACAGTGCATTCAAAGTCAATTCCACTGGTGCCCACACACTTGTTCAGTTCATGTTATGTTTTGAATCCCGTCTCGATAGCCAACGTTACCGTCAGCGTGTTGCCGAGTACAAAACCTCATCGACGGTTTTTTATGGGTCTACGGACTTAGCCATTGAGCAGCATGCGTTTAGTCTGTACACCAATACTGTGTTCCAGGAAGTTAAGAAGGAGATTGTGAAGGGGAAGTTTTCATGCTACATATCGAATGTTGATGAAAAGGACAACATGCCTACCGTCTTTTCAGTCACCCAACTTGACAAGCGTCGTGATGTTACCAATGTTTACCAGGTACCCATTTTTTCAACTTCCTGTGTTTTAGTTTTTTCTGTTAGAAACTACTAATCTTATTGTTATAAATGTTTCAAAAATTTATGTTACCTGTGTAACAAGTTAGTTGTACCACACCAGTTCAGGCTATTGGACTTTTAATATGGTCACCATTGTTATCTTTTTCTGCCCTAATTACTATGCTTTAACACTTGTCATGTACCCATTTTTTCAACTTTTTTTGTCTTTTAGGGGTTTCTGTTAAAAAAATTCTGCTACATGTGTAACAAGTTACTTGTACCACACCAATCAGGGGTATTGAACAGCCCTTGTAGTGTAGCCAATGTGATTTAGGCTGAATATTAATCCTAGACATAATAAACCCTCTTGTTACATATGTAACAAGTTAATTGAACCAAACACCATATATGGTATTTGATTGTTTTGTACTTCTGGTTATTTAGTTTTTCTCTGTCAAAATTCCCTAAAGTTTCTTATAACTGCTAGAAAGTTTGCTACATGTGTAACAAGTTAGTTGTGCCATTATACTTTTGTCAGTGTACAGTATGTGCATGACTTTGGATTACACAGCTGTTATAATTATGTACTTTTAATACTTGTTGCATTCCATAGGTCTTACCATTTCTAGCATCAATTATGCAGGTGCGGTTTGATAGCATTGATTCAACGGCTGAATGCTCATGCCGATGTTTTACGCGTCTCGGCTACCTTTGCCGCCATGTCTTTGCAGTTTACATGATTAAGAAAGTTGACCGCATCCCGCAGCAATATGTGGTCGAAAGGTGGTTACGTGATATTCTACCCAAGAAAGTGTTCTCCATTTCTGGCCGTTACGGTGTTGACACTCATCCGGGTTCTTGTTGAGAAATGAGGTACTTGAACTTGTAACTGAATGTGTAGATGTTGCCAGAACTGATGAAACCGCACTGGCGGACTTGGTTGAACAGCTCAAATCTATCAAACTGCACTTGTTATCCAGGGAACCTATTTCTGTTATTCCGGATCAACCGTCTCCAACGGACGTGGAAGAATTATTGGCCAATCGGCTGATACTGAAATTGTGGTTGCCAATCCTGATGTGGCACGCAACAAGGGTTGTGGGAAAACTCGAAGAATCTCTGGAGCTGGTGATAAGGGCAACCCAAAGCGTCCGAAAATGCCTAAGGCCCCACGCTTATGCAACAACTGCCACCAATCTGTCACGGATCATGATGCAAGGAATTGTGAGAAGGTTGCTGCGATGAAAAGGGCCAAGGAGGAGGCGGCACAAGCCCGGAAAGCCTAAAGCAAGTTGATGGCAATTAATGGGGCAGCATTACTAATCCCTGCTTTTTGAACCATGTTGGACACTGGTAACAGTTAGAAGCACATGCAGTCCCTTTTTGTTGTTACGTGTGTAACATGGTTGCCACATTTTGGTGTGTTTGTTGTTCCCCAGCTACTTCTATTTTTTTTGGTACAACTACTTTTATGTATAATCTTCACCCACTAGACATGCTTTTTTGTGGTTTGTAATATATAATGTGGTGTGTTTTAGGATCTATGTTTTGTCTTATAAGTAGTTGGTAACAGGGGCCCCATTGGTAACATACGTAACAAAAAGGTAGCTGGGGCAATCTGATTATTATATTAGATCCCCTATATTACATATCATTATTTTTGTGGGCCCATGGACAGGACACATGGGTATGTGTTGTAGATTTGGTATGGAAGATAACCTACCAAAATCTAATAAAATATGTACTTGACAAAGTAACAAATGAAGATAATAAAATATAAAATCAACACTCCCTAGCACCCAACAACTTTATGACATGTTGATTTGACATAAAGCAAAATCTACCACTATAGCATTAAACACAAACTAAATTATCACCAACCACCCAACCACCCATCCTTGAACTTAGTTTTTATACCCCATTTTGGTTAAATAGAATTCATTGTTCCATCCCATAATAATAGTGTTCCTAACTTACCAAAAGAAACAATTTCTGCAAATGGAAAGCCCTTCAAACCCTCATGCAGCCAAGCGCCAGAAGACAAAAAGCGAAGAGGAGGTCACTTCAAAAGTAACTGATTTTTGGGCGTTACCGGAGCGTATTGAACACCAAGCCATTCATGGTTGGAAGAATGTTAATGATCCCAACGAGAGCAAACTACCGAACAAAGGTGTCGACACTCTAATGATGGAAGACGGTAATAGTACACAGGCGACGTCGGGCGATGCACAGATGGAAGTTGATGGAGGGGTGTCAGTTGGCACTGCGTACTCGGTAACCAAAGAGGATGTACCAATATCGGCCGTTGCATGTCCAGGTGTTGAGTATGATCACGAGTATTGCGGTTGTCCATTGTGTCCAAATTCACCAAATACCCTCGCCAGGTGGGCAAGCTATAACCCTTGGAAAGACGAGGACAGCGAAACGTCGGAGCTGAGCTTGGAAGCGCAGTATGGATCATTATCGCCATAATGGCTGCAACTTACGATGGTTATCCTTTTGTTGATTAACCTGTTTTGCCGGGTAGTCGTACTTTTGTTATGTGTTGTTGTCTAAGCCTTAACCTCATTAAGGACTGTCTATGTAGTTTTTTATTATCATGTGTTTGTTTAAGACTAGTATGGTATGTCACACTCTGACCATGTAGCTATCTGTTATGTATGTAACAGATTTGTTAAGTAGTAAAATAACATATTAACCCCTATGCTTTAACACTTGTCATGTACCCATTTTTCAACCTTTTTGTCTTTTAGGGGTTTTTGTTAAAAACATTCTGCTACATGTGTAACAAGTTAGTTGTACCGCACCAATCAGGGGTATTGAACAGCCCTTGTAGTGTAGCCAATGTGATTTAGGCTGAATATTAATCCTAGACATAATAAACCCTCCTGTTACATGTGTAACAAGTTAATTGCACCAAACACCATATTTGGTATTTGATTGTTTTGTACTTCTGGTTATTTAGTTTTTCTCTGTCAAAATTCCCTGAAGTTTCTTATAACTGCTAGAAATATTGCTACATGTGTAAGAAGTTATTTGTGCCAATATACTTTTGTCAGTGTACAGTATGTGCATGACTTTGGATTACAGAGCCGTTATAATTATGTACTTTTAATACTTGTTGCATTCCATATGTCTTACCATTTCTAGCATCAAAAATCATCTTACCTTTTTAAGACTAGTATGGTATGTCACACTCTAACCATGTAGTTATCTGTTATGTATGTAACAGATTTGTTAAGTAGTAAAATAACATATTAACCCTCTCTTATGTAGTATCCTATAACTCACTATCCACAACACTCAGAATACCTTACCACCTTACCTTTTTAAACGATATTAACATATGTAACACTCTTACATAACATATGCTAAAAACACTTTGACATACGTAACAGAATAATATTATAAGCAACGCAGTTAGGCGTTCAACAGGTGACCATACTAGTTAAGTTATGTTACAGAACCCAGCAGTATGTTAGGTGTATTATCACCCAAAAAACAGTTTAAAACACTACATAATTGTCATACACAGTTAAACAACCCCCCTTCACGAACGTTCCTCCTTACTTCAAATGTGCCCTAGCTTCCACCTCACCCTTCTTTGTTTTAACCGGTGAACGCAAAATATGTGCTGTGTACTTGGACCGTAGCTTGTTGATCTCGCCTTCTTTAGTGCGCCAATGCTTACTGAAATTGCATTCAAACGGTACATGAAGCCCCATGAATCTCTCCATGTGTCTCATTAGGAAGACCCCACAATCCGTGGCATTACCAGCCGTTCCCCACTCTACATCCAACCTATGTATCTCTGCCCCTCCGATCTTTCCCGCCTTCGGATGGTTGATGCTTTTAAGGAACTCCACAAACATGTGCTTCTGCAATAATCATGGAACATGAAACCCAAAAATAATACATCAGCGAAAAAAACATTTGTTTTAAATGACCAATGTTTTATTTTTTACGCTTTTCAAATGTGATTAAAACAACTTACATATTTGTGCACAGTATCCTTTTTGTGAAAGTCAGCATGATCCTTGCACGTTCGCCTCCCTCGCTTTTTGTCATTATCAATCAGCATTATGGCAATATTCTTTAGCTCAAAGACCAATAAGTAGTAGTGGGCCCTTTCAAGGATCGGGAAAAAGACGATATCATATCGTTTGAAGTCACGGTTGGTCTCATAGGCCGGCACTGCAGCAGACATCGCGTTTGAAAACCTTGAAGCTCGTCGGATCGGATCACACTTGGTATCATTAAGCATCCATGGAACCTATTTTTTTTGGTTAGCAAAATAAAAAAATCCTCAATACCAGTTTCATAACATACGTAAACCGATGTTGTCTTTTTAAATAACTTACCACTGCGGTTGTGCTTACAAACAAATGAAGAGGGGCCCCGTCCGATTTCAACCTCTCCTCGTAGTTTAATACATCCACCCAACAGTCAATGATCACATCCATCACCTGCTTCCCCGGCTTCAAAGTTTTGATCATGCTACGTGTGGCTTCCACGTCACATAAACTTTTAAATAACACCTCACTGTATATATTAACCAAGATAAATTTAGGAAGCAGTCTTATAAGTTTAAAAAAAAGTCATGGTCTTACTTGGCAAGTGCATTATCTATTTCATCATCTGGTATGTCTACATTTTCCACCTGTTCTCCATGCTCTATGCTGAAAAAAACAGCAAACCAAAATGCCACCAGTTACACATGTTACAGTAGTTCAACAAGTTATTACCACATACATTGTTCATGTTACTTACCGATTCCTTATGGCTACCCTCCTTCTTTCCTCAGAACCACACAACATATTCAACGGATCCTCGTCCCTGTAAACAAAGTTCCATACAACATCATCATCCTTCGTGACCCCCTCTCCCAAATTTACCCCCCTTATGTGAAAAGGTGACTTATGAACGTAGGTCACATTCCTTTCACGTAGGGGGTTTCTCTTGCTTGCATCCATCTTTGCAATCACTTCTTGACGCATCGCCAACGTCATGTTGTCGTCATCTACTTGCAGATTACCACCAGGGCCATACTCATTGTAAACCTGAGTCTGTGCGTCATATGAACTCACGGGTTGCACCAACGGATACACCATTGACGCGACAACATCTTGGCAAACTGTCTTTTCATTTGGAGCCACACCGCCACCATCTGTAACGTACGTCACAACTTTCGTTAGCTGACTGATCTGTTCCAGCAGTTCAACATTGTTAACATATAGAGTTGATACCTGATTCACCTGGTTGGTCCTTCAAACCACATTCCATTTTCTGAGACATTGTGACAGATCCTGTAAGATAAGCATTAAAAACTGTTTAAAACACAGAGCATTTATATAACATTTCTGTATTTTTTTATTTTTAAGAACTGAATTCACACCCGACTCCCCCTGATCTGCTGGTTCTGCCTGTGTTAGGCGAAAGCTAAAAGTTGGCGCATCGTTGCTATCTGGTGTCGACATACATGGAAATATCCAGGAGATTCCTGCAAATGTGTTACCCCAAATAATCTGTGGACCTTTTTGTGGATTATAAACGTATTTCATTTTGGTTTTATTTGCGTACCTGCTTGTGTATCTTCCCCCGCTTCAGCAACCTACTTGCCCCTATCACTAGATTCTGCCCTATCCGGCTGTACTTCTGTAGGACATTTTCGCACGAGCCCACTTATAACACATCCAAATCAGCTATGCATGTACTTATAAATATTACAATATCATACCTGACTCTTTGTTGCTGGTTGTGGTCACCTCTGCTTCGCTGGTGGAATTTTTCTCATCGCCTAAAATACAACGTTCAAAATATGTGCTTAGTATGTTTGTTTGTTTTACCAGCTTTTACTTGTGGATATATATGGTTTTATAATAATACCTATTTTCTCCTCTTGCAGTTGTTCATCTGTTTTTGTGTCTCCCACCTTCACACTTGAGTCATCCTTGTTGTCTTCAGCAGTAGCTTCATGTGCTGGAGTGCCGCCTGAAAATAATGTAACATACGTCACCAGATAACAATCATAAGACAGTTGTATACATTAGCAATTTTATAATAGTCAACGGGCATACCTATTGGTTCACTTTGTGTTGTTGCCCATGTTTGTGTGCTCACAAACTCATGTTCAATCTCATTGGTTGGCGCATCCAGTTCTGAAACAACAATATTATCCCGTCCTTAAAGTTAATTAACATTTCACACGTAGTCAATTTTCAGTATGTGGATTTTTACGATTTTACATGTGTATAAAAAAGAATTCATTATTTACCTAATTCGTCCTTTTGTGTTGCAGCCAAGGGTTGTGTGCTCACCAATTCCTCTTCATTGCAATTGGGAACCACATCATCTAACACATTTTTAGCAATTTGTCTGCTGGCATCGACATCTGGAACAGATCATAACATTACAATCTTAACAAATACTCCCCACCGCTGACCTATGCGTATGTAACCGAACCTACCCTAGCTATATTTTACTTACCTTCTTTTTGTAGTTCCCCTGATTGTCCTGCTACATGCTGTTCATTTTGCCCGTCTTCACTAACCTCAGAAAATTTGCTGGTTAAATTCCTGGCCAGATCTTCATCTCCTGTTACATATGTTAAATACATAAACAGTCACACACAATGTTTCCTAATGATTGGAATGTGCATAGTGTTAAATACATAAACAGTTAAACATAATGTTCCTAATGTTTGGAACAGCCAAACACACCTGTTTTTGAACCATCATTTTTTTGCTTTGCACTGTCATGCAGATTCTTCCTGTATTGGCTTAGAATTGGACTTTCCAATGCCCCCGCCTCATCCAACGTGCCACCAACGCTTTTCTTTTTTGATCGTGTGATTGGGGACTTGTTTAGCGGCGAATCACCCAAACTCAAAACATCATCCTCGACTGCTTTTTCTTTGTTGCTTTGTTCAGCCTTATCTGCTGATTTTCAGATATAGAAGTTCAATGGATTTATAGTTAATAAAATTGGGTATTGGGCTTAAACATCAAACTTGCACTTACCAATGGTTCTACATTTACTTATGGCTGCTAAAACAGAGGAGATTTCTCCATCAGCATTTACACGTGCAACAGCTTCGACCTCATTCGCCTTCCCCATGTCTTTAATGAACGCATCATACCTAGACTTGATAGCAACAACTTCTTTTCTACCTAGATAGTCCTCATCTAATTTGCAGATGGCCGATTCAACCCTCTTTCTCGTTCTAATCAAAACATCTACCAGATCCCCCACACTTGCTACCCTTTCCTGTTTGATAATTTTTGTTAGCATGCCATATATATGTAATACGGGGAATACATGAACTGTTTTGTTTGTAATACATAACATGTTACAAACCTCGATGCTTAGTTCATCTATTCCAACCTTCACACCCTCGTATGAAGTTAACGGTTTCACAGTACCCCTTCCGAACCCCCTCCTTTTATTTCAATCCTTTCTCTGTCTCTTAACCTTTGGAATGTCCAGAAACTCATAGGAACTACTGAAGAATCAACATCAACACCTTTGCATTTAAAACTATCGACGTATAAAAGCTGCAAAATAGATGTCGTATACATGATTAGTATCAAGAAAAGAAATACGGTCAGTAGTACCTATGTGACTATGTAACATACGTAAAAAATTAACTTACTGTCAAAAGGTTAGTGGGCCTGTAAAAGGTGGATCCAAACTGTCTCGTCTCCAACCAATTTTACAACTCCTAAGGACCTCCACTACTAACTCACACCAGTCCAGTCCAGCAAAATCCAAGTCATCCGTCAGATAGTCTAGTATGTTGTCCTTCAAACTGCCTTGTTTGTGGCAATCAACCATTATAGTATAGAAGCACATTATAAAATCCATTCGGAAATTAAAGTCATCCTCACCATTGGACTCTTTCTCAATCATATCAACCATTTGTTTTGCAGATATAAATCTGCTCGGCGGGTACCTCTTTTTTCCATTTAGCTATGCCTTCATCATGTTTGTCCCTACTCTCTAGCGCATTGAAAGACACCCCTCCAATCGGAATACCGAGTATCTTGTGCACGACTTCAGCATCAATGCCAAGAGTTGCAGACGGCAAGGTCAACTCCAAACTATCCAGGTCGAAGTTATCCACAACATAATGCCCTAACTTCGCTGGTATCCCATCCATTTTTAAACTGAGCAGCCGGCCAAACCCCATTTCCTTCACCGCCAGGCGTTGTTCGTCGCTTAGTATTTTTATGCACCTTGTAAACTGTGTTGGTGATGACCTAGTACGTATTCCCAGCCACTCGTTCAACTTCGACCTTTTGCGCTGCTTACGAGGCTCAACGCCATCGTTCCACGATTTCTCTGCCCTCTTACGTTTGTTTGCCTTCTTTGGTTTGGCATTTTTGGGCCTTGGTTTTTCAGATGAAATCTGTAACGCTCGTGCTTTTGATCTGGTCATCCTAACCGGTGAGCTCGAGGACACATCATAGACAGGCATGGCTTGTTTACCTGTTACACATGTAACCATTTTAGGTCTTAACTTTTTAGTCACAATAGCAGTGTAAATATCAATTTATCTGAACTGCTCCACCTTTCTTTGTTTTTGTTTGAACTGCTCCAGATGCTATATTCTTGTCTGCTTTTACAAAACATAAGAAATCAGGAGATATGGCTGAACGCCATCACATAAAACTGATTTACATACGTAACCGGCAAAGAATCGAAAACACATTTTATCACATACCTTTATTTTTCGCTGCCTGTCGAAGACGTCAGTTACAAAAGAAGGACGGCTTCTAGCTTGACACAAAACACAACAATTAGGAAATTAAAGCATAGTAATCTACTTAACATGGCTTTAAAATCTATTTTCAATACCGACCCTTATCCTTATGTGCCTTCACGCTTGACTCATCATCGTCACTTTTTCCCGCCCCGGAAAAATCCGCATCACTATCATCAGACGCTTCAATGGATGTTTGTCCCCACTCCTCATCATCTGTAGGTTTCCCCGTAGATGGCCCTGGATCATCATTCTGACAATGTTTGACGACTTTTTTACACCGTCTCTTTAAATTGACAAGCGGTGTGTCCGAATCATAATCTAACAACACAACAGTTAAGAAAATATAATTACATTCTAAACAAAATATCATCATTAATATATTAATACAGGATTAATACAAATACAAATAGAACCAGGGCAGTATATAATTACATTCTATCATTTATAAAGGAAAATATCCTCATTCATTAATATCCATAATATATGTAACACCTACCTAATTGATGCTTTACTTCTTCGTGGTCAGTAGTTGATTTTCTAGTTCGTTTACCACGCCTTTTTGATGTTGAATCATCAGACAAAATGATAACTTTTCTTTTCCTCATGTTTCAAACAAAGTATAAAGGTATTCAGGCCATATCTCCATTTCAACATGAGTATGTCACATTCACAACATACCCTATAATTATTCATACTCTAATAAACAATTTCGAGAACCCCATTTCAGGGCATATCAACTATTGCAAATTCAAAAACTTCGATACACAATAATTTATTCCACCAGACTCGAGAACCACCAAAACCTTTTAACAGTGAGTAGTAATGGTAATCAAAAACATTAAACACATACCTTTTTGAACTTTTCTTCGAGCCTAACCGTCGAGCAAACGAAGATAGGCTACCCATGAATGATGTCATCCTTTCGTTGATGGTTGATCACTAATTGTTTTTCTTGGTTTCTTCAAATAATCTTGTTTGGTGATGAAGAACCACTGTCGATGCACTGTTAGAGAGAACATGGTTGGAGGGGATTTTTGAATTTGGGAGGTTTGTATAAGCAATAAGAGAGAGGGAGATCTTATTGATAGAGAGAGGGGGTGATTTGACGGTTCTGCAAAGCATGCAGTAACCAACAGGCAACAATGGTCATTTACTACAATACCCTTCTTAATGCCCTCTCTCCTCCTTTAATGTACTTTATTGGATTTTAATATGGAGAATAAATCTAGACCATCCATCAAGTTTAATCAATGGCTAGAAATGGGTTTACAAGGTTTACTCATTTTGAGTGGGTTATTATTTTAACCATCCCCTATATATATATATATATATATATATATATATATATATATATATATATATATATATATATATATATATATATAGTAAGGATCCTAAGAAAACAAACCTGTATTTGAAAAATGAGAGAACCATTTTAGACCACACATTTCTCTAAGGTAATTTTTTTTTTTTTTTTTTTGCTAAATCACAGCTTTTCTTGCAGGAATAATTTTTATTTATTTATTATTATTATTATTATTATCATTATTTTGCATTTATACATATACAACAACAACCTTACCTAGTAAATCACACAATTAGCAAAGCTACGTGTGACATCCGTCACTTTTTCATTATATATATATATATATATTTTTTATAATAATAATAATAATAATAATAATTATAACATATACTAGATAAATTGAGTTTGTGATTTTTCTTACCCAAACCCATAACCCAATACCCATTGTTCCTTTCTGAAGCCCAACAGATGCAAGCCCAGTGTCCGGCCCACCTGAAAAACGCGGCCCAACACTCGGCCCAGTGGTTGAGGCCCACACCCTCTATCTGCCTTTAATAAAAAAAAAACGGTGGAATGTCTCTGCCGGGTATCGAACCGAGTCACAACACCCTCACACATATACACTAACCAGCTAAGCCACGTTGATGTTTTGGTTTATATCCAGCCTGTAATATATATATGTTCACTTAACTTCTGTTTTGTATAATCTTCTTCTGCTCGCTGCTAGTTCCAGTCAAAAACCCAAGTCAACCTTTCCTATTTGAATTGAAATCACACCTTTGGACTCGTAATTGATTGATATATTACTTGTAGCTTGATTTCCGGCCTTGTATGACCTGTATACACGTCAATTAACATCAATCATTGACCAATTTTGATCCTATACGCGTATAGACTTTAAGGTTTAGTCAAACCTTCCAATTAAACCATCCATCGATCTCCAGTATAAATTGACCTCCTACGAATCATTGAAACTCGCTCACACTCTCTTCTCAATCTTCAATTCTTTTCCAAACACTCTGATTATTAGTTTTCTGATCGTCATTTGACTTTTGGCTTTGACCGGGCAAACGAACACAAATCAACACTGTGAGTATAATTTTTTGTGTGGGTTATGTTCATCGGCAATCACACATCAATAGCCCTATGATTAATTAGGCTATTGATGTGTGAATTGATCAATTGCAGATTCTAGGGTTCGTGCATTTGAATTGGGGATAAACTCAATTTCATATCGCGTATATAATTATTCTTATACAGGATTCATCACAACCACTGGCCTAGGCCAAGTGGTTGTGACCATGGTCTATAACCCAAGGCTCCCGGGTTCGAGTCCCGGCTACAGCCACCTTTTTGTTCCTTTTTATTTTTATAAACAACAAAACTAATAATATATATATTAAACATTTTAATCTTATAAAATTCGTTTTTAAATATTAAAACTATTTTATAAATTCTAAAAAAATTATATTTATTAAATCTGGGATAAAAGTTTTATTTACAATTTTTATTTTTCTAAAATTCATTTATTTAATATTTATAATAATTAAATCAATTTTATACTATTATATTTATAAAAATCCTTTAAAATATCAAAACAATTTTATTAATTTCTACAAAAATTATCCTATGTTTGTACAATGTTAAACTTTACTGAAATGATTTTTAATTCAGAAAAATCATTTATTTTATATTTTTTTTAATCAATTTTTGATAGATTTAATCATAATTAAATCATAGTAAATTCATTTTTCAATATTTTTGCACCAAAATTTTATATAAATTATTTCTAACTATCTAGAACTGAAATACAAATTTCTATTCAGAAATTCTTTGATTTTAATATTTTTTAGATATTAAAGTCATATTTTGACAATTTGAAATAATTAGATTGAATATTCTATTTTCAAGGAAATAATTTTATAAAAATTATTTTCATACTTAAAACCTTATGTTGTGACTATATTCAACTTAAATTTTTACAAAAAGACTTTTGTTTATTTATTCATTAAATTTCTCATAATTAATAAACAATTTGTTTAATAAACAAATAAACGTTTATCCCCAATTCGAAGCCCTAGAAATACATATATCCTAGAGTTATTTCCCTTACACATTATCGAATACTTTAGGTTGATCATTTGGGAGTAATCTCAATTCATATCTCGTTGTCCAGTTAAATCTCAAACTACTACGTGAAGTGTGAGTATTCCTACCCCTTTTTGCTTTTATACATTTTTGGGGTGTTACATGTACACTATTACAATTTCAAATACAAGTTTACATTTTTACAATACAATTCTAGTACTATGTGCATTGCTTACAACGTGCTTTATGCTTAGACAATACATGTGGATTACATTTGTACTTAGTGAAATCATTAACATGGTACAAGCCGACCTTAACATTGGATAGCGCTATTTGGATTGACAACCCGCCTAGATTGATTCTCCCCCTTTTTCATCGGAGAATCCGTGGCCATTGTTAAGTTATTATCCATTTATTGGATAAGTACACTACAGTTCATACAGTACATTATACAGTCACGGGGTTGATTTCGCTCATTTGTATGATACATAGTTTGCATATTTGCACAGTAGCATGCACTTGAATTGTATATCCTTTTAACTTACTATATATATCAAAACTAGGAATGCTCACCAACATTTCATATGTTGACCAAATCTATTTTGTACGTGTTTCAGGTGCAGTTTGATCTAGTGCTTTAGCAAGGAACATTTAGTGCTTTATTTTATTTCAGTTATTTAAATATTTACATTTCATTTAGACAATGTATTTTCCATTTTCATGTAAGACAATTTTGGATTATTCAATAATATTTACATTTTAGTACCATGTGCTTTTGAACAATCGTCACTACGTGGCACCTCGATGATTCCGCCATCGGTTGGGGTGTTACAGATTGGTATCAGAGCCATGGTTATAGGGAACTAGGTTACTAGATGAAATAGGCCTAGACTATAACCGAACTTCAACTTTCATGCATTATATTTCCTAAACTACCCTACCCCTCATTTCCCTCTACCTTCCTTCTTCTATCTTTCCCTTCTTCTCTTTCTCCATTCTTCTCATCTTTCATCATGGTGCATAGAGATGGTGTCCTACAGGGAGTGGAAAGTTTACATCATCATAGAACGGGAGCAGTACCTTTTATGAAGACACTCTTAGACATAATACTTACTCTTATTTTGCTCCTTCAAAGTTGTTGAACTTTAATGAGTGTGATAAGGACACGTGCAATCTGGAAGGGTGGACGCCTGTACACTGGGTTTTCTGGCATAGGCAAGCATAGCGCATAAATCCATTTACGGACCTGTTATGCTTACCTGGGGATTCCTGGAGTGAGTGTCCACTTATAGGCTAAAGCATGTCTTCTTTGATCACCATTGAGTTCAATTCCTTTGAAAAGTCAACGTTCTTGTTGGGCTTTACAGCTAGACAAGGGCACTCCAAGCATCTTATGCAAGTTTTACAATAATACTCTCTCGTTTCATATACAATATCCTATATATCATGATTTTCATATATTGCTTACAAGTCATACTTTCATAATCATTTGTACAGTTATACACTCACATTTTCTAATCGCATGATTATTCATTGACTACCTCATAGATGTCTGCTCGCCGTATGCTCCGTGATGCCAGCCAACGCCCTGTTCGTGCTTCTGGACGACGTTCTGATCGTCGCCTCGCATCTTTAGTCGCCGAACAAATTGCTGCAGTGATCCCAAACCTTGTCAGTGAGATAACCCAGAATAGTAACAGTGCCAACACAGGGAGTACGACTCAATTTCGGTGCACTTTCAAACACTTTAACTCCTGCAACCCCACAAGATTCACTGGTGAGGAGGGTGCTACTGGCCTCCTCCAATGGTTTGAAAGCATGGAGAGTACTTTTGTGAACAGTGAATGTCCTGATGAACTCCGCGTTCTCTATGCTACTAGTGTCCTTCAAAAGGGAGCGTTAACCTGGTGGAATGGCGAAAACGCAATCGAGGAGCTGATGTTGCTTTATCTTTATCTTGGGCTGAAGTTAAGGAACTCATGATCGCCAAATTCTGCCCGAGGAACGAAATCAGAAAACTGGAGGAAGAGTTCCATGGACTGAAACAAAACAGTGGTGAGAATCTTGCGTATAATACTCGATATCACGAACTTAGCATACTGGTTCCACACATGGTCACCCCAGTCTCTCGAGCAATCGAAAAATATATTGAGGGATTACCTGACCTGATTCAAGACGTTGTCACTGGAGGCAAAGCCACTACGGTAGAAGAAGCCATCCAACTTGCAGCCACATTAACAGACAAACACGTAAGGAAAGGAAACTTGGTTAGAAAGGGCACCAAGACGTCTACTGAGAAAACCACCAATACTGTTGAACAATCTAAGACTGTTTTAGCAAAGGCCGCCACTACTGCTTCGAACTCTAAGAAACGAATGGGCGATAATCTGAACCATATTGTTGTGGATCCTGTGACTCAACCTCCTATCAAGAAAGCCTACACGGGAATCCATCCTCAATGCAACACCTGCAAATATCATCACCCTGCGAATGTTCCATGCCGTCAATGCACTAGATGTGGAAGGTTTGGACACTTTGTTACCACTTGTCGAGCAATGGTTGGGACACAGAGTAATCATCAAACAGCTGCCCAGGGACCACTACAGATTGCTAACGGTTGGGCATGTTATCATTGTAGAGACCCTAATCACATGCTACCTCAATGTCCCAAATTGAACAATGTAAACCTGGTGGCACATGGACAAGCTTTCAATATCAATACCAACGAAACAACTGATCAGGATGACGTTAATCCCACTGGTTAAGCCATGGATAAAATCTTCCCAAGACTCGAGAATCCAAAACTCGTGTTTTCATTTTCTTAATCCTATTATCATTTTGTACCCAATTTTGTCGCACTCATTAGTATACAACATCTGGAAATTTCCTTGCATACTATTATGTACAAACACAGATTCGGGATCTATCATATTGGTTACGTTTATTTTATCATACAAGGCTCTACCTTACATTTATTTGAAACGTTTGGACTTGATACTTGATCCTACAGAGCTTTTATAAAAACATCATTGCTTGTCATATGAAACATGATTTTTCCCTTAGTTTGACTATCCATTTAATTATTCATGATAACCCTTACACTTAATGGCCTTAGTACTTACAAACTTGCTTGCGTGTGTGCATTATCCACGCAACTCAGATAAACATTTCAATTAAAGGGCTCCTCGGACGAGTGGTAGCCCATACTTAAATACTATTATACTTACAAGTCATTGCAAACCCATGCAATTGACTTCATTATTACATGGCCTCATTTCATTGATAACATCTCATTGTATTTGTTGTGACATCTTCTTGTGAAACTTATTTGCTTTAATGTGTGTTAGATTAGGATCATAGAAGGACATAAAACCCTAATGTAAGGTAAACTGATGATTCCGGTCCGGAACGTAATCATGAATTTACAGGTACGTTAGGGTAGTGTGAAATTCTATTAGAGTTTTTGGGAAGACGTCCAGTACGTTTTCAAGGTATCAAGGTGTGGTGGGTTAGCTGCGGCACACCCTGTATACAAACACTAACGATGCATTGAAAGTGAGACTGGAAGTCAGACCAGGAACAAACTCTAGTTACTTGGTAGTTCATTTGGTCTTTCTATAGTCAATCAAACTCGTACATTTATTTTAGGATTCCTAAAAAAAAAAACTTAAAGTTTAGTGTTTACTAGATTCTTATTCTCCTTATTATTCGAGACGAACTTAATCCAATCCTTAACTAATACCCATCAACCCTCATATCCAAATCATTCGAATTTTCCAAACCACAGTTATCTTAATTTTTACCCAAGCATCCATAACCCTACGTTTCCAATAACTTCGGGACGAAGTTTCTAAAAGTAGGGGATGTTGTGACATCCGTCACTTTTTCATTATATATATATATATATTTTATAATAATAATAATAATAATAATAATAATAATAATAACATTTACTAGATAAATTGAGTTTGTGATTTTTCTTACCCAAACCCATAACCCAATACCCATTGTTCCTTTCTGAAGCCCAACAGATGCAAGCCCAGTGTCCGGCCCACCTGAAAACGCGGCCCAACACTCGGCCCAGTGGCTGAGGCCCACACCCTCTATCTGCCTTTAATAAAAAAACGGTGGAATGTCTCTGCCGGGTATCGAACCCGAGTCACAACACCCTCACACATATACACTAACCAGCTAAGCCACGTTGATGTTTTGGTTTATATCCAGCCTGTAATATATATATGTTCACTTAACTTCTGTTTTGTATAATCTTCTTCTGCTCGCTGCTAGTTCCAGTCAAAAACCCAAGTCAACCTTTCCTATTTGAATTGAAATCACACCTTTGGACTCGTAATTGATTGATATATTACTTGTAGCTTGATTTCCGGCATTGTATGACCTGTATACACGTCAATTAACATCAATCATTGACCAATTTTGATCCTATACGCGTATAGACTTTAAGGTTTAGTCAAACCTTCCAATTAAACCATCCATCGATCTCCAGTATAAATTGACCTCCTACGAATCATTGAAACTCGCTCACACTCTCTTCTCAATCTTCAATTCTTTTCCAAACACTCTGATTATTAGCTTTCTGATCGTCATTTGACTTTTGGCTTTGACCGGGCAAACGAACACAAATCAACACTGTGAGTATAATTTTTTGTGTGGGTTATGTTTATCGGCAATCACACATCAATAGCCCTATGATTAATTAGGCTATTGATGTGTGAATTGATCAATTGCAGATTCTAGGGTTCGTGCATTTGAATTGGGGATAAACTCAATTTCATATCGTGTATATAATTATTCTTATACAGGATTCATCACAACCACTGGCCTAGGCCAAGTGGTTGTGACCATGGTCTATAACCCAAGGCTCCCGGGTTCGAGTCCCGGCTACAGCCACCTTTTTGTTCCTTTTTATTTTTATAAACAACAAAACTAATAATATATATATTAAACATTTTAATCTTATAAAATTCGTTTTTAAATATTAAAACTATTTTATAAATTCTAAAAAAATTATATTTATTAAATCTGGGATAAAAGTTTTATTTACAATTTTTATTTTTCTAAAATTCATTTATTTAATATTTATAATAATTAAATCAATTTTATACTATTATATTTATAAAAATCCTTTAAAATATCAAAACAATTTTATTAATTTCTACAAAAATTATCCTATGTTTGTACAATGTTAAACTTTACTGAAATGATTTTTAATTCAGAAAAATCATTTATTTTATATTTTTTTAATCAATTTTTGATAGATTTAATCATAATTAAATCATAGTAAATTCATTTTTCAATATTTTTGCACCAAAATTTTATATAAATTATTTCTAACTATCTAGAACTGAAATACAAATTTTTATTCAGCAATTCTTTGATTTTAATATTTTTAGATATTAAAGTCATATTTTGACAATTTGAAATAATTAGATTGAATATTCTATTTTCAAGGAAATAATTTTATAAAAATTATTTTCATACTTAAAACCTTATGTTGTGACTATATTCAACTTAAAATTTTACAAAAAGACTTTTGTTTATTTATTCATTAAATTTCTCATAATTAATAAACAATTTGTTTAATAAACAAATAAACGTTTATCCCCAATTCGAAGCCCTAGAAATACATATATCCTAGAGTTATTTCCCTTACACATTATCGAATACTTTAGGTTGATCATTTGGGAGTAATCTCAATTCATATCTCGTTGTCCAGTTAAATCTCAAACTACTACGTGAAGTGTGAGTATTCCTACCCCTTTTTGCTTTTATACATTTTTGGGGTGTTACATGTACACTATTACAATTTCAAATACAAGTTTACATTTTTACAATACAATTCTAGTACTATGTGCATTGCTTACAACGTGCTTTATGCTTAGACAATACATGTGGATTACATTTGTACTTAGTGAAATCATTAACATGGTACAAGCCGACCTTAACATTGGATAGCGCTATTTGGATTGACAACCCGCCTAGATTGATTCTCCCCATTTTTCATCGGAGAATCCGTGGCCATTGTTAAGTTATTATCCATTTATTGGATAAGTACACTACAGTTCATACAGTACATTATACAGTCACAGGGTTGATTTCGCTCATTTGTATGATACATAGTTTACATATTTGCACAGTAGCATGCACTTGAATTGTATATCCTTTTAACTTACTATATATATCAAAACTAGGAATGCTCACCAACATTTCATATGTTGACCAAATCTATTTTGTACGTGTTTCAGGTGCAGTTTGATCTAGTGCTTTAGCAAGGAACATTTAGTGCTTTATTTTATTTAGTTATTTAAATATTTACATTTCATTTAGACAATGTATTTTCCATTTTCATGTAAGACAATTTTGGATTATTCAATAATATTTACATTTTAGTACCATGTGCTTTTGAACAATCGTCACTACGTGGCACCTCGATGATTCCGCCATCGGTTGGGGTGTTACACTAAGAGTATGGTATGGGGAGGGTGGGTTGGGGTGTAGGCAGACCTTACCCCTATCCTTGCGGATAGAGAGGCTGCTTCCAGAGAGACTCCCGGCTCGACAACACACAATCTACAAGCAAAGAACGCTAACAAAACTAATAAAGAGCCACTGAATTTATAGAAACATTAAAAGCTCCACGTAGTAAAACAAAGGTATATATGTGAAGAAACACGGATCCTGGATTATCGAATAAGCGCTAGTCCGAGGAGTGATTCTACGGTATTTGATAAAGAGAGTGTGTTTATAAAATATGTGTGGGTCTGAGAACAAGACCAAGGAGTTTAGAAGACTACGATTAGAAGAGCCGAGCCTCTAAAGGTTAGTGAAATAAACAAGGGGTTGAAGAAGGTACGAAGGAGTTCGTATTCTTCTTGAGTGAAAGTATATGTGATATTAGATTCCAACAAAAGGAGAAGGAGCTTCTCCTTTTATAGTACCTAGCTACCATTCTTTCTCAGCCCATCCTCTACCCTTGATGGGGCCCGGCCCAGGTAGAGGTGTCTCCAAGAATCCGGCCCAAGTCCTTAAGCCCATTTGATGCAAGTGGGTTTTGATAAAAAGGAGAAAGTAAAATACAAGGGGGGATGTTACCGTCCTAACGACTGTACACGTGGCGCCCGCCTATTGGTAGACTGAGGGCGGTGGGTAATCATCAAGTGTGACTGTAAAGTCAAACTTACCAATGGGGTGGATGACTTCATTGAAGAAACCTGCGATGGGTGCATCTGGTTGCAGGCGTGCTTTGTCTTCATCATCGAGTTGGTCGAAGCACTGCTGGTACATGATATCGAAGCTGCTTCCGCCGTCACACATAATCTTGTAAATTCGGTAGTGTCCGAACAGTGTTGTGATGGTGAGTGGGGTTGTTGACTTTGCGCCCCCTGGTATTATTGGGAGGATGACTTGGGCCTCCCTCCAGTTTCCGGATGTCACGGCCTCTGCTTGTTGTGACGTGTTGGCCGTGTCGGCACGGTTTGGTTTCCGCTTGGTGTTGCGCGTCATATTGCATTGTCAGTTGTAAGCGTCGCGGATGTTGTCTGTTTTGATGTCTTTGATGGCCTTGGGTTCGTCTTGTCGGCGAGCGCCGGCGCGGACGTTTTTGACCAGGTTGGCCAACTTCCCGGAGCGTAGGGCTGCCTCGATCTCCATCTTGAGGCTATAGCAGTTGTCGGTATCGTGACCCACATCTTTATGGAAGTCACAGAATCTGGTGTTGTCCACATTCTTTCTTTTTGTGCCCATGGGCTTTGGGAGCTTGAAAGTTACCTCTCCAGTCGAGAGGACATGCGACAACACCTGGGATGGTGTTTTGGTGAGGGGGGTCCAGTCTTGGTTCCGGCGGCCGCTGTTGCGCTGGTCGCGCGTTTGTTTGCTACCGATTATGTTTCTGGTGTCGCCAAAGGTTGAACATCGGCCTTCGTCGGTGGAACCTGGAATACGGTTCCAGACAGACGATCAGTTATTGCTGCGGCTGCGGCTGGAGCTCCCTCGTTGGTTTTGGCGCATCGTTTTTTGGTTGCCCGCGTAAAACTTTGAAATGCGGACAACCTCTTCCCAGGAATCTAGGACGCCGTCTTTCCCTTGAAGGGTGTGTTGGAGGCCATCGTCGTTGACGTTGGCCAGGAAGGAGGTCCGAGTTGCTTCGTCCCCCGTTCCTAACTGGAGTGCTTCTCTATTGAACCGCACGATAAAGTCTTCGAGCGGTTCTGTGTCTCTCCGTTTGCATAGAGAGATCTGGCTTTTGTCGCGCTTGTGGCGACGGTGTTGGCTAAAATGCAGCGAAAATTTGTCAATCAGCTGTTCGTAGCTGTCGATGCTTCCGATGGGGAGGTTGTCAAACCAGACCCTGGCGGCCCGGTAAGTGTCTGGGCGAACATGTGGCACCAAACGGGTAGGGTCCATCCGATGACGGCCCCGGCTTGGTTGAAGATGTCGAGGTAGTCGTCTGGGTCGGTGAGGCCATCATATATTCTGACGTTGGTCGGGAGGCGTTGCCTTGGCGGTATTGGTGCTTGCGATATGCGCCGTGTAAACTTGGATTTGTCCGCGAAGGCGGTTAGCCTATAAGGGAGTGACAAGTTTGTGGTGGCGTCGTCGTTGTATTTGTTTAGTCACTCCCGTCGGTAGTATGGGCTATGACGGTAGTCCCTGGAGGAATCATCCTCCCATGAGCTTTCGTCATAGTCATCGTTGTCGAACTGTTTGTGCTCTGCACGGGCCTGGTCCGTGGGGGATTACCCTGGACCTTCCCCGTGACAGGCAGAAGCAGTCGTTTGTGCGGGTGGTTTGGAGGAGGAACCCGCGATGGCTTTGCCGGTGCGCCGGCGGCGTTCCAGCTGAGCGTCCAGAATACGTTTCTGGCTTTCGTACCAGTCGTTGTTCAGGGCGTCGATTTCCTCCTCGGTTGGAGGTGCTGGATCAGTGAGTTAGAACTCTTGGTTTCTAGGGGTGACGACGGGGTGTTGTTGGTTGTTTCCGTGGTCCCCCGATGTTGAGTGAGACCCTGGGATGGCGTCGGTAATGTCTTCGACGACCCTAGAGGGTGAGAATACTCTTGGAGGTGAGGTGTTCATTTTTCGAATGTGGTTTAATAGGTATGTTTGTTAAAGCTGTTTTGTTTACAGTATTTGTGGTAAGGCCACGGATGGCGCCAATGAAGAAACACGGATCCTGGATTATCGAATAAACGCTAATCCGAGGATTGATTCTACGGTATTTGATAAAGAGAGTGTGTTATAAAATACGTGTGGGTCTGAGAACAAGACCAAGGAGTCTAGAAGACTACCGATTAGAAGAGCCGAGCCTCTAAAAGTTAGTGAAATAAACAAGGGGTTGAAGAAGGTATGAAGGAGTTCGTATTCTTCTTGAGTGAAAGTATATGTGAAATTAGATTCCAACAAAAGGAGAAGGCGCTTATCCTTTTATAGTACCTAGCTACCATGCTTTCTCAGCCCATCCTCTACCCTTGATGGGGCCCGGCCCAGGTAGAGGTGTCTCCAAGAATCCGGCACAAGTCCTTAAGCCCATTTGGTGCAAGTGGGTTTTGATAAAAAGGAGAAAGTAAAATACAAAGGGGGGATGTTACCGTCCTGACGACTGTACACGTGGCGTCCATCGAGTGGACGCTGGTGATCGGCGGACACGTGGCGCCCGCCTATTGGTAGACCAAGGTTGAGAAAGTCTGCTTGTCAGGAAGATATCTTGGCTGGGAGGCTGCCACGTCGTCGTCCTTCCTGCATGTCAGACTGAGAGCAGTCTCTGATTGGAGAGGAACTCTGACGGGCAGCCTGTTGCGTCAGAGATATTTTGTCTGGGACAGGGGTGAGTCCCAAGGCTGCCCAGAAGGTATCTTCCAGCTGTGTTGGCGAAGCTTCCTTTGGCTTGCTGGGGAAGCTTCGAAGTATGTTGGGTCCGCTGACGTAGAACGGGCGGACGATGTTGCGCCTGGCGTCGATAGGCGCCAGGGTGTATCGCCGACGTAAAAATGGCGGGTAATGCTACTTCTGGCGTTAGTTGGACGCCAGATGTATCGCTGACGTAGAACGGGCGGGTGGACGCCAGACGTTCCGCTGACGTAGAACGGGTGGATGGACGCTAAACGATCCGCTGACGTAAAACGGGCGGATGGACGCCAGGCGATGCCGGTTCTAGTTGGGCGATGGTATGGTATTTGTAATGTTTTGATACCATATCCCTTCAAGTCCCCCAGCCCAGTGCTTTCCTTCGCCTTTGGTAGGGGAGTGCTGGACTTGATGTCACAAGTGTACTTTGAGTTACATCCAGTCGTCACTGGGTTTTCATGTAACAAAGTGGACTTGTATTTTTTGTATGACCTTCATCAACTGGTGCGCGCAAAGTGATCAAGCTGTGGGCGTATGACGGAATGAGCGTGTGCGGGACCTATTACTAGGTTCGGGCAGTAGTAAGGGGGTTATTTCTTCCCCTGTTAAAAATGTTCCAGGTTTTCGATCTGGCGCGCAGG
The DNA here is from genome assembly GCA_030844895.1 of Ambrosia x helenae. NCBI lineage: Eukaryota > Viridiplantae > Streptophyta > Magnoliopsida > Asterales > Asteraceae > Ambrosia > Ambrosia x helenae. The sequence continues at coordinate 24,528,264 of CM061227.1, read as the reverse complement.
CGTGGGGCCTGTTTTGCGCGGTCAGAAGTTTGTGAAAATAAAAATTTTCAAAGTTTTTGTTCTGACGCGCAGGCATGGAGCCTAGATAGGCGTCGGGCCTGTTTGCGCGGTCAGAAGTTTGTGAAAATAAAAATTTTCAAAATTTCCGTTCTGGCGCGTAGGCATGGAGCCTAGATAGGCGTCGGGCCTGTTTGCGCGGTCAGAAGTTTGTGAAAATAAAATTTTTCAAAATTTTTGTTTTGGCGCGCAGGCGTGGAGCCTAGATAGGCGTTGGCCCTGTTTGCGCGATCAGAAGTTTGTGAAAATAAAAATTTTCAAAATTTTCGGTCTGGCGCGCAGGCGTGGAGCGTAGATAAGCGTCGGGCCTGTTAACGCGGTCAAAAGTTGTGAAAAGTGGTTTTTTGTCGCAGTCTGCGCCTGCATTTACTCCGCATTGAATTTGTCTTTTTGGAATTTGTGTGAATTCAAGGCGGGAATGTTTGAAGTTGAAAAGACGTGGCTGTCGGTTGGTACACCTGCCTTGGAGATCGTGTCTGACAGTTACTGTGACTGTTGAGTTGCTAGGCCGCCACGTGTCGTGCATCTGGTGCATGGGGACATCTGTTAGTGATGGATTTAAACGTGGGCGTACACGTGTCGAGCATTGGCATCGTTTGCCAGCTGGGGTAGGACAACCGTCGAGCGAGTGAGCCACGCGCGGCGCGTGAGCCGTTTGGTCACGTGGGCTATCTGACGTATCTGCCTGCCATTGGACCTTTGCGCGAAAAGGCTGTTGGTGATGATTTCTCTTCCTGCCATTGCATTAAATGCGATGGGTATAAATATGTGCCTTTGTCATTGTTTTCGTTTCATTCTCCCTTCCAAAGAAATTTTCCAAGTTTTCTCCGGCGAGTTTAAAGTTTTTCCGATCGTCTGTCAAAGAATTTCTCCAAGTTTTTAGCTTTTTCCTTTTCTGAAGATGTCGTCTGAGAACAAGAAGGCCGAGCTGGCGATGCAGGATGCACAGATTTCTTGGTCCAAAGACAAATTTAGGTCTTTGGTCAAGAAACACAATATCTTACGTGAGTGGGAGCCGGAGTTGCCAGAGAAAATGCAGACTCCGGTAGACTGCCGGAGGGGAAGATATGTCTCTACGAGGCGTATTTTCAGAAGGGGTTGTTCCGGTTGCCGATGTCCAGATTTCTGATCTTTGTTTTGCAGAAGTATGGGGTGCATATCTATCAAATGAGCCCCTTTGGAGTAATGAGGGTTATGCATTTTGAAGCCACTTGCGGTCGTTGAGGAGGGAGCCGAAATTCGAGCACTTCAACGTGTTAAACAAGCTTGAGGTGAAGGAGTCCGGCTGGGTGTCCTTTGTTGAGAGGTCGAAGAGTGTTAGCTTGATCGTGCCGAAGAGCTCTCCTATGACTCTTCGTGAGTGGAAGAAGTGTTTCTTCTTCGTGAAGAAGGAGGTTATCCCTATAGAGATGGCGAAGCTGGAGCTTCGCGCTAGGCAGAAGGCTCCTTCCTTCGAGGTTGTGAAGGATTTCCAGGAGGAGGCGTGGTTTCAGGAGCTCTGTGCGCATCCTAGTCGTCTGGATGATTTGGATAAGTTGGATGAGGGTATCCTTCATTTGCTAGGGTTGAGCCGTCTGGGCGTCAGGGAAGGTTATGACGTAGCGCCTGTGGGTGAAGCTGGGCCGCTATCCGTTGAAGGTGAGTACTTCGGCTTTGTTTATATTTTGTTTTTCCTATGTGTTTGACGCCTTTTTCATTTTTTCCAGGTGAGTTGTTATTTGAGGTTTTTGCCGCCCGCGCTGTGAAGACCACGTATTTGGCGGTGCCCGAGGGAGGGGTGTCCGAGTTAGAGCTGAAAGTGGAGAACTTTCTGTTCCCCATGCCGATGGAAGGTGCGCCTACTAACCTTGAAGTCGGTTTTCTGATCAATCCCGAGCCGTTATCCGTGCGTACGGCGGCTGGGATTGATTGTGTATTCTTATCCGACGATGAGTCGAGTGGCTCGGCGTCCGGTTTAATTCACCGTTCGCGTCACTCTGCAGGTGGCGGTGGATCCAGTGCGTCTGCAGCTACGGCGCCAGGTGGTGGGAAGGCCGGTGAATCTAGTATGGCTGAAGGAGTGGCTACTGAGAGTAAGTGTTCTGACCTTCTTTGAGCTTTTTGTACTTTCTTATGTTCTGTAAGTTGATCCTTACTTTCTTTGTTTGTAGGTCACAAGCGTAAACAGCCGGAGACTGTTGAAGAGGATGTAGCTGGAGGTCCGTCTCCTAAGCGGGCGGCGACAGGTGGTGGTGATGTTGATCCGCCACAGGGTTTGGAGCTTGATCCCCCACCGGTGCATGAGCCCTTTTATAAGAAGGCTTTGAAGAAAATGAGCAGTAAGTGCTTTTTAATGCGCCCATCTTATTTGTTGAGTTTTTCTGATCAATTCTATCGAGTCTTTAATGCATCCTTCTTGTTTGCCTGTAGGTTCTATTCCTCCGTTTGTGAAGCAATATCAGGAGGAGTGAAAGAAGAAGTTGGAAGACGAGCGGGCCCGGGCTGAGGCTGCGCGTCAATCGGAGTTGGCGCGCAAGGAGGAGGAGGAGAAGCGTGCCGCTGAGGCCGCTTTGAAGCAGAAGGAGGATGAAGCCCGAGCTCTCCAAATTGAGGTGGAGCGTACGCGGGCCGAAGATGCTCGTTTGGCCAGCTTAGCTGAAGAGAAGGAAAATGAGGAGCAGGAGCGCAGGCTGGCGTTGTTGAAGTAGCATGAGGATCTGGTGAAGATCAAGAAGGAACAGGCCCAAAGGATGGGTGCTCAGGGCGGTGATGGCTCGTGGGTCAATTCCGTTTTTGTGGATTTGGGTGAGAGGGACGTACTGTAACATTGCGTGATTTTTTGTTTAACATATATTTTAAACCCTATATATAACAAATTCCAAGTTCGCCTTTATTCATTTTTTTATGTTACTCCTATCAATCCATGACGAGTCGTCATTATAATTTATCCTAATCAATTTAGGCGTCATAACAAGAAACTCATTTAGTTAAAATCTTAATATATATTTATTTTTAAAACATATATATTTATAATAATAATAATATTCTTAGTAAAAAAAAGAAAAAAAAAAACACAACTTGCGTTTGATTTTTAACTCCAAAATAACAACACCATACAACATCAAATCCCATGATGTTGTCGTTCGTTTTATTTATTTATTTTTTTTTGTTTCTTTTGAGGATCAAAGGTAACAAACAGCATGAACCAACTAGAACCACCATAACCATTTCATTCAATTCAATCACCAACTAATCTCCTCCTAACCACCCCATTAACTCTATTTAATACCCAACCACTTTAACCCACCTATAAATACACCTCCTCCTCACTCCTTAATCCTTTGTTCATCTCTAAAACTCTCCAATCTTTAAGTTTTCAAGCCAAACTTCCTGTTTTGCACCAGTAAGTTTCTTGGATTAAAACTTCAACTTTCATTCTATTTTTTTCTCTTTTCTATCCAAAACTCCTTGGAGAAACCTCTAGGATCTTCCCCATATTTATCCACAGAAGTGTGATAAGGGTAGAGCACCTAAAAGAGGTCCCAAAGGTGGTTGTTTTCTGAATTATACTATATAATAATATAAACATATACTTTCAAGTTTCTATCTTACTAGTTTATTATTAATCTTTGGAAGGTTTGTGGTTACACCCTACCTTACCAACACTCTTGACCCTTCTTGTGCTACGGATTTATCCACACTAGAAAGGGGAAATCCCGTGTCCAAAACCCACGTTTATTCCATAAGCGAAGTGGTTATGACATGAACCTATCAAACGGATTCACATTCCTAACTTTATACCATCTGAATCATCTATGATGGTTTTGTGCTTGGTCTAACTTAATCTCATGACCATCCGGATTGCCCTAAAGGCAATTTGTGCTTGGTTTGCCTAAAAGGCTTACATGACTCTAGTGAATCTATAACCTAAACTCGAACCTAAGACCCTTTATTCTTTAATTTTAGATAATCAAGGCTAAAGCTAAACCTTCCAAGACTTACCTTTTTGGAGCTCTATCAAACACACCCAAAGGTGAGTTCATACTTGTTCCCCTTTTATTCTTTATTCTTTGGGGCTCAACATGTATCACTATCAAAACTTAAACGATTTCATACTCTTAAAAACTATTATGCTCAATCTAAATGCAATTATGCTATGCCATGCTAGAATTCAAAGTCTTACATACAAATGTACGATTAGTTAACAACCCACCTTACATGTATAGCGCTATAGGTTGACACGCCGCCCCCTTTATGGGTCATGATAAGATGAAGTCTTTTGTGTTATCGAGTGTTGTTGCCGTTTGTATGGTTCTACGTGCATATGCCTATAACATGATGATTCGAGTAGACTTTTCTATACTATGTACTTAGACTCAAACTAGTATGCTCATCAATGCTTTATGTGTTGACGGATATTTTATACATGTTGCAGGAAATGTTTAATGCAGGTTTATCAAGAAAACTACTTAGGATTGGACTAGAAACACACGCTAGTTTAAATTCTATATTTTGATGTTGTACTTTCCATTTCATGAAACAATTTGTATTCTGTTATCTTTTTAGACAATGATTATGCTATGAATGAAATTTTATCTTTAAATTATATTGTCACGAATTCTAGTGTCATGAAGTCTTTGAACAATCTACCACAAGTCTCGCCCCGATGTATTCCGCCATCGGTTGGGGTGTGACACGTACAAGAAACGTCGCCTCAGGGGGTCGGGATCGATGATCCCAAGTTGAAGAAAGTTGAAGGCGGTGGAGCGTCTTCGAGTGCTCCTACCTTTAGGTTGGATGCTCCGGTTTATATGCCTGGGTGGCGTATATCCGAAAGTTGTCGTTTCCTCAACCCGTTCGTGGCTGAGGAATTTGTTAACTATGCGCTTCCTCCAGCTTAGCGCGCTCACCATCGTTCTCAGAACCGGGGTACACTTTTCTAGGAGATGTGTATGAATTTGACACAGACTCTGGGAAATTTGTACGCCCTTCACCGGGGAGAGGGTGAGTTTTTGGATGAACAGGCGTCGGTTGCAAGTGAAGCCGAGCGTCTGGCACAAGAGAAGGATGTGTATGAAACTGCGCGGAAGCGGCTTTTGGAGCAGGTTCGGAAGCTTGAGTCCGACCTGTGCCAAAAGGATGCTGATGCGGCCGAAAAGTAGAAGGCCTGGGCCAAATCGACGGCGACCGTAAATACGGAGTTGGAGCGTCGTCGTCAGCTTGTGCAGAAGGCCGAGTCTGCACTGGCTGAACAGAAGAAAGTGGCGGCGGCAAAGGCCAAGGAGATGGAGGAGCTATCCTCTAAGTATGCTACTGCGGTGAGCGACCTTAAGGCAAAGGACGCCGATGTGGTGAGGATGACCACTCGGGTGTTTGAGTTGGAAGGTCAGATCAATGACCTTGTCAAGGAGAAGGAGGCATGGCAGCTTGAGAGGACTCTGATGCTTGATGCTCAGAAGGCGTACTGTGAGAAGTCCTTGTCGATTATGTCTTATGGGATATCTGCCGTAAGTTGTCCTCTTTACTTTGTTGCATTTGCTTTGTTTCATCTTTTGTTTAACTCATGTAGCTGATGTCTTTGATGCAGGTCTTTAATCGTTGTTGGAATGAGCCAAAGATGGGTGAGCCGGTTGCTGAGGTGGTTGATGCCGCGCGTACTACGGGCGTGCATAGTGGTTGGTTGGAAGGGTATTTGGCTGCCAAAGATGGGGCACCGGTTGATGAGCAGCCCTTTCAAGACGTGAACACCAATCAACTGCTGATGGAGGAGCTTGAGAAGCTTGAAAGGATGGAATTTCCGGTGCTCCAAGTTGTAAGGCAGTGTTTGGCGGATCCTGACCCTATTGCCCAGTTTAGGCGTTGGGTTGAGGAGTCAGAGCGTGTCGGGCGCGAGCGCGCGAAAAAGGAGAAAAAGAAGGTTGGCGGGGCGGGTAATTCGGGGACGGCCCATGAGCCTCCTCAGTAGTGTGTTTTTGTTGTAGCTTTCCTTTTCATCTGTAAATGTATCTTTTGACTAAAATGAAATACGGCGCTTTGGTCTTGCTTATGTCTGTTCTGAATGTTTTTGTGCGATAAATTATTGTGTGTATGAAGGGTAGGTTAACTTCATAGGTTGTAAGTAAACTTAGCGTCCATTGTGTAGAGTAAATAAGCTACACGATTTAGGGCTAAAGATTTGTCGTTTCTAAGTTATGAAGGGTAAATTAACTTCATAAGTTAGAAATATGGCAACGTTTAGCGTCAAGTCTTATGAAGAGTAAATTAGCTTCATAAGTTGGAGGCAGAGTAATAAGTTGAAGTTCTGCGATTGTGGACAAAATGTATGGTAGGGGAGTGCATTATTCAGAAACTGAAATATTTATAAGTTGAAGGTGCTGGATCAGTGAGTTGGAACTCTAGGTTTCTAGGGGTGACGACGGGGTGTTGTTGGTTGTTGCCGTGGTCCCCCGATGTTGGGTGAGGCCCTGGGGTGGCGTCGGTAATGTCTTCGACTACCCCAGAGGGTGAGAATACTCTTGGAGGTGAGGTGTTCATTTTTCGAATGTGGTTTAATAGGTATGTTTGTTAAAGCTGTTTTGTTTACAGTATTTGTGGTAAGGCCACGGATAGCACCAATGAAGAAACACGGATCCTGGATTATCGAATAAGCGCTAATCCGAGGAGTGATTCTACGGTATTTGATAAAGAGATCGTGTTTATAAAATACGCGTGGGCCTGAGAAGAAGACCAAGGAGTTTAGAAGACTACCGATTATAAAAGCCGAGCCTCTAAAAGTTAGTGAAATAAACAAGGGGTTGAAGAAGGTACGAAGGAGTTCGTATTCTTCTTGAGTGAAAGTATATGTGATATTAGATTCCAACAAAAGGAGAATGACCTTCTCCATTTATAGTACCTAGCTACCATGCTTTCTCAGCCCATCCTCTACCCTTGATGGGGCCCGGCCCAGGTAGAGATGTCTCCAAGAATCCGGCACAAGTCCTTAAGCCCATTTGGTGCAAGTGGGTTTTGATAAAAAGGAGAAAGTAAAATACTAAGGGGGGATGTTACCGTCCTGACGACTGTACACGTGGCGTCCATCGAGTGGACGCTGGTGGTCGGCGGACACGTGGCGCCCGCCTATTGGTAGACCGAGGGCGGTGGGTAATCATACCTTTCTTGGACCTCGAGACAGGTTGAGAAAGTCTGCTTGTCAGGAAGACATCTTGGCTGGGAGGCTGCCACGTCGTCGTCCTTCCTACCTGTCAGACTGAGAGCAGTCTCTGATTGGAGAGGAACTCTGACGGGCAGCCTGTTGCGTCAGAGATATTTTGTCTGGGGCAGGGGTGAGTCCCAAGGCTGCCCAGAAGGTATCTTCCAGCTGTGTTGGCGAAGCTTCCTTTGGCTTGCTAGGGAAGCTTCGAAGTATGTTGGGTCCGCTGACGTAGAACGGGCGGACGATGTTGCGCCTGGCGTCGATAGGCGCCAGGGTGTATCGCCGACGTAAAACGGGCGGGTAATGCTACTTCTGGCGTTAGTTGGACGCCAGATGTATCGCTGACGTAGAACGGGCGGGTGGACGCCAGACGTTCCGCTGACGTAGAACGGGTGGATGGACGCTAAACGATCCGCTGACGTAAAACGGGCGGATGGACGCCAGGCGATGCCGGTTCTAGTTGGGCGATGGTATGGTATTTGTAATGTTTTGATACCATATCCCTTCAATATGCCATCAAAAAACAACATAAACCATAAACACCCAAAAAACAAGTCACCTATACCTACCTCCTACCAGTGTAAGAAAAAGTCTAAGTTCCTAGAACCACGCTATGATACAACCCAACCCTCCCTAATAATCCTTGACCTTAATCTTGTGCCTCCACGAACTCCTATCCTCGACCATGCCCTCAGAGAGGTGCATCTCTACTAAATCATGCCTAATCCGCTCATCCCAAGTCAATTTGGGTCTTTCTCTACACCTCTTTCCCTCTACAGTGAGGATTTCCATTACTCTAACTGGGTCGTCATTTGCCTCCTCTTCACATGCCCATACCATCTTAATCTTCTCTCCTTTATCTTTTCTAATATACTAGCTACCCCTAACATTTCCTTGATGACCTCATTTCTTATTCGGTCTACCCTAGTGTGCCCGCACATCCACCTTAGTATTCTCATTTCTGCTACCTCCATCTTGCGAGCTTGTGTCTTTTTGATGGCCCAACAATCTGTCCCATATAACATAGCAGGTCTCACTGCAACCCTATAAAATTTTTCCTTTAATTTAGTTGGGAACCTTTTGCATTTATACATATGTGTATATTATATTTTTCAGTTATACATATGTATATATTGTCAAACATATACGTATGATACTTATTTTTTAAACTCTAACACGTATAGACATGTATGTACATTAAAATAACATGTTCTTACCCACAATCTTTTTTTCCATACATGCATGTGAAAACATTTCTACACATTTGCATATGTATGTACGTTACTAAACATGTCTGTACATATATGTATAAATATAAAAAAAATTGCAGAAAAATGAGCAATTTATCAACAATTTTTTTTATTTAAAAAAATGTGTGGTTCAAAATGGTTTTTTCAATTCTTAATTTGATCAATGGTTCTCAAATAAACCAAAATATATATAGAGAGAGAAATCTATGCAAAACACTATATGAAATGACATAAATAAAATGAAAATATTTATCTTTAAAATTTACGATTGTAATGTTCATTGTTATCAATTCTACCATTCAAAAGAAATAATTAAAAACCTAATGAAAAATTAGTTTGATTGACTATTAGGTACATATGCATCATATGAGAACATTTAAAAATATGAACTAATGATAAAAAAAAAAAAAAAAAAACGATTTGGATTAGATTTTTTATTGTTCTTGTAGTAACTTAGTTGTTTGTGATTAGGGTAGAGCTTGAACTTTTAGATGGCGAGTCTCAAAAGTCACGAAACTCATTTTTTTTTTCAAATCGGTGGGCCGGACCCAGTATATGCAAACTTTTCAGACAAAAATGGATAAATCTACATTAATGAGTCAAAAAACGGTAGGGGTCAGGACACCCTCCAGCCCTTTAAATACTTCGCCCATGTTTACAACAGAGCGGAAAATCGAACAAGCATTTTCCGAGCAAATTTCAAGCGAGCCACGAGTGATCGGCGAGCACCGAGCGATTTGAACAGCCCTACTTATAACGTGCATTTTTTCAATAACTAACAGACGCATATGATTTTTTTTTCTTCTTCATGATATTCATTGATACATGCGTTAAAAATACTCTTTCATATGTTAACGGTTCTTAATGAAGCTTAAAAGTTACGATCATGCCACCACGTTATATTTAACCATAATCTACGGCCCACGTTCATTCTTATGCTTTGTATGTAATGTTCATTTGTACAGTATGCTTCCTTTTGCACTTGTTAGTTAGAAAAAAAATTGCTTAAACCGTGTGTTGTAGGATAACGGGGTGCCACTTCACCCCGTTAACATGGTTTAAAATAAAAGTATGATAAGTCGTTTTCATTATATGAAAACTCATGTAACTTATTTTTATTAACTTAAATGACTTGCTCAATATATAAGAAATTTGTAAATCAATTTTTTTTTTTGAAAGCATATCAAATAGATAGCTACCCAATTATCGAATAATAAAAAAACAAATCCCACTGTTCATGTTCATTAATGTTTAAGCACTATTCATATAACACATCACGTGTTCAATGGGTCATGAATCATGATCTTATTAATGAAATGCCGTACGGAATATGTTTCATCTTCCATATTTGTTTTGGATTTTGGTAAAAAGTTACTTATTCAAAGTAAGGTTAATAATGTTATTCATTATGCACCACACTTAATGTTGCTACAACAAATAACTGCCTAACGATAGTCCTGAGTCACAAGGGAGGTTCAAGGGTTCAAGGGTTACACTTTGCCTAACGCAGGTCGTGGTGTCCTTCTACGTTGCAAACGTAGAAGGAGGCTCAAGGTTATTTTTCTTGTTTTAGATCCTTTAAGGTTCTGGTTTGAGATGTACTCGAAACCAGAAATAGAAGTTCTAGAGATCCGAGTGGAGGGAAATATTCTTCCACGTGCAAGACCAAAAGAATTAGAAGAGTGGAGTGAGAGTGATTGTGATGGTGTAATCAGAGCTGAGGAATCAGCTTCTGATTTATAGAGAAAGGGGAACTTCATAAGGAGAAAGCATCTTGCCTTGAGCCTTGTTGCAACTAAAGGACATCCCACAAATGGTAAGTGGCTGCTATGGACCTGCGGTCTGTTGGCTGATGTTACTCCATCAGCTTATCTGTTCTGATCGATGAAAAAGATGACGGGATAAGTCATCTTTTTGACTTAGGATGCTCCTGGTTGTCCGAAGCCTTGTAGGCTTCAACCCTTTAAGCATTTGTTTAGTAATGTTATATATTTATGTTTGCTTTAGGCTACCCACGTCATCAGCCCCCCAAGTCAGAAGGTTTGATGCGATAGCTTGAAGGCTTTTGACTGTTTTCCTAGTTTATCCTTTGCTTGAAAGGTTCGGGGGTTCGCTGTGATTTAGGCGGTTATTACTCAGCAGTTTCAATGTTGATTGGACTGTTGATGTGACATCTGGCAGTTTGCTCAGACTAATTACTGCATGTCATTATTATTACGGTTTTTTGAATTAAATAACCGTTTGATTTTTCTTTTTTAAAACCTTTTTGTACTTCATTTTTACTTTACCTTTTTCTTTTCTTCATCTTCATCCTCTCAAACACTTCATCCATCTTAGGGTTTCGTGATTTTTCACCACAGCAGGTTAGTTTTTCTTTTTCTTGCTTTGTTTACTGATCATCCTTTTGAGCATAATGGGCGCTAAAAAGGATATGTCCGTTACGTTTTCAACTCTTTCTCAGAAAGAGGTGGAATCGTTTTGTGCCGAATGGGGTATTGACTTGTCATTCAAACCTGTGGCTCCTGGTAAAAAACTCTCTGTTTCCGAGTGTCCGTCTGGTTCCATTGCTTTGTACTGTCGTCATTTTGAATTTGCAAACCTTCGTTATCCTTTTTCTGTATTTTTGTTGAATGTTCTTGAGTATTATAGGGTTTCCCTTGGTCAGATCCACCCACATGGTTTTGGCCGTGTTTTACACTTTGAATGTCTTTGTAGAGCCCTAGGGTATGATCCTACTCTATTGATGTTCAGACGATTTTTTCGTCTTGCCAAGAATGGTGACTGGTTCACCTTCGAGGGGTCATCATTGGAGACTAACCTTCTTTCTTCCCATGTTACGACGGTTGGTCAATGGAAGAATAGGTTCTTTTGGGTGTCTGATTCTATTTTTCCTTTTAAGCCTGTGTGGAGGCATCCTGAGGCCGTTCTTAATGAAGGGGAACCCTCAGAGTCTGAACTAGATGATGTCTTCCTAACGACTCTTAGGACCTGTCCTTCAAGGCTTCGTCCATTTGCTGAACCCTTCTTAGTATTTTCTGGTGTTAGCACTCGTTGGGACAAGCCGGGTAGAGATCCTGTTGTGATGAAGGATGGTCAGGGTATGAATTTTGTTTATTGTTGATTTCTTTTGCTTTCTTTGTTTTTTCCTTATGTGTTCTGTTTTTTGCAGTTATGTCGGCTCTTGACTTTATCAAAGGTGATGATGCTTCGGGTGTTGTATTTTCTGATGCTGAAGCAGCAGATGGGGAAGATGCACTGACCAAATATCAGAAAGGGAGGTATGATGGGACCAACTATGTTGCTGTTCCTAATGTTAAGGGTTTTGCTAAAGCTAGTTCTTCCAAGGCTTCAACGAGGAGGTCAAGCAGGCGTCTTTTGAAGGCTGCTAAACCTGCTGATCCTTCTGAAGCAGTGACAGTTAGTGATGATATTGAGGATTCTGAAGATGAGCAAGATCAGACCATGGATGATGTTCCTGTGGATGCTGTTGTGAAGAAAGGTAAGGGTAAAAAGGTGAAGGTTGGAGTGGTGAAGGAAACAGAAGTGTCTGCTAGCTTTGATGAGGGAAGTCTGTATGTTCCTGGGTGGAACGTGAAGTCAAGTGACAACTTTAAGTCTTCGGCTATTTGTGAGGAGGTTCTTGCACACTTTGCTACTCCTTGTGCCAAGGCTTGTCTTGAGGGTTTGGATGATGATGCTTTGCTGGCAAAGATGATGGTGGGTACCTGTAACCTTGCTGCTATGCTTCCAGAGGGGATTAGTAGGTTTAGGAAGGTTATGGGTAAGTATAGTGATTTTGCCAAGAAGAAGAGGGAGATGAAACAGTCCCTTGCTGATATGAAGAAGGATGCTGAGGAATATGCTAAGAAGGAGGCTACTTTGATTTCCCTTATTGATGAACTGAAGAAGGGGCATGAGGCTGAGATGGCAAGGCATGAAGCTGCTATTCTTAAGGTGGAGGCAGATCAATTGGCTTTGGAAGCAGAGAAAAAGGCTTTTGAAAGTGAGAAGAAGGGGTTGGAGGCTTCCCTTGCTGCTGCCCAAAGTGATAACAAATGGCTGATTGAAGAAGGATTTCAGCAAGTCGTTACCTACCTTCTTCATTCCACCGAATTCAACTCTGCACTTGGGGAGGTTTATACCAAGCTTTTGACCCATGGTAAGCATGATGGTTTTGTTGCAGGGTTTAAAGCTCATGAGTCTGGCCAAGTTTTGGAAGAATCTCCCTTTTATCAGCCTGACTCCTTGGATGTTTTTAAGGAGACTGTCCTTAAGATGGAACACTCCAGCTATCCCTATGTTGCACAAGTCTCTTCCTACTATGGAAAACCCTTGAAGGAGCTGAAAGAATTGAAGCCTGCTGGTTTAAACGAAGTTGTTTCTGCAAAGGTGCTTCAATCTGTTTCAAGGAAGAGGGCACATTCTGGTGATAGTGAAGAGACGTTGGATGTGGCTGAAACTTTTTCCAAGGATGCTAGTGTTGAGGCTTCTAAAGCTAGACTTATGGAGAAGGCTCCAAAGAAGGGGAAGAAGGTAAAGAAGGCGAAGGTGGTCAAGGTAGTGAATGAGGGTGAAACCTCTAAGCCTTCAGAGTCTGGTGGTGATATCTGATCTTCCCATTCGTAGCTTTCTTAGCATCTTGGTTTGTTAAAAACAATTAACTTTGTGTTTCTAAGTACTTTTATCTTTTGTTGGAACCTTCAATGGTTCCTTGGTAGTTATGGGCTGTAGTCCTTTGAACAATTATGCTACTTGTTGGCTTTTGTTAAAAGCCTTTGAATGTTAAGTCTTTGTGGCTCGTGTTTAAGTTTGATTGTTGTTTTTCTGTTGTCATGTTTGTCTTTGCTGTTTGGGAATGTTTATCCGGTAGCACCTTCAAAGGTTGAATGCTGCAGTCATTCATCCTTAAGGTAGTCTAGGCAAACATGTCGCCATCTATCCTATATACAACACTTAATCAAGTGTTTTCGATATATTTTCGTAAGTTTGTTTTCTAAACTTAAGGAACGTTTGGTGTAGGTTGTTCAAGCCTGTCAATGAGATTTATAAAAGTGTTTTTTTTTGTTTATCTCATGGAGTAGGATTGATTTAGGAACTCACCCCTTATATAGATCCGTTTATCCTTCAAACCTATTGAGCGATATGGCCTGGGAGCTCATCCCCTTACATGGTCTCTACCATGGAGTTTCTTGCAAGGTTCTCAACCTGAACTTAGGATAGAAAGACAAAGTTTCTAAAGGAGGATCAAATGATCCTTTCATTCATTAGATTGGATAACATTACATCATTTGGAAAAGAACAACATTTTGTTATAACTTAAACAAAGAACCTTTTGAGGTTCTTGCCGTTCCAGTGACGGGGGAGTTTTTTGCCTTCCATGCTTGCCAGTTTGTAGGATCCCCCTTTGTGGGACTCTAGGATAGTGTATGGGCCTTCCCACTTAGGTCCTAGCTTCCCTTGACTTTCCTTCTTGCTTGCTTCGTTGTTTCTCAAAACTAGGTCGCCGGGCTTGAATCGTTCGTGCTTAACTCTGGCGTTGTAGTAGGACTCCATCTTTTGTTTGTATTGAGCTTCACGGATTGCTGCTGAGTCCCTTGCTTCTTCCAGGAGATCGAGGTTAAGCAGTGATTCCTGTTCATTTGCCTGGACATTGACATGAAAGGTTCTTGGTGTGGTGATTCCGATTTCGGCAGGTATTACTGCTTCAGATCCAAAGGTAAGGCTGTAAGGCGTTTTCTTGTTGCTTGTCTTCTCGGTGGTTCGAATTGCCCAGAGAACGCTTGGCAGTTCTTCCAACCAGTTTCTTCCTTGTCTGCCTAGTCTAGCCTTGATCCCTTCAACCACACTTCTATTCATTCTTTCAACTTGAACGTTCAACTGGGGGTAGGCCACGGAACTGAAGACTTGGGTTATTCGGTACTCCTTGCACCAAGCGCTGAACGGTTTCTCTGCAAATTGCTTGCCGTTGTCCGTTACAAGCACCCCAGGTAGGCCATATCGGCAAATGATGTTTTCCCAAACGAAGTCAATTATCTTTTTCCCGGATATCTTCCCCAAGGGCTTTACTTCTGGCCATTTTGTGAAGTAATCTACTGCCACCAATAAGAATTTAACCCCTCCTTTTGCTGGTGGGAAGGGTCCAACGATATCCATTCCCCATTTGTAGAACGGCCAAGCCGAATTGACAGGCACCAAATCATGCTTGGGACTTTTGGGGACTGGGGCGTGTAGTTGGCAGGCTTCACATCTTTTCAGCTGTTCTGATGCATCACGATGCATGGAGGGCCAGAAATATCCCAGGTTCATAAGTTTTGCCACAACTGACCTTGGACCACAGTGGGCTCCGCAGATTCCTTCATGAACTTCCTTAATCAGGTACTTGCTCTGTTCGGGTCCAACACATCGGAGCAGTGGAGCTAGATACCCTCTTTTGTAAAGCATCTTATCTTGTATGGTATACTGCTTCGATTTGTTTCGGATCCTTTCAGCTTCGACAGGGTCCTGTGGTAGTTCTCCCTTTTGAAGGAACCTTACAAACGGAGTCATCCAGTTTGGCTCATTTTCAGTGATGACGTCTTGGACTTCCAACTCTGATATGGCAGGATGCTTGACTACCTCAACCAATACTTTCTTAGTGAGGTGAGCAAAGGTTAGCGAGGCGAGCTTGCTTAGCGCGTCAGCCTTTTTGTTGTGAGACCTTGGAACTTGCTTGATCTTGCATTGTTGGAAAGTGTTCATGATTTCCTTGGCTTTCTCTTTGTATTTTTTCATGTTGGGTTCCTTGGCAATGTAGCTATCGTTCACTTGGCTAGAGACCAGTAGTGAATCGGTGAACACTTGAAGCTTGTGAACCATCATCTTTTTTGCAAGCTTGAGTCCTGCGATCAGAGCTTCATATTCGGCTTCGTTGTTTGTTGTCTGAAATTCCAAACGAAGGGCATATGTGAATTCTAACCCTTCAGGACTGATTAATATAAGACCAGCTCCCGAGCCTTCAACGCTGGAAGCTCCATCTGTGTAAAGCTTCCAGGCTTCAGGATCGAGGGGTTCGTCCATGGTTATGTTAACCTCAGCAGTTTCTGCCCTTGGAATTTCAGCAATGAAATCAGCCAGTATTTGTGCTTTTATTGCTTTTCTCGGGACGTAGGTGATTTTGTGTTCACCTAGCTCAACAGCCCACTTGGCTAGTCGTCCCGAGGTTTCAGGCCTTTCGAGCACATTTTTGATTGGCTGGTCAGTGACTACTTGAATAGGATGTGCTTGAAAGTACCTTCGAAGCCTTCTGGCCGTTTGTACCAGGGCCAAGGCTAATTTTTCCAAAGGAGGGTACTTGACCTCTGCTAACTTTAAGGTTTTACTGAAGAAATAAACGGGTACCTGGGCTTTTTCTCTTTCGATAGTGAGAACAGCGCTGAAGGCTTCTTCAGTGACTGAAAGATAGACAGAGATCGTTTCCCCTGCTTCAGGTGCTGCAATGGTGGGAAGGTAAGCCAAGTAATGTTTCATAGCGTTGAAGGCTTCTTCAGCTTCTTCTGTCCACCTGAAGTTCTTCTTGTCAGCACAACCTTTGAGGGTCTTGAAGAAAGGAAGGGATTTCTCAGCAAGTTTCGACACGAAACGCTTCAAGGCGGCAAGCTTGCCGTTCAAGCTTTCCACTTCTGTCTTGGTTTGTGGTGACTTCATTTTGAGGATGGCTTGAACCTTGTTTGGGTTAGCTTTTATGCTCTGTTTTCCTACAACGTGACCCAAGAATTTCCCTTCTTCAAAACCGAAGGAACACTTGATG
The DNA here is from genome assembly GCA_030844895.1 of Ambrosia x helenae. Lineage (NCBI taxonomy): Eukaryota > Viridiplantae > Streptophyta > Magnoliopsida > Asterales > Asteraceae > Ambrosia > Ambrosia x helenae. Next base: position 24,512,000 of record CM061227.1, on the reverse strand, counting down.
GGATTTAGTTTCTTGTTGATCTTCTTGAGATTGTCGAAGGTTTCTTGTATATCATTGAGCATGTCATCCTCGGTCTTGCTTTTGATAACCAAATCATCCACGTATGCTTCCATGTTCCTACCAATTTGCTCGGCAAAGGCTTTGTCAACCAACCTTTGATAGGTGGCACCTGCATTTTTTAAGCCGAAGGGCATCTTTTTATAACAGAAGATACCCTTGTCCGTATGGAAGGCAGTCTTTTCTTCATCGTCCTCCTTCATTTGTATTTGGTGATAACCTTTATAGGCATCCAAAAAGCATTTGAAGGGGAAACCTGTCGAAGGGTTAGCTTGTAAGCATGCATTATGTAAAAAGAAACAAATTTGGGAGGTGTTGAGTAACTTCAAAAGTTGTTCTTAGGTTCAAGGGTAACCTGTCAACGAGTCAACTTTCAAATCCACCTCTGGTAAAGGGTAGCAATCCTTTGGGCAAGCCTTGTTGAGGTCTTTGAAGTCTATGCACATCCTCCATGAGTCATCAGGTTTCTTAACCATCACTGGGTTTGCAACCCAGGACTGGTATTTGACCTCTCGGAGGATTCCTGCTTCGACCAGTTTGTCAACCTCATGGCAAGCTGCTCTGCTTCGTTCTGGTGCAAGGCTTCTTTTCTTTTGTACTATTGGTTTGATGTTTTGGGGAACTTTGAGTTCGTGTTCAGCAACATCACGTGGGATCCCTGTCATGTCACTGGGACACCAAGCGAAAACATCTACATTGTTTTTTAGCAATGCTTCAAGCTTTGAGAGAATTTCCCTAGGAAGGGCTGTGTTTACCCGTATCCTTTGATCAGGGTATTTATGATTGATGCTAAGACCGAGTTTGCTTTGTTCTTCGACAACCGTTAGCACAGAGGCTGATGGTTGGAGGGTTCCTACTCCTTCTTTGGTGGGGAACTTGGCACTCTGCCGGCTGATGGAAACGGTCATATCGAAAGCTACTACACTGGGTCTACCAATGATGACATCGTAACTGGATGGTAGGTTTAAGACAATGAACGTCAGTGGTTCAGTTCTTCGCATTTGCCCATCGGAGAAAGTTACATTGAGTACAATCTCGCCCAAGGGTTTGATGGGGATATCTGCTATGCCCTTGATGGCAGCTTCGGCTGGCCTGAGCGTGGAGCGTTCTTCGTGGCTTAGAAGGTTGAAGTATTTTGCAAACATGATCTCAGTAGCAGCTCCGGTGTCTATGTAGGCTTTTTGTGTTTGTCGTGAACCTACGAAGGCTTCAAGGACTAGTGGATCACAGTGTTTTTCTTCGTTGGTACAAGGGAAGTAGATGCCTTGACATTCCCAATCCTCCAACCTCTGTCGTTTGCTTGGTGCTTCACTTTCAGCAAACACCATGGCAACATCTTTCTTCTTGCCATCAGCTATGTTTTCTTTGACGCCTTTAACCAAGTGGGCCAGTTCGCCAGATCTAACTGCTTCTTCGATCCTCTTCTTAAGCTGGAAGCAGTCGTTGGTGTGGTGTCCCTTTTCTTCGTGAAACTCGCAATACTGGTTGGAGTTTTCGTTTCTTTTGCTTTTAGGCAAGGGACGAGGTGGTCTAAAGGTGTGTTTGACTTCTTCCGTGGCCAGAATTTCTTGAGGAGTTTTGGAGAGGGCTGTAAAATTTATGTTTCTATCTTTGCTTGGAGGGTTCCTGCTTTCCGACCTTCGAGACTCAGATCTCCTGGATCTATTGTCGTATGTACCATAGTTTCCTCTTTTCCGAGCAGGGCTGTTGCTTCTCCAGTTGGAAGCCCTCTTTCTTTGCTCCTTTATGTCTACAGCCTCTTCTCCTCTGATGTGGGCTTCGGCTCTTTCCAAAGCCTCTTCAAGGGTTTTGGGGAGACTCTTGTTAAACTCCCTGGTGAGGTATTTTGAGTTGATGGCGTTTATGAACCCTGCAACCTTCATCTTTTCATCTGCGCCAACGTAGGTAAGTCCTTCTTTTTTGTACCTCTCAATGAAATTTTTCAGGCTTTCATCATCTTTTTGCTTTATCTGGAAGATGACGGTTGCATCCTTGACACATCTTCTCTGTTGTGAGAAGTTGGCAAGGAATCCTTTGCCGAGTTCATCAAAGGTTCGGATGCTTCCAACCTTCAAGCCATTGAACCAGATTCTTGCGGATCCAACGAGGGTTTGCATAAACATTAAACAACACTCTGGATCGCCCCATTTTTCGATCCGAGCTGCCCCTGAGAAGATCTGAAGGTGATCTTCTGGATCATCAGAACCATCATATGTTCTTATATGAGCTGGCATCTTTAGCTTGTTGGGAAAGTCATAATCTGCTATTTCCGGTGAGAAGCAAGATAAGCTGCTTGGCTTGTAGGGTGGGTTGACAGGTTGTTCTGTCCTGTTGTTGGTTATTCCGACTGGGGTTCCTTGTTGAGCAGCGATGGCTTGACTGATGAGCTGCTGCCAGGGGAAGTTAGCCATTACTTGTGATATCATATAGGGCATGAGGTTAAAACCTTGGAGGTTTTCGGTTGTGGCCACGTTGCTAGTCATCATGGGGATGCTCATGGAAGCGTTCCTAGCCATGGGGAGCGAAGCCATGGCCTGATCCCATGAAGTGGCTGCCGGTGGAGGGACACTGGATATTGGTGACTGTAGAAGCTGATCCAGGGTGACTTCATGCCCAAGTGGTGTGCCGGTAGTGGCAGCTTGGGTGGTAAACAATGGGAAAGCGGTGGGACTGGACCTTGTTTCATGCTGAGAAGTGGAGAGTGTGTTGCTGGGGCCAGCGGCACTGCTTCCGAGTCGTGGTCTATGACTGTAGGTGGCACTTAGAGGAGGAGGAGGCCCCGACGAGAGCGACACCTCTTCTTCCTCGCCATAGTCTAGACGGAGGCGGACTCCTTTATCTCTCTCCTTCATGACATACTGGTTCAAAAGGGATCTAAGCTGCAGGAAGTTTCTTTCCACTCCTTCAGGGGTAAGATCTATTCGTTGGGGAGTCTGTGCAAGATCAGGGAGAGGAGAAAACACCCCTGAACGAGTGGGAGGTGGAGTCTGTAAGCTTGTTGTCCCATGATGTGCAGGTGAGGACTGAGTTCGAGCTGGAGTGCCTCCTGGAGTGGAAAAAGACACAGATCTGGCTGGAGAAGTCTGATCTGTGCTTGGAGAGATCTGGTTAACTTCCTCTTGGGACTCAGGGTCAGACATGGAGAGAGTTGGAGCTACACAACTGATTTTTGTAAAGGCAATGGCGTAGCCCCACGGTGGGCGCCAACTTGTTGCTACAACAAATAACTGCCTAACGATAGTCCTGAGTCACAAGGGAGGTTCAAGGGTTCAAGGGTTACACTTTGCCTAACGCAGGTCGTGGTGTCCTTCTACGTTGCAAACGTAGAAGGAGGCTCAAGGTTATTTTTCTTGTTTTAGATCCTTTAAGGTTCTGGTTTGAGATGTACTCGAAACCAGAAATAGAAGTTCTAGAGATCCGAGTGGAGGGAAATATTCTTCCACGTGCAAGACCAAAAGAATTAGAAGAGTGGAGTGAGAGTGATTGTGATGGTGTAATCAGAGCTGAGGAATCAGCTTCTGATTTATAGAGAAAGGGGAACTTCATAAGGAGAAAGCATCTTGCCTTGAGCCTTGTTGCAACTAAAGGACATCCCACAAATGGTAAGTGGCTGCTATGGACCTGCGGTCTGTTGGCTGATGTTACTCCATCAGCTTATCTGTTCTGATCGATGAAAAAGATGACGGGACAAGTCATCTTTTTGACTTAGGATGCTCCTGGTTGTCCGAAGCCTTGTAGGCTTCAACCCTTTAAGCATTTGTTTAGTAATGTTATATATTTATGTTTGCTTTATGCTACCCACGTCATCACTTAATATTTCCATCCCTGAATTTTGATGGTTTATATTACTTGACTCAAAAATCAAAAAATTTAACCCCTTTAAGCACCTGGTGAGCAATTTTTTTTATCTTTTGATTTCAATTGACTAACTCCATTCAATAAATCCATTAAACTTTTGTTAAAGACAAAAATACCCTAACCCCCCGTGTATTAAAAGAAATAATAAAAAATATATATATAAAACTAACCTAAGAATCTACTATCTTCTTCCTCTGATTTCTCAGCACTCTCTCTACTAACCTAAACTATCTAGTAACTATCTACACTCTATCTAGTAACTTTCTCTCCTTCTCTCTAAATATCTCTCCCTGTACACAAAAAACCACACGCAGAATCTTAGGTTGTCATCACAAAGTTAACGCCGCCTTTCAGGTTGAAGATGAACCATTAGTGGTGCTTATAGGTTTGGTCAGTATGCAATGAAGGTCGACATCCCCACTCTACTTAGTTCCACCCCCATCAGCAATGACACAACATATACCTTACCATCATTGTTGAACCCAACTTAGATGAACCATTGATTCCACCCGTGCAACGGGGGTGGTTGGAGATGCGTTGGTGATGGTGAGATGTACACTCACGGAGGTGTGGTGCGGAGGGTTGAAGTAGTGTAGCGGTGGTGGTGGGTTGATCCAGTGGTTAAAAATTCTTAAACTTAAATAGTTAAAACCACTAAAACTCGAGTATGTAAATAGTAATTCTTAAAACTAATATGACAGAAATTATTTTACCAATGATCATATGAATGTTTATTTAAACCACGTGTATATAGTTATGTGAATTGTGTAAATGATAAATGGAAGTCCTGCCTCTTGGTCAACTTTTACTGAGTTGGAGTCTATTGGGGCCGGCCCTTAAAGGGGTGCGGGGAGGACTCTCAGTCCGGGCCCAATTTTCGAGGGCACATGACCCTCTGACAATCTAAGTTTTTATAACAGTGATATCCTTAATTCGATGGATTTTTGTATGTTTGAGTCCCAAAATTGTTAATCAAGTATTAATCAAAGTGAAAGGTAGTTTATATAAAACAGAATGTAAAGAAATGTTGAGAGTGGGTAAGAATTAAAGAAGAAAATGAAATGGTTTAAGAAAAAAAAATTGCAGGTTTATTAATGAGTGTAAGACTAGCGATGATGAAGAAGATGAAATAAAGAGGGCTCACACTTAGTTGTTTTTGCTTTTTATCGGTTGATTTTGACTTCCTTTTTTAACTTTTATCTTTGTTATGAAACAAAAAAAAAAATTAATTGCCAAACTTTCACCCATTTATATTTTCACCCTTTGTGGGATTCGAACTCCCAACCTCCCTCAAGGGGTTTGTTTTGTTCCATCTGCTGTTAGACTACAACTTAAGTGCGAAGTAAAATTTGATCCATCAATTTGATATTACTTTAATCGTAGCTTAAAAAATAGTTTACATTATTTATTTCGTTAAGACCTAAAGCTAAGGGTAAGTGGCATAATTTTTACAGCTCGACCCGAGCACCTGAATTTCATGGCCGGCCCTAGAGTCTATGTATGTTATTTTACATAAATTTCATCAAGTTAGGGAGATCAAGTGTGGGTTTAGTGAGAGAAAGTGATAGAAAAAGGAAAATCAAGGTTGGGAAGGAAGGATTTGATGCTTCTAGTTGGTTGCAAAACATAAAAGGATCATCAAATTATCATCGTGATTGAAATCCACGTAACAATCAACCTTAAATCTATGATTTTATAGGTTAGGAGTTTTTTTGGGTGAAACTTGGGTTTTGCCTTTAAAGATTGGATTTTTGTGTGATGTGATAGATAGAAAGCTTGATTTTTTTTCTACATATATATGTAAGTTTAACAATTAATTTGGACATAAAAAGTTGTGATTTTGGATAAAAAAAAAAATAGACTACTGTGAGGAGGATGTTCGTCTGGGCGACTTTATTCTTATGTTGGTGACTTTAATAAAGTCGTTAGCCCGAGACTTTAATAATAAAGTAACCGGAGGAAGTCCCAACACGAGTATATAATGGAACCTAAAACTTCTTTATTTTGTTGGATTAAAGATAAATTTTCTAGCCAACCGTGACCACAAAAGAATTACGATCTAAAGGGAACGAATTGAGATCCAACCATAGATGAGACCTGTAATCTATCCATCAACTTCCATGTACCAAAGATGTACTCAATATCAATATTATTATTATTATTATTATTATTATTATTATTATTATTATTATTATTATTATTATTATTATTATTATTATTATTATATTAATTAAAACTTACTTGAATAATAGTTGCTTTTGATTGGTTCGGTTTTCACTATTCATTTTTGAAGTACATGCTAATTTTAAAGTGTAGGCAATTTAATTTTTGAGATGTCTAAACACATGTTAGATACAAAGATCATATAATGTAGATATTATCTCTCAATACTTTGGCTCGTGTGATTTACCTAAATTACGTATACGCTCACAAGGCCACTTCAATGCAAGAGTCCTCAATACTCGTTTTAGGAGTACATGTTTAATGTTTTAGCTGAAACTTGATGAAAAAAATTCCAACTTGGAAAATGTATTCTACTGAACAAACTTTGTTAGGTGGTTTACGGTTTTCCAGTAAATTATTAAAACGTACGTACGAAAATTACTAAGAGGGTAAAAATAAAAAAAAATGATGCACAATATTTTGTGACAGCAAAATCTTCTACCATGAAGTCAGACAAAACAGTATTACATATTGTTTTCCTTGAGGTTGACTTTTCATTGTGACCGTGTATACAAATGCCCCCACACCCGCATCAAGAGACACAATTAATTAATTCCCTCTTATGTATTATAAACCAGGACTCATGTCTCGTCGGTTCGGTTAGAAACTAGCAAACATGATACGAATAAACCGGTTGACGTAAAAAGAGACATAAAAGCCGATGAAAATCCATGAAATCAGAGCGAAACTGGTGGAGATCATCGATGCTTTCCTTATCTTCCTTTTCTGACCAAGGTGTGCAAACGAGCCGAGCGGCTCGCGAGCTACTCGAGATCGACTCGGTAAAAAGCTCGAACGAGCCGAGTCTTATCGAGCTCGAGCTCGAGCCTGAAATAAAGCTCATTTGGTTATCGAGCTCGAGTCTCGAATGTAAAGCTTGGTTGGGTTCGTCGACCCTTATCGAGCTTTGCTTATTTATGTCAATTAATACTATATAGCCCAATTGTATTGCAACCCATGCATTAACTAAATTACGTTGGGTCTTGGGCTTCTTAATTGTCCAAAACGAACTCATTAATGGTCTAAAACGAGTCCTTAATAGTCAAAACGAGCTCCTTAATGGTCCAAAACGAGCTCGAGCCGAGCTTGGGCTCGTTTAAACTCTTGCCACATACATTTTGATCGAGCTTTCGAGCCGAGCTCGAATTATTAAACATACTATCGAGCCGAGCTCGAGCTCAAAATACAAGGCTCGAATCGAGCTCGAGCTTCTGAAAATTGTCACGAGCCTAGCTTGATAATGCAAGGCTCGAGCTCGGCTCGACTCATTTGCACCCCTAATGTCGTTAGACAAGTCCGCCTATTAAACCACTAACTGACAAAGTTGTCAGTTCAATAATTGATTTAGTTTTCAAGACATTAAAAACAATATACGGCATGCAAGTGTAACCTAATAATAAGTTGTGCAAATGTACAAACCTAAACTTATATCAATTTCTAAAATTTTCACATAATTCGCCCCAATCGGATTCTTCCAATGTATCATTTCTAGGTTCAATGGAGGACAAATATTTGAATCTTCACTCGGGTTAGCGGGGGATTTGCTAGAGAAATTTGTTAATATCAAAGTGAATATAAAATGAATAATTACCATCACCCATTAATACAACACCAACATTAGTTGATTAGCTTTTCCACAAAGAGGTGATGAAACGTCCCTCCGCCTCAGGCTTATTATTCAACTATGTTGTGTAGTGGCCAATGCCCCTTGCTAAATGGAGGTGGGTGATTGGTTCATAAATTAAATCCACACCCGTATGCCTAACGACCGTTACCACACCCATGAGAGAACCCTTCACATCCTTCATAACGCCATCTTGAAGGTGCTTAACACACAATCCGGCTCATGTGGCTTCTGGCGTTAAACCGTTACATATAGTCTAAACATTCGACCAACTTTAATATTAATCAATTAACATGCCGAAATAAGCCATAAAGTATGATTTCTAAAACACCCAAAAACTATAATTCAATTATATTGTGTGTGTGTATATATATATATATATATATATATATATATATATATATATATATATATATATATATATAGGAAAAAGATCATTTAGGAACCAAGGTACTAGTTAGGAACTTAGGAACCAATCTGAGCCATTCATCTTTTAATCTTGATCTAAGGGTAGGATGGTAATTGAACAATTATGTTTTATATTTTAATTTAAAAAAAAAAGTTATAAAATCCCCCATCTCTTTCTCTCCACCATTCTCACACCACTCTTCTCTCCTATACTTTCTCTCTCTAAAAAAACCCCAATTCCAAACCCTAACCACCGTCTACTTCCTTTTGAAATCATCATCGGATATAAAAAAAAACCCATAACAACCTCCACCAAATTGTTTCAAGTCAATGTTTGATATTTATCGTTGAAAGTAATTAATTAATACCGTTTGTCTCGGTTATTACATGTGAATTTTTGTTTATCAACATACAAACAATAATCCTCACCGCACCCCCAAGTGTTTCTATTTAGATCTTGTCCTGTTCCCTTGCCATAAAAGAAAATAATAATAAAAAAATAATCAAAGTCTGACAAAGATGCATTTGGCTCTCATTATCTTGATCGCTCTTTATTTTCTTCTATATAATGGGCTTGTCGTGCGCCGCCGTACACGGTGGTCTGGAACCCACCGGTTCCTTCCTTCTCTGGTAATATAATTAAACATAATATACACTGATGTATATATGTTGAATTTGATGGTATAGGGTTGCTGGATAAAGAAGACGGTTATACACTAAGGGTTCGTATATTCATGGTTCGTATGGTTCGTATACATCAGTGTATACTATAGAATGTTTTTGTATCACTAATTGGACTTTACACTGATGTATAATTGTTGAAATATGAATATACACTGACGTATATTTGTTGAATATTATGGTACAGTACAATGTTTTTGTAGTACTAATTGGACTATACACTGATGTATAATTGTTGGAATATGAATATACACTGACGTATAGTTGTTTAATGTTATCGTACAGTATAATGTTTTTTGCAGCAATGATTGGACTATACACCGATGTATAATTGTTTGAATATGACGATACTAAACACTGTTCTATAGCATCAATTTTATTGGGGTCTGATGTATATTGTATGTATACACTGATGTATATGCTAAACAACCTTTTTCTTTGTTTCAGGTTACTCTTGATAAGACCAACCTATCAGTTCGTGTGAGTGCATGGAATATGAATATACACTGACGTATAGTTGTTTTAATGTTATCGTACAGTATAATGTTTTTGTAGCAATGATTGGAATATACACTGATGTATAATTGTTGGAATATGAATATACACTGACGTATAGTTGTTTAATGTTTATCGTACACTATAATGTTTTTTGTAGCAATGATTGGAATATACACTGATGTATAATTGTTGGAATATGAATATACACTGACGTATAGTTGTTTTAATGTTATCGTACAGTATAATGTTTTTGTAGCAATGATTGGAATATACACTGATGTATAATTGTTGGAATATGAATATACACTGACGTATAGTTGTTTAATGTTTATCGTACAGTATAATTTTTTTGTACGCACAAATGATATTAGTTGTGGTTTTTGTCAGTTACAATGTATACTAAATAACCTATTAATACTCACATACCAAAAGACAATATTACCCCTTGATTTAATTAAAAAGTTAATTAATGTTTAACATATTTACCATCATGCCATTGAAGATGGATGGATGAGATTGGTTCCTAAAGTTCCTAACTAAGGGTTGGTTCTCAATTGAACCCTACCCTATATATATATATATATATATATATATATATATATATATATATATATATATATATAGGGTAGGGATCCTAAGAGAAACAACCCCCTATTTGAGAACTGAGAGAACCATTCTAGGCCACACATTTCATATAAAGGCAAAAAAAAGTTTTTTTTTTGCTTTAATTGCACATTTTTATGCAAGGATTTTTTTTTTTTTAATTTTTTTTTGAAATTTTTTTTCATTTATACATATGTGTATATGGCAATTATACATATGTGTACATAGCAATTATACATATGTGTATATAGCATTTTTCAGCTATACATATATGTATATTTCAGTTATACACATGTGTATAATATAATTATACACATGTGTATACTAGAAAAAAAATACAAAAAAAATAAAAAAAAATTTCCAGATGTTTTATTCAAATGTGTTTAGTTGAGGGATTTTTTTAAAATTTTGTCTAAACAGGAGTGTTTTATGAATAGTTAGAAGGAGTGGGATGATAAAACACAAACTGTTGTTTGGCTGTCTCTTTAAGAAATCGATAAATTGCAACTAATTTTGAACACAAAAAAACGTCCAAATTATAGAAGCAACACATGTGTAAATTAGGATGCTATTTTGAATTTTTTTTTCCTATAATTACTCCATTATTAAAAAAAATCATGATAATCGTAAACCAAAAAAAAAATATATCGGCATTTTTAAACTTAATCCCCTAAAATCACTCCTTAATTAAAAAAATATTAAAATTTAATAATTTAATTACTTGAGTATAATTACCTTTGTATCCTTTACCATATGGACACTTGTCATGATGAGAGCCTTTCTTACCCTTCTTACAATATTAAGTTTTTGTATGGGAACCTTTATCTATATATATATATATATATATATATATATATATATATATATATATATATATATATATATATAGGGTAACGATAATGTGGAAACCCACTCTTATAGTGAAAACTCTGGAAACTCTGACTTCCAAATTTTTTTTAATTTTGAAAAAATTAGGGCATGTAATATACATGATTTTAAGCATTTTGGGCCAAAAAAATCAAAAAAGCGCCGAGCACTTTTTTTTAAAAAAAATAAATAAATTTTCGACTAACACATGTTAAGCCAAACTAACACGTGTTACCCATTTTTTACCCGAAAACGGTTTTTATTTTTTTTTAAAAAAAACGGCTCGGCGCTTTTTCGATTTTTTTGGCCCAAAATGTTTAAAATCATGTATGTTACATACCCTAAAATTTTCATAGAAAAAAAAAGTCGGGAAGTTAGAGTTTGATAGAGTTTCTAAGGTTTTCACTATAACAAGGGTTTCCAATATAACCTTATACTATATATATATATATATATATATATATATATATATATATATATATATATAAAATGAGTTATATGATTGACTGGGAACATACTTACATGGCCTTGTACCATATTGATGCATGACTACTTACTCTCGTGTCCCACCTAAATTCACCATGCATATGTACTTTTTCTCTCATAAACTAAATTCACATACGTATCACCTAATGGTGTAGTGGTAACTAGTAATATATTTGTCTTATACAAAAATATTTTTTGTTTAAACTCTTACATTTACAAAATCAGTTGATATTTAAATGTAAACTTACAATTCCTCATACTCAAATATAAAAATTAGACACACGCCATTACTATATATTAATTTTCAAACGAATAGTAGTTTGCAAATGAATAGTAATAATATTATTATTTTATTTATATTATCATTTTATTTCAAAACTTTATTATATTATATACTATTAACATATTATACCGAACCCGACAATACCGATACCGAACGGTTTGGTATCGGTACGGTACCGGTATGGTAAAATACCGATACCATACCGATCCCGTACCGATACCGATAATACCGAAACCATGGTTCGGTATCGGTACGGTACCGATATGGTATCGGTATTTTACCTTAAAATACCGATCCCGTACCGATACTGATAATACCAAAACCGAAAATCCATAAATATGGGTACCGATACCGATCCCGAAACCACTCGGTTCGGTATCGGTTCGGCACGGTATCGGGATCGGGACGGGACGGGATCGATATTCGGCCTTGTATGCTCATCCCTAATTAATGTATTATATACTATTATTTTATTTAAAAACTGTATTATATTATACACTATTAATATATTATATACTATTATTTTATTCATATTATTTTATTAAAAAAATTTATTATATTATATACTATTAATATAAATAACATAATCTTATGTAATTTCGTTACAAATTTCATGTGTTACATTATGTGTAGATTTCTTTATTTTTTTTAACGTTTACAATCAAAATGGAATCTCAATTGTATAATTCATTGATTGATTAACACCTCATCTAAATCTCGATTGTAAAACGCGTAACGCGCGTGATTTTATACAACTAGTATTAGTTACACATGCGTTAATTATAGCATGTTTGATATGAATTACTAAATTATGCATGTGGAAACGGGGGAAGAAAAAAAAAAGCCCCTAAAGTTAATGGGAATACTCGAAAGTCGAAACATCCTAGAAGGCTTTTTTTTTTTTTTTTTTGGAACGATCAACTAAAGTATTGCCGGGTATTTTGTACGCGGCCCCCAATGGCCGAAAGGGGTCCCAGACGGCCTCTAGTCCGTACGGACAGAGCCCTTCGGCCCACCCGTCTCCTGTTCCAGGGAAAACCCGGCCCACAAACCAGCCCGAAGGCACGACGGTAGTGAACCGGTAAAACCTGGAGGGATCAGGAGTCGAACCCATGACCACAAGGGTCAAGGGTCTCTCCATCACTTCCCAACCACCTACCCCACCACAAGGGTGGGGGTATCCATCACATGCCTCCCGTGGGAATCGAATCGGCTCCCCCAAAGAGAGAACCGGCCCTTTTACCACTGGGCCACATGATCAGGATATCCCAGAAGGCTATTAGGGTATGGAACGAAATAAGTGACTAATAAAAAATAAAAATCTCCATGGATAAAGGCATGGTTATGATATCGGTTCGATTTGTTACGACCTGTATTTATATTTATGCATGGTATTCGATTATGACACAAGTCGATTTCGGTAGTTTCTGGGTTTTTGGCGCCAACGGTACGAAACTGGTACTGTATGGTCATAATCGGTATGATATTCGAGTTGATTTTTTACTCATTTTTCAACTTCGGAATTTTTTCTACTAGTAACGTATTTTTCTTTTTGCTAATATATATTCAGATACAAATTTTATCAAAAACGAAACGGAGTTGTATTATAAATAAATAAAAATTTGTGTCGTATTAATACTAAGTCCCGGTATTATATCAATTTTTTATCGACCGAACAACATCAATACTGATAATAATAGTATTCATGTCAACAACCTTCGGGGCATGTCACATGTCACGACTTTAGATGAGACGATTGTTGTTGTGTAACTAAAATTAATACTATTAAAAACTAGCAGGAAATCCGCGCGTTGAGGCGGAGTCGACAATATAGGGCGAAAACGTAATTCAAACATTAAAACGATTAAAAGAATCAACATGTAAGTTGTATGTTTGTGTGTAAACACCTGTTCTTAGCAATGAGGTATTTTTTTTAAAGGCTACAATGAGACATGATAGCATGCTACGTTCCAGAGGCATCCTTTAGGATTTACGTGCCCTATCCGAGCCGTTTTAAAAATATGCCCCTTAGGCTTTAATAAATTAAATAATTTAAATTCATTGTTATGTACAATCAATAATATAGCAATAAACATAACAATTAGCAAAATAATAGTATTAGAATGAGTGAAATTAAATACCCTAATAGGCTAGTATCTAACAGACGATTCGTGAAGCTCTCCTAACATTCTTGCTAGCAAATTGGTGAATCAACTCTTTGCAGTCTATACAATCTAATTTCTTTGTTGATAGCTATCATCGCTAACCCGATAAATCATTCTTAGGACATTGTGGTTCGTAAGTATGGTTTCAACAACTTTAATTTTGAAAAACTCCTTTCTGGAATGGTCAATAATATTCTATATGCAATGTATGCATTTAGGAAGTAACGTTCTTCTTTCATACGCTCCAAAACATCTATAGGGTCGCCAAATTTGTATGATGTGTCAAACAACTTTAACTATGAATAGAAAGAATATCATTGTTTTTTATTTAGTAGGCTAAATAGGTAGTGGGCTTATAATTATAATGGGCTTTCAATTAATAATATTTAAGTTTTAAATTGATTATTATTGGGCCCAAACTTTAAATGTTAAATAAGTTTTCTATTTAAAAAATACACACACAAATATACATATAAGAATTTTATAAAAACAAATTGTGCCCCTAATAAAAACGGGCCCAAGCCGGATGGCCTCCACTGTTTGGGACATAGCCTCCCATGCTACGTTCTATATACCATATGCAATTTGACCTACATGTCGCTACAAAAAAATGGAAGTAGCGGTTTGACTCATTATCAACTATCAGTATACTATTAGTCCTACTCAATATGTTGAAAGTGCCAAATCTTGAGAGATTGCCGAGGAGAAGAAATCATAGGACCTTTATAAGATCCACATTAAGAGGAGGTTGGAACGGTTCATATGTAGTCAACCCGCAAAGAAACACACCCGTAACTTTTTCCACATAAATTGCTATCAGTGGCATCGGAAAGTGAAATTGGAAGTTAGGTTAGTTGAAAATATTCAACATAAGACATCCCAACCTGAGAACTTTATAAACGTGCACATATCGGTTTTTTTTTCTAGGAACCAAACCGGTTCGTGTCCAAATTGGTTTCAGTTCGGTTCGGCCACGGTTTCACCGCTTTGAAAGACCGGTTTCGATTCGTGAACCAATTCATACGCACACTTTTTTTTAAAGAAAAGGCATCACAAAATTATTATTTTTTTACGTAAAGTTCGACTTCTATTGATTCTTATATTCTTTTTATGGTGTATAGGTATATATATATATACATATATATATTTGTATGTGTAGAAACATTTTTGTATAATTTTGTTATATATAATTTTTTTATATAAAATTGAATTTTTTTTTAATAAAATGTAGCAATTATTTAATTTTGTTTGATACCCTTCTCTAATGCTTTATAATATAATATAGATTATAGATATAGATTAATGATAATTGGAGGTTATAATAAAAGAATGTGTAGAAGTAGGTTTTGCATAAAGGGTAAAAAGAAAAAAAAATTACATAACATTTGGGTTTTAAGCATAAGACATTTCATGTCATCTTAAAATTCATATAAAATAATATTTGCAGACATCTTCCCTTATTTATAATGTAGTTTAGATATAGATAATTTGTTAGCTTTAAAGTTATAATACATGTTTTAAGCTGCACCGTGGAAGGAAATTTCCACTGGCTTTTCCTTATTTGCATAAAAAAGTTATTTTCCTGCCTATGGTTATTATGAAAATAACGGTGTATGTATATTGATGTGGGTCTACATAAACAACTTATTTTCTTCTTATCATGTGTAATGGAATTAAGACTGGGGTGTTTTTGGACACAAAACGCCCCCACCCGATTTGCACACCGCCCCTCACCTTCTAAATTGGGGCGTTTTTGGGGCCACCGAAAAAAAAGCAGGGCGTGGTTTTATTCTTTGGGCTAATCATATTCAAACTAGCCAACGGCTAGTTAACTAACGGATATATTAAAAAAAAAATTACAATTTCCTATGTAAACATACATCTCTTACCCATTTTTTCATCTCCTTCTTTTATTTTATTTTTATAAAAAGTATCTCTTTTATAAATTTTCATTCAACCTTTGCACACCCACAATGAATCCATTTCGCGCCCGTTCAGTGTTCCATCTCGCCCAACTAACCCAAACGTCGTTCGTCCAAGCACAACGCAACCGGTACCAACCTTCAACCCAAACGACCTCTACCCGAACACGATGGGTTTCTATCAACTTCTTAACATGCCATATAATTTTTATGGAGGTCCAATGGGTTACGCGAGTAACATGACATTTAATGTTGGTGCGTCGGGATCTCAAGCCAACCAATATTATTTGTTCTTATTTTCAAAGTTTTATTAAATAAAAAATAATAATTACTATTAAATGATTGGGACCATTAATGGTCCCACATCCCTTAATGGTCCATGTGTAATGGTGGGTGAAATTTGATGGGTGAAAGGGACATTTTTTGACACTTGGCATGTGGGGCCACTTTGGTGGGTGAAAGGGGCATTAAAAGGGCAAGGGATGTAATGGTGGGTGAAATTTGGTGTGAGACATTTTTTGACATGTGGCATGTGGGCCACATGCCATTTTATATTATTTTTTTTAATATTTAAATAAACAAACTATTATTTAATTTAATTTAAACCCCATGTTGCTCGCTTCCAAATCTTGAAAGTTATACGGTTGTTGAGGTTGGGTGGTATTCGTTCGATAAGCGTTTGGGTTGCCCGGGCGAGATGGAACACCGAAAGGTTGGCGGAATTATTGCATTTTTTTGATTGATGGTTTAAAAACATAGTGGGATTTTATAAAAAAATTTGGTGATGGTGGGTGAAATTTATAGTGGAATATGAAATAGGGGGAAGGTTTTATTATATAGTGGAGGTAAATAATTAACTTTTTTTTTAAATTCCCATGATTGGCCTAAACAAATTTTAACCTACACAAAAAATTTCACTTGGGACGGTTAGCACCCCTTTAAGGGGGGGGGGGGGGTTTACAATGTGAACCGGGCGCTAATTTTGCCCCCTTTAGCGCCTAATTAACTAACAATTACACCTGGCGAATGGTCTTATAAGTTTTTTGAGCCTCCCATTTATTTGTGGCAAATGGTCTATTCTCTTTGACACCTCACGTGAGAAAGATTCTCTCTATCACACAACACTTCACTTGAGTTTACAACCGACATTTTTGGCTTTGAGTCTAACTCAAACCTGAATAGTAACACTCAAAACATAATACTCTTGAACCTCCTTCTACGTTTTGTAACGTAGAGGGACACTACAACCTGCGTTAGGCACAACTAAACCATTTAACCCTATTACCCTTCCTCTGACTCTACACTAACGTTGGACCTATATTTGTTGTAGCAACAAGTTGGCGCCCACCGTGGGCTGCGCCATTGTTTCCTTCTATGAAATCAATTGTGTAGCTCCAACTCTCCAGTATGTCCGACCACGAGTCCGCGGAAGAGGTAAATCAGGTCTCTCCGAACACGGACCGGACCTTTCCTAACAGATCTGTGTCTTTCTCGACTCCTGGAAGCACTCCCACTGGTGTTCCATCACAGGAGTTTACACTCTTCCATACTCCAAATCCTACTCGCTCATGGGTGTCATCTCCTTTCCTTAATTCTGTACGTACATCTGAACGTATAGATCTTACCCCTGAAGGAGTTGCAGATCACTTTCTACAACTAAGATCTCTCCTTAACCAACATGTGATCAAGGAATGAGAAAAAGGGGTCAGGCTCCGGCTAGATTATAATGAAGAAGAACCATCACTCTCACCCGGGCCACCTCGTCTCCCTCACGTCACTTCCTCAAGCTCTCAACCTGCTCCTCACAACCTTGGAGCTGGGCCTAGCATGGTGTTTCCCACACCTTACCAGCCAGCAAGGCCAACCACAGCTTTTCCCTTGTTCACGTCCTAAGCTACTGCCTCTAGTGCACCCATAGGGCATGAACTCACCTTGGACCAACTTTTACAGTCACCGGTCACTAGTGTTCCACCCCAGCACCTACCTTATGGGAGCAAGCCACGGCTTCCCTACCCATGGCTCGCAGTACCTCCATGAGTATGCCTATGGGAGTCAACAACACGACAATGCCCGGAAGCTTTCAAGGCTTCAGCCTCATGCCTCACATGATAGCTCAAATGATGGCTCATTTTCTCTGGCAGCAGCTCATTAGCCAGGCCATAGCTGCTCAGCAAGGAAACTCAAATGGGAACAACATCACAAGGGTCGAAACATCATAAACCAACCATACAAGCATAGTAGCTCGTCTTGTTTCTCCCCAGAAATAGCCGACTATGAGTTCCCCACCAAACTAAAGATGCCCTTTCACATAAAAACATATGATGGTACCGACGAACCCAAAGACCACTTGCAAATCTTTTTTGGGGCAGCCCGGATGGAAAATTGGGGAAACCTCGAGTGTTGCCTCATGTTCATGCAAACACTAGTCGGATCAACTCGTATTTGGTTTAATGACTTTCCAGCCGGAAGCATTCGATCCTTTAATAACTTGGACAAAGGATTTTTGGCCAACTTCTCTCAACAGAGACGTTGTGTCAAAGATGCCACGGTTATTTTCCAGATCAAGCAAAAAGATGATGAAAGCCTTAAAAGCTTCATTGAACGGTACAAGAAGGAAGGTCTCACCTATGTGGGTGCTAACGAAAAAATGAAGGTTGCAAGGTTCATAAATGCCATCAACTCTAGATACCTCACTAGAGATTTCAACAAAAGTCTCCCTAGAACCCTGGACGAAGCCCTTGAAAGGGCTGAAGCCCATATCCGAGGGGAAGAAGCTGTGGATATCAAAGAACAAAGAAAAAAAACTGCTAATTGGAGAAGCTCCAGCCCAAACAAAAAAAGAGGTAACTACGGGGCCTATGACAGAAGATCTAGGGGATCTGAGTCTCGAATGTCTGACAGTAGGAACTCTCCAAGCAGAGATCGAACCATCAACTTCACAGCTTTAACAAAAACCCCTCAAGAGATCTTGGCAACCGAGGAAATCAAACACAGCTTCAGACCTCTCTGTCCCTTACCAAAGAGCAAGAGAAACGAAAACTCCAACCAATATTGTGAGTTCCATGAAGAAAAGGGACATCACACCAATGATTGTTTCCAGCTCAAGAAAAGGATCGATGAAGCTGTTAAATCTGGAGAGTTAGCTCATTTGTTGAAGGGAGTTAAAGAAAACATAGCTGAAGGCAAAAAGAAAGAAGTTAACATGGTCCTGGTTGAGCCAGAAGCTCCTAACAAACGCCAAAGGTTGGAAGCTTGGGAGCACCAAAGCGTTTGCTTCCCATCTCCTGAAGGAGAAAAGTGCTACGATCCCCTGGTTGTCGAAGCTCTCATAGGTTCGATCAAGACATAAAGAGCCTATATTGACACCGGAGCAGCAACAGAGATCATGTTTGAAAGATGCTTCAACCTGCTGAACTCAGAGGAACGCTCCAAGATTCAACCATCTGAGTCCTCCATCAAGGGTATAGCTTGGGACAAATAACACTTGATGTCAGCTTCTCTGATGGAAAAATGCGAAGAACTGAACCACTCACTTTCATAATCCTCAACCTGCCTTCTAGCTACGATGTTATCATCGAAAGGCCAGCCTTCGTAACCTTCGACATGGCCATCCCCGTCAGCCAAAAAGTGTAAAGTTCCCCACTGAAGGCGGAGTGGCTACCCTCCAACCCTCCACAGGGGTACTAATGATAAAAGAGAACGAAGGTGAAAGAAGTAAACAAGGTAAGAGCATTAACCCGAAATATCCTGAACAAAGGATTAGGGTTAACACAGACCTCCCCAATGAAATACTCTCAAAGCTTGAAGGGTTGCTCAAAAACAACGTTGATGTCTTTGCTTGGTGTCCGAGTGACATGACATGCATCCAACGTGAAGTTGCTGAGTACGAGCTCAAATTCCCTTCCAATGTTAAACCAGTTGTTCAGAAAAAGCGAAGTCTTTCTCCTGAAAGAAGTCGGGCTGCTTGCCAAGAGGTCGACAAGCTTGTTGAAGAAGGAATCCACCGAGAGGTTAAATATCAATCATGGGTTGCTAACCCTGTGATGGTTTGAAAGCCTGATGAATCTTGGAGGATGTGCATAAACTTGAAAGATCTCAACAAACCATGCCCCAAAGACTGATATCCCTTACCTGAAGTTGATCTCAAAGTCGACTCGCTTACAGGCTTCCCCTTCAAATGCTTTCTGGACGCTTACAAGGGTTACCACCAGATACAAAAGAAGGAAGAAGGTGAAGCAAAAACTGATTTCCACACCGACGAAGGTATTTTTTTGCTATCGAAAGATGCCTTTTGGTTTAAAAAATTCAGGTGCCACTTATCAAAGGTTGGTTGACAAAGCATTCGCCAACCGAAATGGCAAAAACATGGAAGCCTATGTCGATGACTTGGTTATCAAGAGCAAAACCGAAGAACAAATGCTCAAAGGTATACAAGAAACATTTGATAACCTCAGAGAGATCAACATGAAGCTCAATCCAGTCAAATGCTTGTTTGGTTTTGAAGAAGGAAAATTTTTGGGGTACATTGTAGGAAAGCAAAGTATTAAGGTGTCACACCACGCCAATGGCGGAAACACGTGGCGCAACGCTCGAAAGCATATCAAAGTCAAGATTAACACAAACTATATTTAATTAGAAAAGATCAATTTATTAGAATGTCGAAAATGAGTATCTCGTTCCATTATTGCACAATGCATTACATAAAACGATAATCATTAAGTTTTCAATGTGGGGTATTTCCGTTTATGTTCCAACCCGATGGTAACAAGGAATGAAACCCCGACCAGTATCCGACATTCCGAATTCCACCGCACTAGCCCCATATCTATCCAGCACTTAGTTACCTGAAAGATATGTTTAAAAAGACGTCAATATATAAAATATTGGTGAGTTCACAGGTTTTAGTTACATAACAATAACGTTTTCACAACCATCGACTCGACTCACTTTACCGTATAATTACTTTCCCATTAAGTAATTATACTAGGATCTTGTCGATCGATATTCCGTTTTTACAACATGTGCGAAACCTGCACAACTTGTGGCCTTTGTAAGGAGTAGCTAGCTCCTACAAACCATAATGATGAGCAATCCCTTGAGCCCCATAACCAAACCAAGACTAATAATAATGCCCCGCTCCAAGTCGTTACTCGGTTTTCCCACGACTTAAGTTCAGAATATATGCACCCCAGGCATAACCTAATGCATAATCGACGCTATCGATTAGGGGTGGGCCTTGTCAGGCACCAATAGTACTATCCAAATATTCTTTCGGTTTCATTTCCCTGAATTAATGATTACGGAAGAGAGGACTCAACCCCGAGTGGCGTTCACTGCTCAAGTACTCATCATACCACTTATCACATTTTATCCTTTGAAAACCTTTTCAACATGTGACAATATTTGACAAACATATCTTTCCCCCAGTTAAAACAGTAAAATGGGGCCGTGAAACTCACCTGAATCACTGTCTGGCTCACTAGGTAGATAGCATAGAGGGTCTCGCACCTACAAACGTCCTAGACGTATAAGTCACTATTCCTATAGTGCATGTGCCTTGGCAAGTTGTACACCCAACTCCCGACCGCAAGTTATTCCAAATCCCGTTTAATTAAGCGCGTATCCTAGGTTTCGTTGGCGTTAGATTACCCTTCGTGTTACAAGTTATATATTAATCTTGTTAATATTTCCTTAACTTGTACCTTATTATCATCGACTCGACTTCACTTAACATATAATTATTTTCCCATTTAAATAATTATACTTAAGATCGCATCGCTCGATATAATATATATTTCAACATTCGACCCGACTCACTTTGCCACACATTTGTTTTCCCATTTAAACAAATATGCTAAGATCTTGTCGTTCGATCGTATATTTTTAACATCCGATTCAACTCACCATACCGTATATTTATTTTCCCATTCAAATAAATATACTAGGATCTCGTTGGTACGACATACACATATATATATCTTTGTCTTCTCGTCGCGGCTTTCCTTCCCACATATCTACTTTCCCATTAAGTAGATATACTAGAATTTTGCCGAGACGAGCGTACATATATATAAATGTGTAATTTTTCTTGTTAAGTATATACGTTTGTTTAACGTCTTATTTGTTTATGTTATACTTTTCTCCCACGAATAATTCCCTTAACACTTAGGAAAGTGTTTGTTAGTTTTCACCCATGTATATATATATTTTACTTCCTAACAATATATATTTTCTCATCTTGCCGCAATGGCATTTTTCTCATGATTTGTCCGTGTATGGTTCGTTAACGCGTCTTAGTTCGATATCTTAACTCGATTAGTTAATTCTTCCAAGTCTTTCCCAACATGTGCTTTATAGAAATATTATCCACATTTCTAACCCATGTTACTTGGAAGGTTTGTATTTTAGCCCAACTTGTTAACTTAGATACAAAAATGCTTCCAATACTTTTATATTCCCATTTATATAAAAGTATTCATTTTTGTATAAGTTTCTCAAGTTTGATTAACATTTTTATAAAATCTCGATTTTATAAAAATCCTTATTTTAAAACCCTTTGTATTTTTATACCTTTCAAAAATACACTTTTATACAAAATACCCAAGTATTTACAAAAATCATCCTTAGACTTTATTACTTACATTTTTGACACCGAACTTTCCATACTTGTATTTTTGGACTAATAGTTTCTAAAATATCCATTTTAGTCCTTTAACTTTCAAAGTTACAACTTTAGTCCCTTAACTTCCAAAAGTTGCATTTTTCCACTCTAGCTTCCAAAGTTAACATTTTTCACTCAAAATAGTAAACTTTGAAGATTCAACTTTTTATTGGTAAGTTATTTTTGTATCAAAACACTTATGTTAGTCTTGCATTTCATATGGAAGACTAATTATATGTGTGTTTTATGTATTTGTCCATTTTATCAAAATATCATTCATCTAAGTAAGCTAACTTAGATTTTCCATCTTCTTCATTCATGAACCTCTAACATGTTTTACCACATATTACCCCATGAATGATCATAATAAGATGATCTAAAGTCACTTTTAACATATTCAAGTTTATTCTACAATTTTAACCAAAACATCATCCTACTTAGTTTTAGATGCAAACTTTACATATTTTCAAGATTAATACATCATCATCCACAAATCCATGGTTTATTTTCATATCTTTAATCTTCCATTTTACACATGTAAAACCTATTAAAGATTATGTTCAAAACCATTTTTAAACCCTTCATGTACAACTTGCTACTAGGAACACATACATGAATAATAACAATCAAAAACAAGATTAAGAAGCTTACTACTAGCACAAGGCTAGGGAAGACAAAAACCTTGGATTTGAGAGGGGTTTAGTGTGTTCTTCCAAGTGGTTTAGCTCCAAGCTCTTGAAACACACAATAGGGGTTTGGATGATGGATTGTTTTAAGTGTTTTGGAGATGTAGAAACTTGAAAGGATGATGTGTGTGTGTGTATGAAAACCTACGGCCATAAGAACAAGAAAGGAGAAGGAAGTTTTGTTTTTCTTCAAATGGCTAACACATGTTTATATCTTCCTACCACATGTAATCTTCCATAGATTATGTAAGATATCATGGAAGATTGTATGTGTACTTGGGATCTTTGGAAGGATATGAAGTGTGTGCATGTGTATATAGCCGTGTATGTATGCATGGTGTGTAAGAGTTTTGCTTGCAAATCTTGCAAATATCTTTGTAATCTTTCCAAATCTTTATACAAGACTTCCACCCATGCAATGCACATGCTTAGACCATGATTACTTGCTCTTGTCTTGGATTTTTGTGGCATGAGGCCGAAAATTGCAAGGATGGGGGACAAGATTAAGCATGCTTTGTACTTTGTAATCATACACTTTAACTTTTGTGTCCATGCATGCCTTATACTAGCTTATAGGCTATTATCATTATTAACACCATGCATGGGTATAATATGGCCATTAGGCCGGCCCTTGATGGGTCTAGGTGGGGTCCACAACTCCAAATATTTACCCAATATTTGTTAAGTTTAATCCCCCGTCGTTCGGGTGTCGTTCGGGTATTTTTCGGGTTTTAATCACGCGTTATCCGGACATTAAATACACCTTTAATAACCCTTAAATATAGTTTAATTTAAGCGTTGATTGGTTATTTAGGCCTTTGCCGGGTGAAATTATGAGTTATACGCGTATCGGGTGCGGTACGCGCATTTTATTCGTTACCGGGAGATTTGTACAAGACGTTTTCATTTATGGTTTTGGAGTTCCAAAACTCATTATATCTTATGAAAAATACCCTTTATTTTATATCCTGGGTGTCCGGGATCCGTTTTGTTTATTTAATTATTACCGGGTAATTGCCAACGTCCATACCGGATAGCTTATTCGCACATGATCCAATCATGTTTTACCATTAAACGTATGCATTCCTATGCACTATTTGGAAATTGCTATCTCCTAAGGCCTTGATAATTAAATCACACATAATTGCATTTAATTACGTTAATCATATACTAATTAATCTGTACGGAATTACCTTATTTTTGCCGGTTGTTACATTCTCCCCCCGTTAAGAGAATTCCGTCCCGGAATTCAATTCAAGTTACCCATCACAATAGTATCCTTGAACAGGGCGGGGTGTTTGCGCTTCATGAGATCTCCTCTTTCCTAGTGAGCCCAGATTCATGCTCGCTCACGCTTAGTGCTCTAACAAACACAATGTCATAGTTCAACTACGACTAAGCTCTTGGTCATCCCACACCTATCGGTTTCCCGAAATAGTAGGGCTTATTGTCAACCGGACTTCCGCCGGTCGAGGAATTGACCAAAACTTCCTCAGTCTGGGCTTGCAGGATTCACCTAGAGTCCCACCAAGCTCTTACGATAGTCCGAGCTTAATCATTACGAGACCAATTTCGATTGATATCTCCGTATCACCGAAGTATTAGGAACTTGGCCTACTACAAACTCTAAGCTTATTGACACCTCCTCGGAGTATGATTCTCAGTGAAAACCTATTATTAGACCGAAGTTCTTAAGGCCTTTGCCTTATCTGTATGACTTCTTAATAGGTTCGCATCTCATCCAACAGTCCTTAATCCGCAAGATCTACTGGCCATCTCTCGAATAACCTAAACCAGGTTATGTATCTATCTCCGTCTGTCAATCGACGCACTTGGAGATTTACACGTATGCCCTCCAAGGGCTTTGAGTAGTACACCCCGAACACTGGGATGCTAATTCCTATCACATAGGAAATTTTGGTGAGGAAGCTCATGGGTTTGATCTGCCACGAACATCAATCGTGTCAACACGGAACAATTCCGTCAAGTACATTCAATTTGTTTGAGAACGACAAGCCATACTCGTCTCAAATCGAGTATCCCATGCTTGTGTACAAAGTTTGTCGAACTTGAGGTAGAGTGACTACTTCAATCCGATATAATGTAAGTCGGCAATTTGGTGCCTAGCCACGACTCTCCGAGAGTATAGGTAGCTATCCACATGCCTCATCTCGAGCTATAGGTGAGTAAGGAATGAGAGGGTTCCAAACAACAATCATCACTTGGGTCACATCTGCCCCGGGACACCTCGGGTGTCATGGTGATGTCAAACAGGCAATCTTACCGCACCACATAAAAGTCCCCTTGGAAACCTCGTCGGGTATCCCCTTTTTTTTTTTTTTATCCTTCGGCTCGACTCACTTTACCGTATATTTACCTCCCCATTAAGATAAATATACTAGGTTCTTGTCGACCGAACAACCACATTCAAAATGGGACTTTATTTCCTTAGAATCCTCTAGGTACTGAATTGCTGCTTTCCCCCTGAGTAATTGTGGTTAATGGTACTAGGACGCTTAGTATGAACTGATGGAGGTCGAAAGTTTTGCGTCGCTTTCACCCCTCAGTTCCCTTACATTAAGCAGTGTATACATGGCGCCCGGGCCGTACAATTCCACAATCCTCGAGTATTACTAGCCGACTCAAACACCAACGCTAAGATGCTTCCAGCACATAGGCCTACACCGAAAAGAGATATATGAAACATCATAAATTGTTGTCGCAATGAACAACGTATAAGGTTTATTATGACCTATCAACACGTTGGCCCCCATTGCGACAAGTATACAGAACACCAGTAGCTACCCAAACCATGGGTACCCAGTACCAGTTCTGTTATATGTGCTTCATGGGCACTAGTGTTCTATCGTCAATAGCAACCTAGTAAATCAGTTCCGAATAATACAGGCCACATGCCCTTACATTGACCTTCAGATCTTATGCAGAGATCTGAGTGAAAGGAGTTCCTGAAACCAAAACCCTCATTCATCGAAGGTTCCATCCTTTCGGAATCTTGTTATGTAAATGGTGAATTCGGGTCATAGATGCATGCATTTAGCATAGATTTCACATTTGGCTTGGCGGCTTCATGCGCTCAAGTCGTTACTTAAACAAGCGAGCGACTGATATCGTACCACAAGTAATAGTCCTGAGCCTTCCCATAAGGCATCCCATTCAATGCCTCAGTAGTCACACATATGGGTGAACTGTGTAAGCCTTCAAACTCTTCCTGATTAGTCAGGTGCCATACGCCCTGACCTGGCAGCTCACATTACTATGGTGTCTCCAACAGCGTCCATCAAGGATAAGGGTTTTTGCTCTAGCGCGAGCAATGCTACTTAAAGATGACTGGGAACACCATTATCGACTCAAGGTCGACATTGTATTCCATTGTTCCTAGAATCTACGCCACGACACCAAGGTAGGATAAACCTTCCATCAAAGGAATAACAACATTAATCGATGGGTCGAGACGATCAACCATCTTAACCCAGTAGTGTGGCACCTTTAAAGAGTAGATAATGCTGCACGCCCTTCTGGATTTCAGGGTTCATAAAACCTCTTAATCATGTACCAGGGACTTCACCAATGCACGCCCATGGGTGGGTCCACGACGGTATTCCCATAACCATCAGTATGGTACGTATGCCTCCAAATGAATCCACTGGTGTGAGCAATATATGAATTGAACCTTTCAACTCTTGCTAGTCCCAAAGGTATAGATCATAATATCGCTCATAAATTCTCGATACCTTCAGGTTCGAGACGTATTCGAAATCCCTTATCACAAAGGCAAGTCTCGCCTTGTCACGTGTAGATCACAGGGTTTCTCCCCGACATCGATTTGCATAACCGATCGCTGGGCGACCAAATTGCACGTAACAGGTTAGTGCTGGACATAGCGTCACTGGTGCCTCAGATTCCGAAGATGTGCCGCTCACGAAAGCGTGAGCATATACAGGGGTCGGCACATGACTCGGTCACCTACTCAGACGACCACGAGATTCAGACTTTAGGGGAATACACCCGTAATCACTAAGGCTAGAGTGTCTAAGCACGACTGTTAGAAAGTCCGTTGGACACCTGAAATCCTACATAATCAATGTCGGCACTACACAATCAAACAAATAGAACAATGACGGCACGGGGGGTTTAAGTGATGTCTCCATTCCGAGAGAAACAAGAGCGATGCAAACGACAAATCATCACGTCGTCGAGGTAATCCAACAGCTGTAGCAATACGCCCTCTAAGCAACACGACAGTAGAAACGACATGGCAACGCCAGCAACATATCCACGAAGCACATCAACTAGGGAACACCACACAGGAGCAACATGACAACAGAGAAGTATGACGACAAGGCAACGCCGCAATAGGAACCGTACGACACAGAGAAATACGACGGCAAGGCTACACTACTGCAGGAGCAGTAAACAACAGGAATGCATCATTGACAATGCAGCGTAACCGCCTGGATACGCAACTAGCAAAAATAATGCAACTGCAAGCATGCACAATGGCTGGGGGGTAACACAGTAGCACGAATGCACGCGACAATATGACGCTCAACATGGAGAACCCATAGTCCACACTACCATAAAGCTCTGTTATGGTGAGCACGCATCCCCGTGCGTCTCAGATCACTTGTGGAGGTGGGATTTGCATTCGTACTTTCAGCCTCGAGTCTATCCCCCATAGGCCCAATGGTAGGAATGGTTGGGTTGGCCGGCGCACCAATCGTCATAACATGAATGGGAACGACGGGTTCCACATAATTTAGCTGACTTCTCAAGCCGATATCGTTCATGGAGAGAACGACCATAGGCTTGTTATGAGTCACTCAAACAATGGCAACAGAAACATCGACAGTTTCCACTGAGGCCTGAGAACCATTGACAATGTTAGACTTCCTAAGAGCCCAAGGAATGATAACTAGTAGTCCAATGAAAGCCTCAAAGAAATGGAATTACTAACAACGATTTTTAACAGCGACACAGATTTGGTTATAGTGGCTTGGCTTGGGTTATAGGGACCTCTTTGTTAACACCATTCACTTCTGCAGGAGCCTCAAATATATCAACAACGTCAACCCGAGCAGAGCCACGGAACAACATCATCAAGCCCAACATGGACTGTACAGAACTCAACAACAAACATAGAAACGATGACATCAAGCTCGATAAGTGCTATCGAACCACTGACAACAACAAACTCAGCGAGAGCTACACTTAATAGCGTCAACAGGATTCGCTCGAGCCATAGGACAATAACAGGAGTAACAATGTCAGGCTCGACTGGAGCCTTAGACTCGTCGTAGCTATTATATGTGTGGTGACTGGTATCCATAGGACCTGGAAACCAACCTACATCTTTCCCGATAACCAGGATAGTGGTCACAACGAGCATAGCAAGTAGAGGTAGAAGGATCACGATTTATCGATACACTACGATAAGATGAAAATGATACCGATTCTGGCAAACCAGCCGAGTCGTTCTTCTCATTAGGGTCTCCTTACATGCTATCTAGCACCGATAGTAATTAGCTGGAATGCCTCTCTGTCACTCAAGCGAGGCCGGTGAACTTTCTTCCTGATAGGCCATGTCGTGAGAGTATCGAAATACGGCAAGAGATTAGACAGGTCATTGTGTTCGCAACGAATGGACCTTGCAACCTTAGTTTATAAATCACCGTAACGAGGGGACGCATTGTCTCAATAACTTCGGGGATTGACAAAACATTTTCCATCAATCGTCGACCAATAAATAACTAGTCTCGTTACCGCGACGAATGTGGTGGACACTCAACATTGCGATAAGAGCAATGGAATTGTCGTCCCATGGGTAAATTTAGTTTAACAGAATAAACGTGGCCACTTCCAGCAGTCCGTCATTCGATTTTCGAGGGGGATTTTAATGTCAGCAAAAAGCGTCTTGCAACATTCTGACAATCACAGAACACTTTTACGATTACGATTCCCAAAGTGTGGTTCCACTTTCTAAGATTTATGACGGATTTAGGCACAGTACATGTAACGGGCCTACTCTGGCGTTCCTCGACTGAAGCGAGACTACCAACAATCCTTGGAAAACAAACAGGAGGTAGATAGAGAAGTCTTATGATAACCTTCGCTCCTCAGGAAAGTAGTATGACACACGTACAAACATGCTGAGCCCATCACAATTCCTTTTCCGAACACGATCCAGCGCTATATCAAAGGTTGTTAATCCCTACTTGAATACTCAATACATCGAGTAGTGGCTTCCCACGAGTTAATCGTATGCACTTCCGAGTGAGTCCATTGCCAAACGCCGACTGGGGCTTGCTTGTTCTACTATACGCCGCCATCCTTTTACTGGCAAACCATGTCGCAGTCACGATTAGTGGCCGAAATCCCGACATCATCAAAGTTTAGCAAAGCACTATGACTTGCGGATGTGTGAGGCGACATGCCGATTTCACTATCCGGCCATGACTGCCTGGGAACAACCAATACTGTTGATTCAGACAAGGGCTATCGAGCTTTCAGGTTAACAATGATCAAGCTTCCTAATCCCGTAACTTCGATTTTGTCTTCCTACTGGAGAAGAAAAATATCCAACCCTTGAAGACAACCTGGGCATGCGTTAGGTTGATCATGACTTATTCACCATGATAACACCGCAGCACACGGCCACGAGTCTCATATTTAATCCATGCAGGGTCCCGCTCTCTAGACGCACTAGTCTAGCAGGGACGCACCCTAAGTCTTCACTGGGTTCCAAGTTTAGCATTCCTCGCATCGTTCCAGGCATTTAACTCCCATGCAAGGATGTTTCCGTCTCCCGTCTCTATCCGATGCGAAGATTTACGTCAGATTGCTCAAATGAGTAGACGTTCGAGCTCTTCCGTGCTCGTACCTTAAAGGTGATGTCGAAGAAAGCTTATTAGGTTAGCTAGGATCAAAATAAAGGGACATCGGCGAGACCTCCCATTTAACCCATTGGTCGATCAAAATTAAGACTGAATCTAATGAACAAGAACAACGAAGACAAGGAGTGATCACCAATCCCGGCCCTAGCGCCCACCAAGGTTACCGTGCACCCCAAACTATTATTACGTGTGCACCCGTAATGATAATTTGTGTTGCCAGGTAATCTTGTTGCCCGCTAGTTCCGAGCTTCCTGATCCAAAACCGAGATTTCATACAACAAGACTTGATCCTCCAAATCATAAACGACGTGGCGACATCCATTAACGCGATAGAGATTAGTCCTTCCGATCATCCCGTCTACAGGCAAGCAGGTAGGCTCCTCGTAGACCACAGTACCCTTCCTCTTGGCTGGTACCGGTGATCGATGCTGGAGCGCGGACTATTGTGAAGCGTGATACAACAACCTTACTGGCAAAATATCCGTACTACGTATATGTATTAACTTAATCTTAGAAAATCGGATTCCTATGCATCATAGACATCCTATCCGCATTTTCTAATACTTCATATATTGACACACATGGCTAGTCGGTCGGAATTTCCCCTTGTACAATCCATGTACAATTTCTTTCTTTTCAAAAATATTTTGTTGTGTTTTATTTTTGAAAACTTCGTTTTCGAGCCAAAACCGGTTATAGTCTAGATTTTTCAAAAATGCTAGTTCGCTACAACCTTGGCTCTGATACCACTTCTGTCACACCACGCCAATGGCGGAAACACGTGGCGCAACGCTCGAAAGCATATCAAAGTCAAGATTAACACAAACTATATTTAATTAGAAAAGATCAATTTATTAGAATGTCGAAAATGAGTATCTCGTTCCATTATTGCACAATGCATTACATAAAACGATAATCATTAAGTTTTCAATGTGGGGTATTTCCGTTTATGTTCCAACCCGATGGTAACAAGGAATGAAACCCCGACCAGTATCCGACATTCCGAATTCCACCGCACTAGCCCCATATCTATCCAGCACTTAGTTACCTGAAAGATATGTTTAAAAAGACGTCAATATATAAAATATTGGTGAGTTCACAGGTTTTAGTTACATAACAATAACATTTTCACAACCATCGACTCGACTCACTTTACCGTATAATTACTTTCCCATTAAGTAATTATACTAGGATCTTGTCGATCGATATTCCGTTTTTACAACATGTGCGAAACCTGCACAACTTGTGGCCTTTGTAAGGAGTAGCTAGCTCCTACAAACCATAATGATGAGCAGTCCCTTGAGCCCCATAACCAAACCAAGACTAATAATAATGCCCCGCTCCAAGTCGTTACTCGGTTTTCCCACGACTTAAGTTCAGAATATATGCACCCCAGGCATAACCTAATGCATAATCGACGCTATCGATTAGGGGTGGGCCTTGTCAGGCACCAATAGTACTATCCAAATATTCTTTCGGTTTCATTTCCCTGAATTAATGATTACGGAAGAGAGGACTCAACCCCGAGTGGCGTTCACTGCTCAAGTACTCATCATACCACTTATCACATTTTATCCTTTGAAAACCTTTTCAACATGTGACAATATTTGACAAACATATCTTTCCCCCAGTTAAAACAGTAAAATGGGGCCGTGAAACTCACCTGAATCACTGTCTGGCTCACTAGGTAGATAGCATAGAGGGTCTCGCACCTACAAACGTCCTAGACGTATAAGTCACTATTCCTATAGTGCATGTGCCTTGGCAAGTTGTACACCCAACTCCCGACCGCAAGTTATTCCAAATCCCGTTTAATTAAGCGCGTATCCTAGGTTTCGTTGGCGTTAGATTACCCTTCGTGTTACAAGTTATATATTAATCTTGTTAATATTTCCTTAACTTGTACCTTATTATCATCGACTCGACTTCACTTAACATATAATTATTTTCCCATTTAAATAATTATACTTAAGATCGCATCGCTCGATATAATATATATTTCAACATTCGACCCGACTCACTTTGCCACACATTTGTTTTCCCATTTAAACAAATATGCTAAGATCTTGTCGTTCGATCGTATATTTTTAACATCCGATTCAACTCACCATACCGTATATTTATTTTCCCATTCAAATAAATATACTAGGATCTCGTTGGTACGACATACACATATATATATCTTTGTCTTCTCGTCGCGGCTTTCCTTCCCACATATCTACTTTCCCATTAAGTAGATATACTAGAATTTTGCCGAGACGAGCGTACATATATATAAATGTGTAATTTTTCTTGTTAAGTATATACGTTTGTTTAACGTCTTATTTGTTTATGTTATACTTTTCTCCCACGAATAATTCCCTTAACACTTAGGAAAGTGTTTGTTAGTTTTCACCCATGTATATATATATTTTACTTCCTAACAATATATTTTTCTCATCTTGCCGCAATGGCATTTTTCTCATGATTTGTCCGTGTATGGTTCGTTAACGCGTCTTAGTTCGATATCTTAACTCGATTAGTTAATTCTTCCAAGTCTTTCCCAACATGTGCTTTATAGAAATATTATCCACATTTCTAACCCATGTTACTTGGAAGGTTTGTATTTTAGCCCAACTTGTTAACTTAGATACAAAAATGCTTCCAATACTTTTATATTCCCATTTATATAAAAGTATTCATTTTTGTATAAGTTTCTCAAGTTTGATTAACATTTTTATAAAATCTCGATTTTATAAAAATCCTTATTTTAAAACCCTTTGTATTTTTATACCTTTCAAAAATACACTTTTATACAAAATACCCAAGTATTTACAAAAATCATCCTTAGACTTTATTACTTACATTTTTGACACCGAACTTTCCATACTTGTATTTTTGGACTAATAGTTTCTAAAATATCCATTTTAGTCCTTTAACTTTCAAAGTTACAACTTTAGTCCCTTAACTTCCAAAAGTTGCATTTTTCCACTCTAGCTTCCAAAGTTAACATTTTTCACTCAAAATAGTAAACTTTGAAGATTCAACTTTTTATTGGTAAGTTATTTTTGTATCAAAACACTTATGTTAGTCTTGCATTTCATATGGAAGACTAATTATATGTGTGTTTTATGTATTTGTCCATTTTATCAAAATATCATTCATCTAAGTAAGCTAACTTAGATTTTCCATCTTCTTCATTCATGAACCTCTAACATGTTTTACCACATATTACCCCATGAATGATCATAATAAGATGATCTAAAGTCACTTTTAACATATTCAAGTTTATTCTACAATTTTAACCAAAACATCATCCTACTTAGTTTTAGATGCAAACTTTACATATTTTCAAGATTAATACATCATCATCCACAAATCCATGGTTTATTTTCATATCTTTAATCTTCCATTTTACACATGTAAAACCTATTAAAGATTATGTTCAAAACCATTTTTAAACCCTTCATGTACAACTTGCTACTAGGAACACATACATGAATAATAACAATCAAAAACAAGATTAAGAAGCTTACTACTAGCACAAGGCTAGGGAAGACAAAAACCTTGGATTTGAGAGGGTTTAGTGTGTTCTTCCAAGTGGTTTAGCTCCAAGCTCTTGAAACACACAATAGGGGTTTGGATGATGGATTGTTTTAAGTGTTTTGGAGATGTAGAAACTTGAAAGGATGATGTGTGTGTGTGTATGAAAACCTACGGTCATAAGAACAAGAAAGGAGAAGGAAGTTTTGTTTTTCTTCAAATGGCTAACACATGTTTATATCTTCCTACCACATGTAATCTTCCATAGATTATGTAAGATATCATGGAAGATTGTATGTGTACTTGGGATCTTTGGAAGGATATGAAGTGTGTGCATGTGTATATAGCCGTGTATGTATGCATGGTGTGTAAGAGTTTTGCTTGCAAATCTTGCAAATATCTTTGTAATCTTTCCAAATCTTTATACAAGACTTCCACCCATGCAATGCACATGCTTAGACCATGATTACTTGCTCTTGTCTTGGATTTTTGTGGCATGAGGCCGAAAATTGCAAGGATGGGGGACAAGATTAAGCATGCTTTGTACTTTGTAATCATACACTTTAACTTTTGTGTCCATGCATGCCTTATACTAGCTTATAGGCTATTATCATTATTAACACCATGCATGGGTATAATATGGCCATTAGGCCGGCCCTTGATGGGTCTAGGTGGGGTCCACAACTCCAAATATTTACCCAATATTTGTTAAGTTTAATCCCCCGTCGTTCGGGTGTCGTTCGGGTATTTTTTGGGTTTTAATCACGCGTTATCCGGACATTAAATACACCTTTAATAACCCTTAAATATAGTTTAATTTAAGCGTTGATTGGTTATTTAGGCCTTTGCCGGGTGAAATTATGAGTTATACGCGTATCGGGTGCGGTACGCGCATTTTATTCGTTACCGGGAGATTTGTACAAGACGTTTTCATTTATGGTTTTGGAGTTCCAAAACTCATTATATCTTATGAAAAATACCCTTTATTTTATATCCTGGGTGTCCGGGATCCGTTTTGTTTATTTAATTATTACCGGGTAATTGCCAACGTCCATACCGGATAGCTTATTCGCACATGATCCAATCATGTTTTACCATTAAACGTATGCATTCCTATGCACTATTTGGAAATTGCTATCTCCTAAGGCCTTGATAATTAAATCACACATAATTGCATTTAATTACGTTAATCATATACTAATTAATCTGTACGGAATTACCTTATTTTTGCCGGTTGTTACATAAGGCCAACCCAAACAATGTCCGAGCTGTTCTAAACATGAAGTTTCCTCAAACAAAGAAGGTGGTAGAAAGCTTGAATGGAAAACTTGCAGCCTTAAAGCGTTTCATGTCCAAGCTGGCCGAAAGATCCCTGCCCTTCTTCAAGACTCTCAAAGGTTGCACTGATAAGAAAGACTTCAAATGGACCGAGGAAGCTGAGGAAACCTTCAACCAAATGAAACAACACCTTGCTTCCCTTGCTACCATCGCCGCTCCTGAAACAGGGGAAAAAATCTATGTCTATCTATCAGTTACTGAAGAAGCCCTCAACGCTGTCCTCACCATCGAACGAGACAAAGCTCAGGTACCCGTCTACTTCTTCAGTAAATCTTTAAAGTTAGCAGAGGTCATGTACCATCCTTTGGAAAAACTAGCATTGGCTCTTGTAAAAACAGCCAGAAGGCTTCGAAGGTACTTTCAAGCACACCTCATACAAGTGGTCACTGACCAACCCATCAAGAGTGTGCTTGAAAAACCTGAAACCTCGGGACGACTAGCCAAATGGGATGTCGAATTAGGTGAACACAAAATAACCTACGTCCCGAGAAAAGCAATTAAAGCATAGATACTTGCTGATTTCATTGTTGAAATTCCAAAGGAAGATGTGACTGAAGTTAACATCACCATCGATGAACCCCCTGACCCTGAAGCCTGGAAGCTTTTTACCGATGGGGCTTCCAGCATCGAAGGTTCAGGGGCAGGTCTTGTTCTAATTAACCCTGAAGGGTTGGAATTAACCTACGCTCTTCGTCTTAATTTTTAGACAACTAACAATGAGGCAGAATATGAAGCCTTGATAGCAGGGTTGAAGCTTGCTAGACAAATGACCGTTCAAAGGCTTCAAGTCTTCACTGATTTGCTTCTGGTTTCAAATCAAGTGAATGACAGCTACATCGCCAAGGAACCCAACATGAAGAAATATAGAGAAAAGGCAAAGGAAATCATGAACACATTCCAGTCTTGCAAAATCAAACAGGTTCCCTGGTCACAAAACAAGAAAGCCGATGCTCTTAGCAAGCTTGCCTCATTGAACTTTGCCCATCTTACCAAGAAAGTGTTAGTTGAAGTGCTCAAGACCCCTTCCATACTAGAACTTGAAGTTCAAGATGTAATCACTGAAACTGGATCAAGTTGGATGACTCCCCTTATAGCATTCTTAAAGAATGGTGAAATGCCTCAAGATCATGTAGAAGCTAAAAGGGTTCGAATCGAATCCAAGCAATATGTGCTTCAAGAAGATATCCTCTATAAAATGGGTTATTTGGCTCCATTGCTTCGATGTGTAGGCCCTGAAGAAAGTCGGTATCTGATCAATGAGGTTCAAAAAGGAATATGTGGGGCTCATTGTGGTCCAAATCCATGCCCCTGTTCCAAAAGTCCAAAACACGACATGATTCCCATTACTTCAGCTTGGCCATTCCACAAGTGGGGAATGGACATAGTTGGCCCTTTCCCACCAGCTAAGGGAGGGGTTAAGTTCCTACTTGTAGCAGTATACTACTTCACAAAATGGCCAGAAGTGAAACCATTGGGAAAGATATCTGGAAAGCAAATCATTGAATTTGTATGGGAAAATATCATATGTCGATA
Source organism: Ambrosia x helenae (assembly GCA_030844895.1). Taxonomy (NCBI): domain Eukaryota; kingdom Viridiplantae; phylum Streptophyta; class Magnoliopsida; order Asterales; family Asteraceae; genus Ambrosia; species Ambrosia x helenae. Next base: position 24,475,674 of record CM061227.1, on the reverse strand, counting down.
CGGCCTTCCTGGGGTACTAGTCACGGACAATGGTAAGCAGTTTGTCGAGAAGCCTTTTAGCTCCTGGTGTAAGGAATACCGAATAACACAAGTGTTTAGCTCGGTAGCATACCCTCAATCAAATGGCCAAGTAGAAAGAATGAATCGAAGCATCGTTGAAGGGATCAAAACCAAGCTAGGCAAACAGGGAGATAAATGGCTTGATGAGCTTCCAAGTGTCCTATGGGCCATAAGAACCACCGAGAAAACAAGCCACAATAAGACACCTTATAGCCCTGCCTTTGGATCTGAAGCCATGATTCTGCTGAAATAGGAGTTATAACACCTCGAACACTTCATGTGGACATCAAAGCCAATTAAAACGAAGCCTTGCTCAACTTGGATCTCCTAGAAGAAGCTAGAGATGTGGCAGCCATCAGAGAAGCTCGATACAAGTAAAAAATGGAATCCTACTACAATGCTCGAGTTAAGCATGAACGCTTCAATCCAGGGGATCTGGTTTTAAGAAACAATGAAGCAAGCAAGAAAGAAGGCCAAGGAATACTTGGACCCAAATGGGAGGGTCCTTACACAATCCTTGAAACCCACAAAAGAGGATCCTACAAGCTTGCCAATATGGAAGGCAAGAAGCTTCCCCGCCATTGGAATGGCAAAGACCTTAAAAGGTTCTTTGTTTAGCTTTCAAAAAATGTTGTCAAATCCAAGCTACCTAATGTAACATTCAGGTTATGAATGAATGAAAGGATCAGAGGATCCCCTTTTTATATTTGTCTTTCTATCTTATTATCAGGTTGAGGACCTTGCAAAAAACTCCATGGCATGGGCCAAGTAAGGGGATGAGCTCCCAAGCCATATCGCTTAATAGGTTCAAGGGTTGAATGAACCTATATAAGGGGTGAGTTTCTAAATCAATCCAACTCCATGAGACCTACAAAGTTTTTCCTTTAAATGTCTCATAGACGGGTTTGAGCAGCCTACACCAATTGTTCCTTAAGTTTTTAATCAAACTTGGGAAAAATCTAAAAACACTAAATAGTGTACATAGGATAGGTGGCGACTTGTCTGCCTAGACTACCTTAAGGATGGGTGACTGCAGCACCTAACCTTTTAAGGTGCTATCGGTAAGGCATTACCCAACAAGCACAAAGACAAACAAGCTAAATAAGCACAAACATACCTAATAAGCCTTAAGGGCTGCATATTAACATAAAAAGGCTTTAACAAGCCATCAACATAAACATTGTTCATACGGCTTTAACTAAGCCTACCACCATACCTGGAACCTTACTAGGTTTCCACAGAGAAACATTGTTTAAAACTACCACAAAAGATGATTAATTGTTCACAGACATAGTGCTAAGAAAGCTACGAATCAGAAAGCATAAGGTACTCAAATAGCACCACCTGAAGCAGAAGGCTTCGAGGCTTCCGTCTCCACAGCAACAGTCTCCACAACCTTGGCCTTCTTTGCTTTCCTTGCTTTCTTAGACTTCTTCCCAGCACCATCACCACAAATCCCTGAAGCATCCAAGCTCACATCCTTTTGGCCTCCTCCATTCACATCAAGGGTCTCCTCACTGTCACCAGAGTAAGATCTCTTCTTGGAAAAGTCTTCAAGAAGTTCAAAACACACTGCCTCGTTCAGACCCGGAGGCTTCAATTGCTTCAGATCCTACAATGGTTTACCATGGAAAGAAGAAACTTGGGTAACATAAGGATAGGTTAAATGCTGCATCTTCATAACCGACTCTTTAAACACATGCATAGAGTTGGGCTGATAAAGGGGAGACTGCTCCAAATCATGCCCAACTTTGTGAGCCTTAAACCCGGCCACATAACCTGCATGCTTCCCATGAATAAGTAGTTTGGTGTAGACCTCTCCGAAGGCAGAGTTAAACTCAGGCGAATGAAGAAGATACGTGACCACCTGCTGAAATCCACTCTCGATCAACCACTTATTGTCTACTAAAGCTTGGGCAAGCGAAGCCTCTAACCTTCCCTTCTCTGTCTCAAAAGCTTTTTTCTCAACATCCAATGCCGCCCTATCCGTCACAACTTGAACCCTTGTAGCCTTACACTTTGTAGCTTCTGCCTCATGAGCATTCTTAAGTTCATCAATGAGGCCAATAAGGGTTTTTTTCTTTTTCAGCATACTCAAGGGCGTCCTTCTTCAAGGCAGCAAGGGAGGTCTTCATCTCCTTCTTTTTCTTTGAAAACTCCTCATATTCGGCCATTCTCTTCCTAAACCTGCTCACACCTTCTGGAAGCATAGTCGCGAGATTGCAGGTCCCCATCATCATCTTCATAAGTAAAACATCATCATCCATAGCCTCCAAGGTGTCCCTCACACCGGGAGGAGCAAGATGAGCCAGAAAATCCTTGCACACAGCAGACTATTTGAAGTTATCATTAACTTTCACATTCCACCCAGGAGTATAGACACCTTCACCCTCAATACTTATGGAACCTTCAACATTCTTCAATACAACAACCTTAGTAGCAACAACTTTCTTACCCTTCCCCTTCTTTGCCACAACACTTGGCAACTTCTCGGGAACCTCAACTTGAACCCCCTCATCTTTTTCTTCCCCAGAATCTTCGATCTCGTCACTCACATTAACAGCTTCTGACACACTAGCATGCTTAGCATCCTTCAACAATCGACGGCTTGAACGCCTAGTTGAAGCCTTAGAAGAGCTAGGCTTTGAAAAACCCTTCACATTCGGAACATGAACATAATTTACACCATCAAACCTACCTTTCTCATATTTTACCAATGCATCCTCCCCTTCCACGGCCTCGGCATCCTCGAAAACAACATCTGACACGTCATCACTTTTAATGAAATCCAACGCAGACATGACTGCAAAGAACAAGAAAAAATCAAAGGCATAAGCACCAATCAAATCAGGAAAAACAAAGTAAAAAAATATAAAAATAGCATACCCTGATCACCCCTCAAAAGAACCGGATCTCTACCCTGTTTATCCCAACGGATACTAATCCCAGATAAAACTAAAAAAAGGTTCAGCAAATGGGTGAAGCCTCGAAGGACATGCTCGATATTTCTGGCTTTGAGTCTAACTCAAACCAGAATAGTAACACTCAAAACATAATACTCTTGAACCTCCTTCTACGTTTTGTAACGTAGAGGGACACCGGCGTTAGGCAAAACTAAATCCTTTAACCCTTTTACCCTTCCTCTGACTCTATACTAACGTTGGACCTATATTTGTTGTAGCAACAATACATATGTAGGTTTAACTGGGTACATAAAAACGTTAAAACACATTAGTAACAATGTACCTATACGCACTCGTTAAAGAAAAAACATGTTAATGCTAATGATGCACATGTGAAGGTAGGTAAAAACTAACATACAATTAAACAGTAAAAACTTTAAAAAGATAGTACTAAACAATAACCCATATATATGCATGTAAAGTTTGCCTACATCTCATCCTTTCAGACCCTATGTGTAGCTTGTTATTTGTAGGATTTACCGAGTATGATTGTTGTTGTTTATATGCATGTAGTCGTAAAATTCACTGGTGCATCACCAAAAATATATGTATCTTTTAATATTTAAAAAAAAAAAACTTGAGTGGCACATAATTCATTAATGTGGATCAACTCGTGCAACCCAGCATGAATTTGGTTTGTAACTAAATTTTGAACAAGCCTACATATGTAGGTACATCAAAACTCTAAAACACGCAATTAAACTTTATACCCACGTATATTTAGGTACATAAAAACATTAAAACACATTAGTAATTAACAATCTACCTATATTGGTTAAAGAAAAAACATGTTGATGTTAATGTTAATGATGCACATGTGAAGTTAGGTAAAAACTCAAACATATAAGTAAACATATTTCTCTGTGTATGTAGTTATGTGAAAACTCCAAAAAAAAACACTATTAAACAATGATTTTTTTTTTCTAAATTGGTGGCTTATCCACGAAATTTGTTACAATTGGTGAGTGTCAAAAAGTGAATTTGGTTTTAGGTGGTCGCAACCTCAAGTTGCGGACCTGGCTAAGGTAGACATGCTGAGGTGATGAGGTTGTCAGATCCGCAATCTGAGATTCCGGATCTATGTCACACAACAATGTTCCCAAACCTGAGATTGCGAAACTCCTACACGTGGCAGATCTCTATGATTTCTGCCATCCAACACAACCGTTCACCTTGCACGAGTCCTATGTAAGAATCCTATCATGGTTGTTTTGTGTACAAGCTCATGTCCACCTAAGCAAGTTTTGAACCTTAGGTTGCGGAACCACAATAAAACTTAAAGTTTCTCGTGACAGACACCAAATGTAACAAAAGTTATGGAGATACCACCATTTAGCAAGGTATATCATTTTTTTTTTAGTTTTAGCTTTTAAGATTAAAAAAACTTGAGTGGCTCATATATAATTTCATTAATGTGGATTCACTCGCGCTACCCGGCATGAATTTGGTAGGTATCAATTTCAGTGGCGGATCTAGATTTTTTTTCCAATGATGTCACTATTTTAGACATTTTAATTTTGTAGAACTGGACATAAATATTTTCGGGTGGATCGGTTTGACGGTTCGGATCAGATAAGGTTAATCACATAATAAAAATATTATACAATAATAAAAAAACATCGTCATTAAAAAAACACATAATATAAATTCGATGGTCTTATGAGCCCCCTGAGCCCCTACGGGGTTGGTGTTGCAAGGATTGGTCGTTTTGTGCGTCTTTAACGGACACGACCAGAGCCATTTCTTCATTTTTGGTCCAGCGAGTCATTTTGAAGGTGTGGGTTTTGTTGATGTTGAACTGTGTTTTCACCACCGTAGTATAATGGTTTATATACAAAAAAAATTCAAACCGTATTGCATGTGAAAGTTAATATTTCTGACGGTTAGATGAAACCGATTTTAATGCACATAATTATTTTTGACCGTGTTGGTAGGATGGTTTATGAGAAATTTGACCGTTTGGTGGTAAAACCGTTTGAATTAAAAAAAACAAAGATTAAGATTTGAATTTAAATAAAAATAAATAAAAGAATAAGTGGAGTGTTGCCTACAAAAAAAGTGTATTAGTTAAATGATGTGGTAGTGCATGATTGGTTAAAATCAGTTAAGTGAAAAGTGAATCCTATAAATGTCTCTTCCCCCCTAATGGACTAAATAGTGGAGTGGCCTTGTAAAAGGTTATATTTTTATCTACTTAAAAATTAGAGTTGAGCTCATTTAATTGGAATTGAGTTGGGTCTAATGTAGTCACCATAAAAAAAACATTGATGTCACTCGAAAAACTATATATACAACTGAAAAAAGACTGTTGTTCCGGGACTACGTCCCGAACAACCTACCTCCGCCCATGATCAATTCGTTTTATTTCATTTTAGAATCGACACTTGTTAAAGCAGACAAAACTAAAAAAATAAAGTTGTGATACAATCGACAAAGGATATTAACCCGTGTTTTATATTCATCGGAAAAAAATGAATGCCGATACCGGTATAGACACGATGTTCGATCCAGATCAAGCCGGTTCATTTCATCATCGTAAGATACATAATAATATACATTACCACCCTACCCTACCCCTGTCATCGCCACCCCTCACCTCTCTCCATATATACACCTTTCGGATCACTCTCTCATTACTCCCTCTCCATTTTGTGAGTCTATCTCTCTAGTTTCATGGCTTTTGTATTCTTGTTTTCACTTGTTTTTATTCTCACTGGACCATCAGTGAGCAATGCTGGCTACGGGCCACCTTCACCTGGCTTCTACCCAAGCACAAAGTTCCGGCCCTTAACCTTTAACCGATGCTTTAAAACCCTTTGGGGTCCTAGCCACCAGTCTATCAACAACGATGCTCTCGACATTTGGCTTGACAGTTCATCAGGTCACATCATTCTTGATAATAATCTTTTTAAATTAAAACAGAAAAGAAAAAAATTATAACAATACTATACTCAAATTAAAGAGAATAATTAACAAGTGGTTTTAACAGGAAGCGGGTTCAAGTCCACTAGACCGTTCCGATCCGGTTACTTCGGAGCATCCATCAAACTTCAACCGGGTTACACTGCCGGAGTCATAACAGCATTCTATGTGAGCATTGACCTAGTACAAACTTTCAATACACATTTGTTAACTTTAAGTTGTAATTGGTTTTTTACCAACGTATAACTAGAGTAATTATTATCATGCAGTTTTGAACTACGATAATTACACGACAAAAAATGAAGTATAGCAACAATAATTACTCTAATTATTTGTATGTTTCGTATGTTAAATCCGTATGTATTTGATTCTAACATTATAAACAAAATGTGTAGCTTTCAAACGATGAAGCACATCCAGGGTTCCATGATGAGGTTGACATAGAATTCCTTGGAACAACATTTGGGAAGCCATACACATTACAAACAAATGTGTACATAAGAGGAAGCGGTGATGGCACTATTATTGGGAGAGAAATGAAATTTCATTTATGGTTTGACCCCACCCAAAATTTTCACCACTATGCTATCTTATGGAGCCCACGTGACATTATGTAAGTTTTAAATGCTATTTATTTAGCTAGATTGTGTTTCATATCAATTGCTATTCATGTTTGAATTATTTTCTTGTCTGAGTCAAATACAATAAAGTATTCATTTATAACTTTATATTAACTCTTAATAATTACAGTAAGATTGAGTTTTAACAAGAAAGGTTTTTTACAAATGTTTCTTATCCTACAAATAGCCCTTAACGTGATAAGTGAAGGAGGGTGTTTTCTTTTAAACTTTTTTTCATATTGTTAGACATGTATTTTAGTACTGAAATTTAAAAAAAATAGTGTAGAATAATTACGTAATTACTGTTGTAGAGTAATTACGTAATTACGCTAGCGTAAACTACATTAATTACTCTAATTACATAATTACGCTATTTTTTTATATTATTAATCAGGGCCGTCTCCGAAAATGTCAAAAAAAATTTGGGCCTTGGGCGAAAAAGAATTTGGGCCCAAAATTTTGTAAAGATGAATGAATTATAAAAAAAATTGAGTATAGTGCTAGAGCCAAGGATTGAACTTGAGACCTCTACATTAAATTAACATGGTTTTTCCAACTCCACTAACAAGACTTTTATGTATAAAACACAAATATATATCCTAAATATAGAATTTAATATATATACGCATATTTTAAAAAAACGTTTGGGCCCATTTAAGGGTCGGGCCCGGAGCCGGTGACCACCCGGCTCACCCTCATAGCCGGCTCTGTTATTAATCTAGAAAGCATGTATAAGCAGATGGAAAAAAATAAAAAGAAAATTCTCCTTTCACTTCTTATGTTTAGTAGGTTAAGTCCATTTGTATTTTTAACACATTTATGGTTATACGTTTTTCTAGATTTTTCGTGGATGATGTGCCCATAAGAAGGTATCCAAGAAAAAGCGCGACAACATTTCCTTTGAGGCCAATGTGGTTATACGGATCAATATGGGACGCTTCTTCTTGGGCGACAGAAGATGGTAAATACAAAGCCGACTACAGATACCAACCCTTTGTCGGGAGGTTCACCAACTTTAGAGCAGGGGGTTGCTCGGCCTACTCATCACCACGGTGCCGCCCTGTCACGGCTTCTCCAGGACGATCCGGTGGTCTTAGCAAGAGGCAGTACATGGCCATGAAATGGGTGCAAAGGAACCACATGGTTTACCACTATTGCATGGACAACAAAAGGGACCATTCCTTGACACCGGAATGCTGGAATTAATTACAAGTTTGAAACATTTTACCCTACACATTGTGATTTGTGGTCAGATGGATTTTTGAGCCTTTTTAACTAAAGGGCATCTTTTTTTACCCTTATTATTCCATACGTATGGTGTGTGAGATGGGCCAATGAACGGGTGGTTTAGCATCCAAAGCCCTTTAGATGAGCAAAGAGATGTTTATTGTGTATTTGTGCCTGGTTTTTGCTAGGGTTTTTTTTTTTAAATATATGGTGATGTTTTAAAACATGGATAAATTTAAAGCATTACTAGATTTATTAGCAGAAAATATTTTTATATTATGTTAAATGTAATGATGGTTCACTCTTTTTGTAACTGTATTTAGTTCTGCTTTGATCAGACAAATAATAAACGATTGTATTTCTTTTTATTGCTTTTCATTAATTATTATTTTCTGAGAATTACCATGTTATCAAATTAAAAATAGAAATTATAATAGAATGACAGATAGATAGATAGAAAACAAAATCTAAAAAGTGAATAAATTAGACGAGACACTAAATTTATATAAAATGAATAAATGGCTGTTCTGCAAATTTGATTAAAATATTACTATTAAAAAGTTAATATATATGTGCAAGTTAATTTTATTAAAAGTAAATAAACATAATAATATTAAGTATTAATGCCTTATAACACTAGCCTAATAGCAAAACTATTATGACAAGAATCATAAGAGAAAGAGATATGATATTTCATTAATGAAGTGTTCAATCTAGGGATGAGATTGATAACCTATTCGTATTTGTATCCGTACTCGTATCAAAAATACCGGTATCGAATTTGAACAAAAGTAGATACCAAGTACCGTACCGAATGTATAGGTACGGTATGGGTACTACGGGTATCGGTACCGGTATTTTGGTACGGTACACGTTTTGGTACCACTTTGTTATTTTTCTTTTTTGAACACTCATACGGGTACCAAGTACGTAAACCATTACGAGTATCAATACTATATGAGTATCAAATTGATAAAATTGGTACAAGTACCAATATGGTACATGTACCAAATAGGTAAAATTAATACGAATACCATAAATATCATAATAAGAAGTAAAACATATTATCAAAATCCTTAGTATATAGAATTCGGTACCCGTGCCATTTTTACCCGTACCCGTACCGATATCGAAAGTACTGAATACCGAAATCAATAAAAGTAGGTACTGATATCCATACAGAGTATCCAAAATCGATACGGGTACCAGTATAGTTATCGACTACATACGTTGAGAGATGTGTCGCTAAAACCTTGCAGAGAACAGTAGGAAAACCATAGCTAAGGGGAAAAAGATACTACATATTGCATTCCCCTAATACTTCAGAAATAGTTGTGTTTAAGGGCAAAGCTTAGTGAGGGCCTGGGGTACCCCGACGCCCACCTATTTTTGATTCAGTAGTGTAAATTTCTCTATTTATTCGAAAAAATTGTATTTTTTGAGTCTGACCCCATTGATTTGAAAACAAAATTGAGTCTTGTAACTTTCAGCCCCCCACCATCCAAAAGCTCAAGCTTAAGCAATTAGAAAAGCTCGGCTAAAAGAAAATAGTGCAACTTGCATAACCTCAGGCCTAGAGGTGCGCAAAATAAAACGGTTTGGGAACCAGTCAATAATCGACCCGAGCCGTAAGGTTGAAATCGGGTTGTAACCTAAAAATTTGAAACTGGTTTGGACTAGGTAAAAGCCGAACCGAAATCGTCAAAACCTAGTTTCAAATTGGTCAAACCCGACCCTTTGGCTTTTTTTTCAACCTAGTTCCAATCCGAACTAGTTTTGACTTTTGTTGACTCAAACAGAACCGTTTTTTTGTGCAACTTTACTCAGGCCTCTTCCCCCTCGTTCATTTATATATCCTTTTAAATGGGGAGTGTTGTTTTATGTGAAATTTGCTCAAAACTTTTGTCGGTGATGATTTAATTAAAAGATATATATGCCAAATTGATTATTGATCATTCGTGTAGTTCATTCTGATGAGCAATATTATATTATATCCATTGAACACTTCTGATGTCTCATCTAATACCACAAGATTCACGATTGTGTTGTGTTACATTTTCTACATTGGCAAGACTAACTAAACTTGTTTTAATGGGTTAGTAAAATATATGTCATATCTTCCACAACTTTAAAGTATGGTAATCTTTGTTTCTACATTTTTATTGTCTCCTCAATGGACATGATATGAATTATATATCTAATTATGATGAATAACCAGCAAAAAGATATATATATCACAAATCATTTAGAATATCAAGTGATTGAACAACCTTTAACGTACTTTAGGAAAGAATTGTATCTATACTAAAATATTACATCTTCTAAATGTAGTTTGATTGATAAATGTAGTTTGATTGATGAGTACAAAAGAAATACCTATATACAAATGTTCAATCTCTTCCAAGTGATGATACAATATTATTATATTATCAACAAATATTATAATAACTTTTTAAATGGATCATTATATTAAACACATAAACGCAACTAATTACATCAAGATAACGGGCAAGCAGACAACAAGCTGCATATATAATGGATCATTATATAATAACCCGTTTTAAAAAATATATATGGACAATTTTTATCAATTTTGTATCTTCCTGTTACAAGCTAATAAATGAGTTAATTTTACCACACTTTTTTATAACAGATAAATGTTATCTTACTATAATTTTACATCAAACAAATCATTTTCTGGATTTGAATCTGAAATCTCTCCTCTATGATATATAAGCTTCTATCAAGTGGGCTACCCACACTTAACGGCTAACGCAACTATTTTAGTTAATATCATTATGGTTTTGATATATACCAATGTTTTAGACATTTACGATTCATCACAATTTTTTTCCATCTTTAACGAATTTTTTTCCCATCTTGATGAATTATGTATCTATATGCACTTTTTAAAAGTTTGTCACATAAACTTTCTCATTTAATACATGTAGTTCTTAAGCTACATATCTATACCTCGTACGAGGTGTGTGTAACTAATCAATTTACATATATTTTTTAGTTTTTTTTTTATTTACAATAATTTATCTATCTATACTTACTAAGTGTAGGAGAGTAGTGAGTGTCATAAGAAATGCTTAGAAAAACTGATGTGTCAAACATAGAGGCCAACAATGCTTTGGTGATGCAAAAAGTGATATCATTAATAAGCTTAAATTTATAATTAAATAATGTCACTTACCTGAACAGTGCTTCATAAATTAATTAAATAATGTCACTTGCTTTAACAGATGTTCATAGAACTGTTGCTTCAAATTTGAGCTTCAAATTCAAATTCAAATTTCAAACTCAAAACCCCATTACACAACTATATAAATGTATCATATGTCTCTCTCTCTCTCAAATAATATACTGCTTTCTCTCAAATTCTTAAATCATAACAGATGTTTCTCTCACACTCACGTTCAGATCGAAGGATTCAAGCATCAGGTAACCAAATTTTAATCGATCATAACAATAAGAATAAAATTTATCTTTGTGCAATCCAATAACCGTGGAATCTTTTGTATGTTCCATTAGCGACCAGAGTATTTATAATAACTTATAGCATTATTTTTGTTAAATTCCTTTCTTCAATTCATTATATCTTTTATTAACTAATAACTTATAATTATTTTTAACCATTTAGTCATTGCTATTTTATTTGTGAATGAAGTTGATATTTCTCAACAATTTCTAACATCTATAACATAACCAAAATTCTCAAAATATTGTTAACAGGATCATCTATGCATTTGCAGATTGTGGGCATGTGCATAATGCCTTGCTTGAGACCATGAAGTCGCATATCTCCGTGCGCTCATGGGTGCCGTTAGACCATGTGATTGGCATGGAGAGCATGCCCCGCGGCATGATGGTCTCGTGGATGAAACCAGAGATGGGCTCATTAACTGGTACAAGCTTTGCTTTGTCTTCTTCATCCAGCTGTTGAAAACACTGCTCGTACATGATGTCAGTGCTACTTCCGCCGTCCAGGAACATGTACCGCATGAAGTAGTGTCCGAAGATTGCGGTTATGACAAGTGGGGCGGTGCAAGAGGCACCGCCTTTGACTTTTGGCATGAGGACGTTAGCCTCTTTCCACGAGTCGTCAAGTGGTTGTACACGGGTGCGCTTCCCGTGCTGGCTGTTTTTGCCACGCTTTGTCATGTTGCAGTGATGACGAGGGATGAGCGTGGCGGCATGAGTGTTGAGGTCCCGGATTTTCTTTCGTGACCCCTCACCTTGGTTTTCGTCACCTGTCTGACCTTTGCCAGCACGGTGAATGTTCTTTACTAAATGGCCGAGCTGACCAGACTTCAGCGCGGTCTCGATCTCCATCTTCAAGCTATAACAGTTATTTGTGAGATGACCGAAGTCATTGTGATACTCACAGAACTTGCTTCTGTCTACATTCCTTCTTTTCCCAAGGGGATTGGGCTCCTTCAACGTGACTTGCTCAGTTTTTAAGACCTGGGATGGTGTTTTTGTTAGCGGGGTCCAATCGTGGTTTTTCTTGGAGTGTCCACGCTGGTCCCGCGATTATTTTGTACTAATGAGTTGGCGGGCATCGCCAGCGGGGGAATACTTTCCCTCGTCAGCGGTGCCTGAGATGCGGCTCCAAACAGATTTGTTTTTGTGTTTATTATTATTATTATTATTATTATGGTGTTGCGGTTGGAAGCCATGCATCTGGTTGAAGGATTTCTCGGAGGAGGTATATATTTTTGCAGAGTAGATGAGTTCATCCCAGGACTCCGGAATGCCATCCTTGCCTGTAAGGCACTTCATGAGCTCCGGGCTGCGCACATTATGTATGAACGCTGCCCGCGTGAGTTCCTCCCCACAGCCTATTTGCAAGGCCTCTTTGTTGAACCGGATGATAAAATCTTCGATTGACTCGTGATCATACCGGCGGCATAACAGAATATGCGCCTTATCTTTTTTGTGTTTGCGCAAGTGTGAGAAATGATTGCCGAATTTTTCGGTGAGGTCATCGAAGTCCTTAACGCTCCCCGCGGGGAGGTTATCGAACCAGACTCTGGCTACACCCGTCAAGGTCTGGGCGAACAAGTGGCACCAGACCTGGACGGGCCATTCGACCGACATTCCCGCGCATTCAAAATCATGCACATGGTCATCAGGGTCACGCAGGCCATCGTATCTACCGATGCTGCTGGGAAGCTTAGCTTTCCTTGGGATTTTGGCTGTCGCTATGCGAGCGACGAACTTTGATTTTTCGAGGAAGGTTTTTGGCCTGAATGGCTTGACCAAGTCATCGTCCTCGTCGTTGTGACGTGAACGGTGACTGTGTTTCTTTCCTTTGAAGCTGGAGTCGCTGCTAGACGACTCATAGCCATCAGATTCATCGCGTGATTTTGCGTAGCCCTGAGCTCTAGCGTCTCCGCCGAGCTCCCCGCTACGACCATCACCGTGAGCAACCGAGTCTTTCTTTCTATACCCCTTTTTTGACGGGGTATCATAAGTGAGGGCTTTGCCCTTCTTTTTCGCTTATTGTAAGAGTTTTCGCTGGTAGATCGCAGCACTCTTAGAATTCTGACGGAGGAGCCACTAGTCTGGGTCCTCCTCTGAACCGGCACCACTGTTGTCGTGCGGTGGGTTGTTTGACTACAGTGTGTGGAGTGGTTTGGTTCTCCGGGGATTGAGTGTCACCTTCCCCGGCTCGGTTAATGACAGAAGTGTTAGGGTTGGGTTCAGCCATGGGTGGGTTTAAAAGATGAAGAAAAGAGCTGTTCTAACCGTTGGATGGCGCCAATGAAGAAACAATAAGTATCACGGTGATTATCACTAATCCCCGTGTGGTTTATACTTACGTAACGTCAGGTTTAATCCTTTACCCAAACCTCTAGGTTTAACCCGTATGAGAATAATTAGTGTATGTGTGTGAGCTAAGTGAGTAATAACACAAGATGTAAGTGGTTCGGTCGGAAGTGACCTACGTCCACTGTAACTAGCCGGAGTATTATTAATGATTGAATATTACAAGAGACTAGTATTAGGTTACAATGAGTAATTTTCGGATCCTTCTTCAAGGAGATGACTATCCTTATTTATAGGCGAGTTCGTGGGCCTGGTTGAGAGGCCTATGAAAAGTTATCCTTACTTGGGCCTGACCAAGGCCCAAGTCCAGGCTCTTCAGTAAAATGGCGGGAAAAGGCGGATCACTGTAGGTGACGTAAGGCTTCAGCATGATCGTTGCTCGAGGCGGACACGTTGCAGCCTTTGACCGGTGAACAACGGCCTTACCCTGGCTACAGTTGTTGACCCTGCCTTTACCAACTGATTTGACGTCTGACAGTGGTAGGGGATGTCTGCTGGTTACTGTTGACGGCGGCATGGTGGGAGCGTGGGCACAGTCATGTCGCTGTTCCTGTCAGTAGTAGTTGTACCAGCTCTGCCACTTGTCATACTGCCATTGGCGCGTACTCTGTCAGGAACCTTGCTGAATCTTCCTTTTGTGATCTTCTGTACCTCGTACTGAAAGTAGTAAGGGAAGATTCCGCGTGTGGGCACACGCGTGTATCAACTGCTGTGTGTTACTTATCATTTGGCGACCTTGTGCGCTGGCTTACTTTCTGCCTTGCCAGCGCTGCGGAGGTAACATGGCGCCAGGATTCCGGCTTATGGGGATAGGGGCGCCGCCTCCCTCTGGATTAGGCTCCCTATCCCTTCTGAGATGTATATGAAGTATAGAACTAATGATAACCAACATATTCACCAACGGGTCCGTAGGGTTTACTTATGCATGTAGAATCACTAGGTGTCACTTACACGATTTTGAAGATTTAAACGTCTTGGACAAACGGGTTATATAGTGTAATGGTATTACACATATACTTACTTAGTGACACATATACTAGAAATTCGGTAGCACACCCTACTTTGGAGTTTGGATTTATTTGCTTGCATACAAAGGCAAGTTTCACTACTTTTTCTCAAAAGCATGCGTCTCAGGGTGAGACAACTTTGATAAACGTTTTCTAGTCCGGTTTGGGACTATTGGTATATCTCGGGTTGAGATGTTTTGACTCCTGTGGTGGGTCAGGTTTTTGTTACGAATCCTCGGGAGGATTACGCTTTGATCAGTTTAAAACTTATTGATCATTTGTGAACTAAACATTCTATCACTGGAAAAGTCCTTGCATATTATTGGGTTAATCATGGGCATGAATCCAGCGCATTTACTTATTCACTTTCTTTACCTTGTGAACTCACCAACATTGTTTGTTGACCCACAATATACATGCTTTTGCAGGTAGTTAGCTTCCGGTGCCACGATTAGAAAGCACTGCACACTTCATTGCATTTGAGTCTTGGGCATACACCTAAATTACATGTTATGCTATTACATTTTCCTTCATATGGTTTTAATTTGGGCGCGTTGTTTTGCGCATGGTTTTTAAAAGGTTTAAATTTGGTTTACGCTTCCGCAACTTAACTAAACTTGATTTTTGAAAACGAACTAAATGGTTTGGGCATTTAGAGTTCGTTCATATGACTTATGGCTATAGGATCCTGGTATGTCATGCGCCTCACGGTATAAACCCCGCAGTGGAAATTTGAGGGTGTGACAGATTGGTATCAGAGCCATTGGTTATTGTGAACTAGGGTTGCATGTTGAATCTAGTCTATAATCATCATAGCATAAGTACACTCACAACTTAAGTGCACAACAAGCTTTTAGCTACATATATCTACAACATATGATTTCGGGAGATATGTTATCTTCTAGTTCTAGACCTAATTCTGAACACGTCAATGGTGGGAACCCAGGGTTACACCAGGTGGCGCATTACTGGGAGTAGTATCCTAACAAATCTCGTGGATGAGGAAACAACAATTGTACAGGGGAGAAATCCCTTGCGAGCGTTGTGGCGCACGTACACAGGAAAACTGCACGGTGTGCATGACGTGATACCATTAAACCGAATCAAATTCAAATACTAAGACTTATCCTTTTGCACTGAGCAAGGAAACAATTAGTTTATGTTCCTTTTTATTTGATCTTTCTTACTCTCATTTGAAACTCAGACGAGACTGGGTTACTCATATAGAATTTTATCCTTACTCTAGTACATTTACGCCCTGTACGAGCAAGCGATACATGATATACGTGTCACTGTTCCTCGTGAGTATATAGTAGACTCATGGGAACACATCAGATCGGGGCTTCTTACACACACTCTTGAGGAGTTATGTAAGGCCTGCAATGCGGTGCAATATCTCAAAGGAAGACGAAACCTACCAGAGACCGATAGCCACGATTGGAGGAACGAGTGGTGCAGTTAACCACTAAGCTGGCTTACATAGGATTGGAGAAGGAGACTGTACGTGATGAGATCCATATAACACTGACACCAAGAAAGAGGAAGAAGAAGGGATGGAAGGGGAACCTGAGCAAGGCGAGCACATGGAAAGTGAGGATGAATGCTCTACTATCTAGACAGAGCATGGCGACAATTGGCTCTTACCTTTACTTACCTGTCTTTTCATTCCTTTCCCTTTGTTAACCTAGATAAGACTGAGTTCTTATGATTAACGATAGGGTAGTTGAGGCCCTCGCAACTTTCCAAGCTAGTAAAGATCCATTTTGCTAAATCACTCGTTTCTCCTGACTTCCACATTTGAACTTTCTTATACCTTGAACGCACATGCCACAACAACAACCTGCCATCGTATTTTCAAGCCCTTTATTGGTTGTAGACCTCGATAACTCCAACGGAACTGACGGAGACCGTCTGATTGCTTCGATAGTATAAGTCTTTGCCATGTGCATTTGCCCCAGGCAGGATGGGGTAAGGTATGCTACATGCACACTCGATGAGTTACAGATACATGGATGGAGAACGTGACACCCTGTGATGTAACCTAAAAAAATTGTTATATAAAGACGGATGGGTCTAAGATCCACGCCTACACTACCAAGCTACAGGAGTTAGATACCATATGCTCGAATCTAATTAACCAACTTTACCAGTGGATCGAATTTCATACCAAAAGGGGTGGGTCCCTTAGATTCGTGGCTTGGCCATTGCAGCTCACCTATCTAGAATCTAACCAATCTTTCACCTGGCTCATAAACTCACTAATGAGGCTGTTGAGCATGGTACTTTTTCGAAGCATGGTGCTTCATCTTCTACTTTTGGTGATAGCAAAAGAACGTGGGATAGTGTGAGGTATAAGTCCTTCAACAACAACAACCACAACGGTAACAACAACAATGGGGCTCGTGGAAGAGCATTTGTGATTGGCTTTGGGAAGCTAGGACTGATAACAATGTCGTGACGGGTACGTGTTCCTTGAATGACACTCTTGCCTCTATTTTATATGATACTGGTGCGGACTATAGTTTTGTGTCATCAAAACTTAGCAAACAACTACGGATGGGAAGCCTGTTGAGGTAACCCATATTCATCGTGACTGTAAGCTCGAGCTAGATGGGTAATTGTTTGCCATCAGCCTTCTACCTATCACCCTATGAAGGTTTGATCTCGTGGTTGGCATGGACTGGTTGTCCAAGCAACGCACTTAAATTCTCTGTCAGGAGAAGATTGTTCGTATCCCCCTCCCAAGTGGAGAACTTTTATCTATTCAGGGTGATCGTGGTGGTGCCATGGTGGGCATCATCATCTCGTTCATGAAAGCCCAGAAGTGTATTCGAAAGGGCTGTACAGCCATTCTGGCTAACATATTTGACACTCGAGCAGAAACTGAAACTAAGATTGAGGACATCTCACTAGTCCGAGATTTCCCAGATGAACTACCTGGACTTCCACCTGTTCGTCAAGTGGAGTTTCAAATTGATCTTGCGCATGGAGAAGCTCCAGTTGCACGCGCACCATATCGCCTGGCACTAGGCGAACTTCAAGAACTGTCTACCCAACTCCAAGAGCTATTGGATAAGGGCTTTACTAGACCTAGTTCTTCGCCATGGGGAGCTCCAGTTCTGTTTGTTAAGAAGAAAGATGGTAGTTTTCGCATGTGTATTGATTATCGGGAGTTGACGTGAGATGGAGGTATTCGGTAGGAAGATTTATCAATTTCAAGTAAGTTCTCGCACTTTAAACCATCCTTTTATCGTTCCCTAGGGCATGGTGATCGATAGGAATGTGGGAATTATGATTTTTATGTTAGGGTTTCGTTTTTTTCCAGATTTATATTGAAGTTAAGGAGGATTGGTGGTCATTGGATAAAGAACGGATAAAAAACGAAGGATTCCAGCGAGAAGGCAGGAAATCCGGCGGACTGTTCCGGCCACCGGCGGCCGCTCTGGAATCAGCCGGTGACGGAATTAGAATGGTAGGAAAGTTTGTCGTCTCGCGGTCGTGTGGATATATTATTTGAAGAAAACGGAGTTCGGATTATTGGGTTATGGGCTGCGTGAAGAGAGATGCGCAGAAACAGCGATTCCGGCCACTGTTTCGCTTTCCGGCAACTGTAGCGGCGGATTATGGCAACGGTAACTGGTGGGTTTGAAAGGGTTCGGCGGTACGAACGCGTGGACATATTATTCATCTAAAACGGAGTTCGTTTGGGTCTGTTTGGTTCTACTCGAATGTTGGCTTGCAAAATCGAACGAACTGGAGGACTGTTCTGCAATCTGGCAGCAGCGAAGGCGTTGGCGGCTGATGCCAATAATTTTCTGATGACGGGCATATCAAGACGAGGGCGTGGATATGTGGATCGCACCAAACGGAGTTTGTATGGTCAAGTTACGGACAAAACAAGGTTTGGTTCGCAATTTGTACGGGAGTTCTAAACAAACACGTATTGGACAACACGTACGCGAAGGTATTATTCAATACAACTTTATAATATTTATTGGGGGCTCTTTTGGTATGTGAGAAAATGACGGGGACGGCTTTCCGAAACGTTTTTCGGTAACGTTAAATTATGGATTTTTGTATTCGAATGGATATGTGGTTGCACGGTTCGGGACAGTATTAAGCTGAGTTTGTAGCTTGCTCACTGGAATAATGGATCGGGTATTTTGAGATATAGAGCTTGATGGGATGCTTTGTGTGACAGCAGGTTCACGTTTAAGGGGGGTACTCACGAGACAGTGTGCAAGAGGAAGGAAGCTTCGCAACCGGTGAGTTCTAGTCCCCCTATTTTTACGTTTTTATATATTATTTTGAGGCTATGATACATGCTTAAATGGTTTTTCGCAAATGTTAAGATGTCTCTTAAATTAGAGAGCTTTACGACTTTGATGTTTTTATGAACCTTTTCCAATGAGACGGTTCAATGAGTCAAGAGGTTTAGAGATACCCTTTGCAGTATATGTGTCGGTTCGAGCCATTTAGTCTCGTGCCGAGGTATCGTCAGGTTGGTTGTTTATCTTGTGGTAGTATAAAATGGGTTGTATAGTCGAGGCAATACGATTAGGGGTTCAGTATGAGAAAATGATTAGTTAAAGTCTTAGAATTAAATGAACGCGGTGATAATGGTTATAGGAGGTGTGTGGTTAATCCACGTTATAGTATGATGGGACCCCAGACATAGTGAATGTGTGTGTGGGTGCCTATATATTTTGTGTGATATAGCATCCCTGAGGTGCTGAAGCGGATTATTGGTAATGGTTCGTTACCTTCGGGGTGGCGACGGGTTGGTTGAGGTCGTCGATCTAAGTGGTGGTGTCGACGCGTCTATAAGGTCGTTACCTTCGGGGTGGCGACGGGTTACTAATGGTGTCGACGTGTCCATATGGTCATTACCCTCGGGGTGGTGACAGGTTGTTGAGTTGGGCTGGCAACGGGTTGTTACCTTCGGGGTGGCGACGGGTTGTCACAAGGCTAGTGCATATTTTTGTGACTTAACTAATATTGTGTGATAGGCTTCCCATTTTATGTGCTTTACGTTTTTGTGCTAGACGATGCGGTGGGTAATGTGTATTCAAGACGTGAATGTAAATTAATCGAGTTTCCTTGTGTTGTTTTGTACTAGTGGATTTCTTGTACAGTAGTGAGTCGTTTCTAGGAAAGAAGTCAGTTGCAATGACAAAGGGAAATGTAGAATGACAAGCAGGTCATGGGTAGAAGTGGCTGAGTTTGGTTAGCGGGTCAATGTGCCTAGAAACCACCACATAGTCGGTTGCCAGTTTGAGGGTAGTATGACTTAACGAGTTGGGTTTTATGTTGGGTCTTAATGATTATTGAGAGATTATAAACCAAGGTGCTTTTGTTAAACAAATAGACTGTTTTGTTATCAACTTTAACGTTTCAACTTAACTATTAGAACTCACTCAGCGTAGCTGACTTTTGCATATATGTTAGATTGTTTTGCATGTCGGATTGAGTTGGTAATGCATCTTGGCTAGCGGATGGGATTACTCATGATAGCATGGATGGCATTCGTAGTTTTTAAATTTATTAGCAAACTATTTTTTTTAAAACAATTTGTACTGTTTTAATTATTTTTCCGCTGCGTGATTTTATTAAAATTGTTGATTTTAAAACCGTACACTGTAATGAGACCCAACGGTAGGGTCCCCGGGTTTGGGGCCTTACAAACAAGAACAAGAGGAAAAGAGATGAGTTGAGATGTGTTGGTGCAAGAAATGAAGGTGGTGGGGAGGCTCCTTATATAGGCGATGGATGCGGACAAGAGGGCATATATTTGGCAAATGACTCACCCTAGATTGGTGCATTGTTTAGGAGCTTAATCATTAATGTGTGTAAGGTTATGTCAAACAAAATGTGGCATGCATTCCTTTAGCTTTTGCCAATTGGTTTGATCAATCAAGGAAGGGAAAGTTGTCTTGTCATGGGAGTGAGTTTCATGCTTGGCTTCTTATCTATTTTAGTGAAACTTGAGAACTAAACATTCCATCCTCTCATGCTCCTTGTTTTCGGCCGATTAGCATGAAGTGCATACATTAATGAGAAAACTTATCAAGCCTACCTAGTTGGGAGTGCAAGAGGTCTAATGTTTAGGAATGATAAAAGAGGTTGATAGTGATATTCAAGGATTTGTCTAGTCCTACATGTGTTTCGGCAGAAGACAAGGCAAGGAAGGAAGAAGTACAAGATATCCTTACATGTGTTGTCATTGGTATGTCAAGTCCCTTTCGAATGGAAGCTTGTTGTTTGTTGTAGAGAGCCGATTGGTTAGAAGCTTTGTAGGAGTGAAAGGGACATTTCCTAGGATCATGGGTTTTGTTTGTTACTTGGATGTTGATAGATCATGGGAGGTTTCGTCATTACATGGCATGCATG
This sequence comes from Ambrosia x helenae, assembly GCA_030844895.1. Taxonomy (NCBI): domain Eukaryota; kingdom Viridiplantae; phylum Streptophyta; class Magnoliopsida; order Asterales; family Asteraceae; genus Ambrosia; species Ambrosia x helenae. The sequence continues at coordinate 24,454,647 of CM061227.1, read as the reverse complement.
TGTGGAAAGGGACATGTCATGTAGACAATGATAGTTCAAGTGATGGTGATAGTTCTATGTCTTACAATTTGGCCGAAAGAAGACAAGGGAAGAAGCAAGGCATGATGTTCTGGATGATAGTGATAGTTCATGGGTTTCATGAGTTGGCAATCCTTGTCTATTGTGTAAGATTTTGTCTTATCTATAATACACACATGTTTTATATATATATATATATATATCTATATATTTATGCATACATATGTGTGTGTTTACATGTCCATTGTCTTGTCCCCATCATAAATATATAATCACATGGTAATATGAATATATATATATATATATATATACATATTGTATTTAGCCTATCATACATGTGTGTGAAATGTGTAAATGTATAATATTGAACTAAGTATTTATTCTACGCATGTGTATTTGCTAAAAAAATATAGTTTTAGTCTTATAAAATCCATACGCTTTTGTTGATTCTTATGATGGTCATTGTGTTCGAGTAGAGTTTTATTTTCACATAATCATTCAAATAATGAGGCGCACCAATACACTTATTCTAAACACATAGTGAAATAAACCAGTTAATTGTACAGGCTCGACTAGCGAATTTTTTTTGCGGGTGTCACAGAGACTTTGGTCACATCACTGAAGATTACATCGCCTTGAGAACGGAGATAGCATATTTTCTAACCAAAGGTCATCTTAAGTGTCTCCTAGGCAAGAAGAAGCCAAGGATTCAGGATGGCACCAATATCCCAGAGAGAGCAGCATCACCTCCTAACGATGTTGGCATAATTAACTTCATTTCGTGTGGTTCAGACATTTGTGGAACATCTTATTCAGCTACTAAAAGACATGCAAGAGAGTTGAAATCAGAGAAAAGAGAAAGACCCACAAAGATTACCATCCTAACAACTTCAAAAGTGATCAGTTTTGAAGAAGAAGACAGAGAAAATATCCTTGAGCCTCATCATGATGGTTTAGTTATAACTTTATACATTGCTAATCACTTTGTTTACATGATTCTTGTAGATGGTGGAAGCTCAGTCAATATAATACAGCTAAAAGCCCTCAAGAGAATGAACATCCCAGAATATGAAATAGTTTCCAGGTCGTCAGTCCTGGTTGGCTTTAGTGGAGAGACTAAGAGTACAAAGGGTGATATAAAGCTACTGGTATATGTAGAGGGAGTAAATTCTATCCAGAGATTCTGTGTGATAGATTCTCTATCCTGCTATAATGTCATCCTAGGGAGACCTTGGATACTTGACATGAAGGCAGTACCTTCAACATATCACTAGTGTGTAAAGCTACCAACAACACCATGGGGAGTTGTTAAAGTCAACAGCGATCAACAAGAAGCCAAGGATTGCTATACTACTTCAATGAAGGCTTCGTCAAGACAAGCATAGCAATTACAGAAAGATGCATAGTGCCATCCTCAGGATGTCAAGGCACATCCTGACCATGATGTAAAGGTTGTTTGCCTAGACGAGAACAACAAGGATATCACTGTGCAAATTGGTAAGAACATTCCTCATGATATTAAACAATCACTAATTTCATTTCTAAAATGCAGGATGTCAACATTTGCATGGAAGCATGAAGATATGACAGGCATCTCCAAGGATGTCATTACCCACAAACTTGGGATTGATAAAAGCTTCAAACCCATCAAACAGAAACGAAGAAAATTTGCACCAGAAAGGAATACCATCATACAAGAAGAGGTGGTGGACAGATTGCTGAAATCCACGATGATTAGGGAAGTAAAATTCCCAAGATGGCTGGCAAACGTGGTAGTGGTATATAAGAAAAATGGGAAGTGGAGAGTACGTGTAGACTACACAAACCTCAACAAAGCCTGTCCAAAAGACCCATTTCCATTACCACACATAAATTCGATGGTGGATGCCACAGCAGGCCATGAGATGTTAACATTCATGGATACATCCTCAGGATTTCAACAAATCCAAATGGAGCCGAATGACCAAGAGGATAAAGCATTTATGACCCCATCAGGTATATATTGTTATATAGCTATGCCATTTGGACTAAAAAATGCAGGTGCAACATACCAAAGGCTAGTGAATATGATGTTTAAGGAAAAGATTGGGGACACAATGGAAGTTTACATCGACGACATGGTGGTTAAATCCAAGAAGGCAGAAAACCATCTTCAGGATCTCAAGGAAGCCTTTGACATCTTGGATGCCTACAATATGAAGTTGAATCCAGCCAAATGTCATTTTGGAGTTGGTTCTGGAAAATTTCATGGATATCTAGTAACTAAAAGAGGGATAGAAGCCAGCCCTGAACAAATAAAGGCCATCCTTGACCTCAAATCTCCAACAAATGTCAATGATGTACAAAGATTAACCGTCAGGATAGCGGTATTAAACAGATTCATCTCAAAGTCCTCAGAAAAATGCAAGGAGTTCTATGATATCATGAAAAAGAACAACAAATATGACTGGGGACAGAAGCATGAGAATGCATTGAAGAAGCTGAAGGAATATCTTGCAGCAGCTCCACTACTGATGAAACCTGAGGATGGTGAACCTCTCAAGCTATACCTTGTAGTTTCTAGAAATGCAATAAGTGTTGTTTTGGTAAAAGACTATGAGGGGCAACAACATCCTATCTACTATGTAAGTAAAACACTATTAGATGCTGAAACTAGGTATTCACATCTTGAAAAACTCATTTTAGCTTTAATAATGGCATCTACCAAGTTAAGGCATTATTTTAAAACACATAGGATACATGTTCAAACTAATTACCCTATTAAAATGTACATAGAAAACCAGAAATGTAAGGAAGAATAGCAAAATGGTCGGTAAAATTGAGTGCCTTTGACTTGGTATATGAGCCTAGAAATGCAATCAAATCATAGGCTCTAGCAGATTTTGTGGCTGATTTCAGTAGTGACATCCTAAGTGAAGTAGAGTCTAAAGTTCAACAATTGAATGAAAACTTACGAAAATGGATTCTATACACTGATGGTGCTTCAAATGCAAGAGGTACAGGGTTAGGATTACTACTAAAATCACCACAAGGGGACATAATACCCCATGCTATTAGATGTGCATTTCAATCTACCAATAATAAGGCAGAATATGAAGCTCTCTTTGCTGGTTTACAACTTGCTAAGGATATGCACATTTCAAATTTACAATTATTTGTTGATTCCTTATTGATTACTAACCATTTTATTGGATCTTATGCAGTAAAAGGTCAGAAATTAGTTATTTATCTTGAAATAGTTAAAAAACGTTATCAACTTCTTTTGTAGAATTCACATTATCACAGGTACCTAAGGAAGAAAATGATGAAGCTGATGCCTTGGCAAATCTAGGATCTTCTTTAAATTTACCTGAAGGATCCAAGATTCCCATTATCCACATCCTGAAGCCAACAATTGAAGAGTGGCATACTGAGGATTGTTCATGACGATTCATCCTGGATGACTCCTATAATAAAATATTTTTACTAGAGGATGTCATCCCTGATGGAGAAAATGCAAAAGCTTTTAGGATGAAGGTATCAAAATTTACTATCATAGATAATATTTTGTATAGAAAATCCCTTGCAGGTCCATATTTGAGATGTCTCAACAAGGAAGAAGCAAATGAAGTTCTTAAAGACATCCTTGAAGGAGATTGTGGAAATCACACAGGAGGAAGATCTTTTTACTCGAAGACACTTAGGACAGGATACTACTGGCTAACCATGAAGAAGGATGCCATGTCATATTCTCAAAAGTGTGACCCATGTCAAAGGCATAGTAACATCCTACACCAGCCTGCTGAACCATTACATCCTATTATTTCACCATGGTCTTTCACGAAATGGGGATTAGATATAGTAGGAAAATTACCCATAGCTCCTCGTGGAAAGGTGTTCATGTTGGTAATGACTGATTACTTCTCAAAATGGATCGAAGCTGAAGCATTCGTACAAGTCAGGGACAAAGAAGTGGTGTCATTCATCAAGAGGAATATCATAACAAGATTTGGAGCGCCAGCTAAAACCATTTGTGACAACGGTTCTCAATTCATCAGCAAATGGACGACTAACTTTCGTGAGAGCTGGAGGATCAAGATGATAACTTCAGCACTAGTCCATCCTCAGGCTAATGGACAAGCAGAATCTTCAAATAAAATCATTGTCAACAACTTGAAAAAAAAGCTTGGGGAAAAGAAAGGGAAATGGTCAGAAGAACTTCCATTTGTACTTTGGGCTGATAGGACTACCTCCAAGAATGCAACAGGTCAAACACCATTCTCCCTAGTCTTTGGAACGAAAGCAATGCTACCAATAGAGATGGTCATGCCTACAGCCAGAAGACATCTTCAGGATGCAACTACCAACTCGGAAGCACTATTACAGGATTTGGGAACTGTGGATGAACTCATGGATGCTGCTAAATTAAGGATGGCAGCTCATCAACAAAGGATCGCTAAAGCCTACAACAAAAATACAAGGATAAGAGATTTCAAGAAGGAGATGTGGTATTAAGGAAAGCCTTTCAAAATACAATAAAACCAAGTGATGGCAAGCTAGCTTCTAAATGGGAAGGACCATACATAATAGATTCCGAAGCTGGCAAAGGAGCATATTGGCTATCGACGATGGAAGGAGAAATTCTACCAAGAGCATGGAATGCAATTCATTTGAAATATTACCACTTATAAGATTGCATGTGACTAATCTCTCTAGAAGAGAAACCATGGTTAGGATTACTGGTAGGATGAAGGTGAAGGCTAACAAAGATGAATCATCTCCATATGTAAGTACTTATTCTTAACCTATTTCAATCGTTTATATTTTTACTAAACATGTTCTAGAAATAGTCCATCCAGAGAATTTTGCAGTACCATCCTGAAGAAGGAACGTTTCGAAGACTAGACGGTTGGCCACCCTCTCCTCCATTAAGGTGTCTGACACCTTCCTAAGGTTTAAAGGTTTTCACCTTTCTCATTGGGTTAGCAACTCCGCTTGGTGCGCACGTTGTTCATGTATATTTGCAGGATGGTGGGACCAGTCCATGTAAAAGTGGCTGACAATTTCATCATTTTGGAGATATATATTGAACTCTTAAGGTTTAGACATTTTTCAATGTCTCTTACGTATTTGGCCTAGTCGCCAAGGCCTTGTCGCCAGCTATTCCTAAGATATTACAATAGGCCTTGTCGCCAGTAATCCTCAAGATGCTACATATTGGTCTTGTCATCAAGTTATTCTAAATGGGCTTGACCCCAGTTTATTCAAAGGCCTAGTGGCCAGTATAATAACAATGTTTGCCTTTATACAGGTTATTGTTAAAGTTTATTCTTGAAAAAGGATAAAAAAAACTCAAAGTTTATCTTAAATATATTACACTGAGGACATCCTCAGAATATTGAAGACCATCCTGAGGATGACAAAGGAAGAAGAACTGGGGACATCCTTAGGATGTCAGGAGTAACTTCATCACACTATGAAGACTAATTGATGAAAGAAGATGAAGGTAATATTTGTATTATTCCTTTATACTTGACATTTGTTGATGTTTGCAAGATATCAAAAGAATCAAAAAAGGAACACAAGGATGTAGCGTCAAAAGCAGTTACCATATTATTTATATAGTATAGCCAAAATTTGATGCCAACCCCTGGCTTCATCCAATACCAGGACCCATCCACTAGGGGTCAACATCTACAGTCCATGTCAGAAGAAGATTTGGGGCTTCATCTTGAAACCAAGATCCCTCCACCCCAACTCTTTCATTATTTATACAAGCATAAAAAAGTAAATTGTTTTTGTTCAATCACAAACTACCATCATAAACAACCACAAATATTCTAAAAAATGGGTTCCAGCCTAGTCATTATATCCTTCATCGCCCACTTGTAACTCCTTCACCACTTCAGCCACCTTAGCTTCAGCTTCCTTCACCTCTGCATCCTCAGGATCAGCATCAGCATCAGGAATAGGCTCATAAACCACCTCTTTGACACCCAGACTCCCGATCTTCTCCTGCATAGTCTTGGACTGCTCAGATTTCACCATTTTGACCTCATTCTTCACCTTGCTCATCTCTTTCTTAAGATGCTTGCTCTTTTCCTGAAGCAATCTTCTTCATATCTTCCAGGCTGGCCTTGGTGTCATTCATCTCCTTAGCTACTTCATCCAGGGACCTCAGAAGATATTCATGTCCCTACAAGAGAAAAAGAACAAGTAAGTATTTTCTCTTTAATATTTGTATAAATATGTTATGCCATCTTCAGGATAGCATCATACTTGATGAATGAACTGGGAAATCTTTCCCAAGACATCCTAAAAACTGAGACTTTCAAAGGAGTAGTCTCTCGGGCTGAGGTAGAGGCATTAGCAGTCTTCCTCTTCTTAGAGGATGCAAGTGCCCTTGACTTAGTAGGAGGATGAGAGCTAGTCATCTTCGAGCTGGATGGCGAAGTGATCTTGGTTGCCTTGACATCCTGACTGTCAATATCATCAAGGTCGAAGAAGGTGGATTTCTTTGCTAAAAATAGTAAAGAAATACAGGTTTAGACATGTACACATAACAAGACAAAAGCATCCTCAGGATGTAACAGGTAATACTTACCAGACATCTTCGTGGCTTGAGTAGTAATTGTTGGTGGTGAAATCTTCAGGATAGCACTAACCTATATTTTCTATAGCATCCTCAGGATACTGAAGGACTGGTCAGGCTTCAGGATGTAACAGTATTCTGACTTATGTGCATCCTGAGGATAGACTAACAAACTATCTTATTGTTATATGAATGCAGGATGATTTTACCTCATATTCTCTAAGTAACATCCTCAGGAAGCTAAAGGACTAAGCAGGGTTCAGGATGTAACAGTGTTCTCACCTCTGTGTATCCTGAGGATGGACTAATGAATTATCTTATTATGATATTATTGTAGGTACACTTAATCAATATTAAGGCTTGTAACTCCTCCCTAACGGCTATATTGACTCATTTAAGTTAGAGGAGGTGATCATTGAAGAGCTATGCGTGTGGAACAAGTCCAAGCTCAAAGAAGAAGTAAAACTTGTAACCGACAAGCATTAAATATAAGAGAGAAAGGAGGAAACAGCCATATAACAACTATATTCAGTTGAAACAACTGCTACAACGGTCATATTCAGTTGAAACAACACAACGGTCACCTGAAATAGTCCACAAGATCATTAAACACGGCGGATATCATGGGATTCAGTATTTACTTTCGTGTAACTATAAATAGGGGTGATCAAATGAGTCTAGGACACTACTTCTCACTTGCTTAACACTTCATAGGACACCTTGTAAGTGCATTATTCATGTATGTCCCCAGCTAGTTATCCAGTACTGAATGTCGAAAGTTCAGATAATCAGAAAAACGACCAAGACTTTAGCTTGAAGATACATTCGACCAGTCGGGAGGTCGAATGTAGTTTATTATAGGTCGAAGGTAGATTGAATGATAGAGAAGGTTTCATTCGTACCCACAAGGGGTCGAATGAACACATTCGACCTTATGAAATGGGCGAATGTGGGAGCTTATAAATAGGGAAAAGTTAGTTATTTTTAGGTGAGAGTTATCATTTGAGCTTTTCCCTAGTTTGTGTGTGTGATATTCTCTGTATTAGGTCTAGGATTTCATCTGTAATCATTGATATTTGATCTAATACAAGAGTAAAGTTATGGAAATTGCTCAGTGATTCGTTATCTATTTTCATCACGATTGGTACGGTTTATTTCTGAATCATTTTGAACAACCAGAGGGGATTCTGCACCCTACGGTTGGTATTCGTGAGGTCACGGTTCGTGATTACGATCTTAAATGAATTCTCAATTGGTATCAGAGCATAGGCTCGATTTCACGATTGCAAATTGATCTGAATTGATGAAAACATATTAGAATTCAGGTTTAAAAGTTTAAAACCCTAGAAATTTTGAAGCTTTTCATAAAAACATGGTTTTTGATTGAATTGGAGTTGAGTTTGATGTTATTATCAAAAATTCTTTCACAAATGTTTGTCTAAATTGAAATCCGCACAAAACCTATCCAAAATCATTACATTTGGTGAAAATTTTGTCAAAAACCGATCAGATTCGTGTTCTTGATGTTGAAGATGATGAACAGACTTGAAAAGGTCGAATGTGAGCTTCGAGGGGTCGAACCTAGAGTATTTTAGGTCGAACCAAATTTTTCAGTGTGTACTGTTTGTTCATTCGACCATTTCTTGTTCATTCGACCTTACGGGAGGTCGAAAGTGGAATTTTAGTGGTCGAAAGTGAGTCAGTGTTTTTCAAGTTTCACATTCGAGTCAGATTAAAGGGTCGAACCTAGTTATTTCCACATTCGAACCCTCGATTACGTTTCTGAAGGTCGAACCAAGATTGAGATACATTCGACCCTTTTAAAAGGTCGAATAAGTCTATATTTTTCCAGGTTCGAACCCACGAATATTTGGATAATATTTTCTAAATTTTAAGGTGTAAAAAAATTTTGAAAATTTCTGAAAAAATTTTTGTTGAAATTTTTTAAATAATTTTTGTTGAAAAATGATAAATTACTTGGCTATGTCAAGAACTGATGATCAAATAAAAGCTCAGATAGAAGCTGGACGACAACAATCACAAATCTCTCAAGTTGACAACATTTGGGGATTTCCAATGACACCTAGACCTATTGGTGATTATTTTGGAAACATACTAGCTCCAACTGTGCAACCAACTGATAAAATGGTACATGGTGACAAGTGTGTTAACAGAGAAAGTGTCAAAAGTGATGTTGTGTGTCTTGCTAAGCAAATGAGGAATGATGATTCAAGTGAATTGTCAAAGAGCGATTTGAGTTCTGATACAAGTTCAGAACGAGTGAATCAAGAGGAAGTGATACATCAAATGTTGATGTAAATTCTGAGAATGGTAATAGTACAGATGCTGAGGTAAATTCAAAAACTGAATGTGCTAATTGTTCTGATTGTATCAAATTGAAAAATTAAGTGTTGAAACTTCTTAAGGACAAACAGAACTTAACAAATAAACTTGAAAGATTTCAAATTGAAAATAAAATTTTGGCAAATAATGAAAGACATTTTATGAATCAAATTGAATCTTTTAAGAAAGAGATTTCAGAACTCCATGAAACTATTTCAAAGAGTAATTTCTCATCAGAGTTAGATGTCACAACATCTTGCATTGTTGATCTTGACTCTGAGATGAAACCAGTGTTTGAAGAGAAAACTGAAAATGAGGTAGTAACTTCAGAACCTGAATCTGAAGAGAAACCCATATTCAAGTTTCCTGAAGGAGTTGAAGGATCATATATGTTGGAAGGACAGGACAAATTGATTTTCAACAAAGATTTTCCAATTGATAATATCGAACAATCGTTACTTAAATGTATCTTTGTCGATAATAATAATTTGATAAATCAATTTAGAAATCAATTTGATCATTTACATTTTAAACTCAGTCCTAACCAACATGAGAAGAAAATGGATCAGTCTGGGAACAAAAAGAAAAATCAAAAGACAAAAGGACCAAAACCAAACAAATCGAAAGGTAATGATCAGATGAAAAACTCTTATCATAAGAATTCAAAAAGTTTTTCATCTAGAACACGTGACTTTTATGATTCTCAAGTCACTCTCGATTTGATGGTTATTGGAGAAACAACTCACCACAGTATTCTCATGGTTATGTTGAATGGAGAAGTTGTTTTGAATGTGGTGAAGTTGGTCATATTGCTACTCATTGTCCCTACTGGTATTGGGATGAAGGGTATGCATGTGATTTTGTGGAATATAGGTCTTGTTATAACTGCGGAGAGTGTGGGCATTTAGTTGTTGCCTGTCCGTATGTTAAACAGAAAAAGACCGAAGTGAAATTTGCTAAAAATTCAGGCAATGTCAAAAAGCCTGTATCCCCAAAACCAACCAAGAAACAAAAGGGGAAACAGGTTGTGTATGACAATCGTAACAAAATTGCCTTGAATAAAAATGGAGATTGTGATAGGATTGCTAAGGTAAGGGGGAGTTCTAAGGCTAAGCCTAATAATAACTCTAAACCTGGATCTTCATCAGTTAAGTCTGAGAAGATTCCAAACAATGTTCAAAAGTAGGTTTCAAATAAGAAATCTGAAAACTCAACAATCAAAACGATTTCAACAAAGTCTAAAATAAAATCTGAACGTGTTTGGAAACCCAAATCACTATCTAAATCAATAGCAATTTCTACTTCAAATCAATCCATTGAAAAACCAATTGATTTTTCAAAAGGAGAATGGATTGATGTTTCGAGGATTGATGACCTTGGACGACCCATCATTGTGAAGGGATGGGTTCCTCTCTCCTACTAATTGTTTAACAAATGTGTAGCTTATTCCAGACAGATCTATTATCTATCTTTTGATAGTTGCTAGTGAAGCATCTGTATACAATATATTTATTGGAGAGGTGAAGGTCAAAGAAGGGATATTGAAAAAGGAAAACATGATTTAAACAGAGAGGAGAGTATTTGTCGTCTGTTTCCTACCTGTGAAGCTGGAAAACGTTGCAATCTCATGCAATTGCTCTCAGGTTTTGAATTTCTATAACAGATGCACCAAAACGGTTTATTCTAAACTCTCTTATCTTTGTCAATGGTTTGCTAATTGAAATAACAAAGTGAGTCAAGTAATCTGAGTGGAAAATGTTTTTTGAAACTCAATGAGTAAACCTCATCGGATATCATTTTATTTTGTTTTTCTTCAAAGTTTAAAAAAAAATCGAGGGGGAAAAAATTTCAGAAAAATCAAATTAAAATTTCTAAAAATCCAAAATGAGTTTTCCTAGAGAAAAATAGGAGATGATAGTACATCAGTGGACTGTCAGACTACTCTGAAAACAAATTGATGTTACAACATTGAGTAGCCACTACAATTATATATTGGTAGGCTTGAAATCAATATTTAAAGTTCAGCATGGTGATATAAACTTAAAATCAATAACTGATAATCATGTGGATCAACGTCTTGTTGGCATATGGTCTTGGTACCGAAATTTGGCTTGATAGATTGCCAAAATCAGAGGTTTCGGGTCGTTATATTGTTAGTTATCTGGGGATAGCCTAACTGAACTTTTGTCGTATTGATTTACGGACCTAGATCAGTCAGGGTATCATAACAAAAGATCTTTAATGACAAATCCTTAAGTTACCGAATGAGGAACTTAACATGTGTGATGATAATCTTTTAATGCATCGTATCAATACTATGATGAAAATCATGTATGATATTAGTCCTCACCCTGGTTGAGTGCATAAGTCGCTTTGAAGCATTAATTTGCTGACCTGTCACCGCTGTGCCTCATACCTTGTAACTAACGGATAACTACAATATAATCACGTGTTACAATGAAACTTTGTGCAATTCTTGATACGGGAATGTGTCGCGTGCACGGGGACCATAGATTTTTCAGTATTTAATATTACCATAATGTATCTGAAGTGCTGAACAATGAATGATGATTTTGGGTTTAAGTGGACAAACATACTGGCAATGGTTGTAGGATGCTCAATGTTAAATAGCAGAAAATTGATCAAAAAGAGTTTAGACTAACTGTTTCAATACTGATATGATCCTCTTACCGGAAGATTCACAAAAATATGTTTAGTTTATTTTTATGCAAATCTATTTGAAAATTCAAAAAGATTTTTGGTGTGTTTTAGCATAAACTTTGAAAAATCAAAATGTTTTACATTTCTGATTTATTTTTGATAACCGATAATGGGATACTTAATGTAAATGCTCAGATACTTAAAAGTTGAAAAAGACTGCAAATTTTCAAGTTTCTGGTAAAAATGGAAAATTTTTAATAGTTCAGGGGGAGAATTATTGAGGGTCAAAAGGAATGTGAAGAGTACTTCCGAGATTTTTGTCGTGTCTAACGCTAGTTGTAGTTAGTGCAGTTTTTAGTAAATTTTTCTGCAGAATCAAACACAACAGGAGCACTATTCAAGACTCATCGACAAAGCGTGTAACTGAACAAGACCCACACCTGAACATCAAGATCACCAAAACAACATAATTTAGTCAGGAGTGGTAAAGAAATGATTTAAGATCGAAGAATTCAAATTTGTTGTCTGTCTTCATCTATGGACCAACAAATGACAAAGCCAAGATTTCTTGAGTTTGTCTGAGATTTTGAAGCTTAATGCAAAGATAGACAAGAACTTCGACACAAACGTGCATGAAGATGGAAAGTTTTCAAGTCGTTCAAGACGATGAGATCAAGACATGAAGAATTGGTAACTTTCTGATTTGATACATCACTAGCTAGGTCCAAGGGGGAGATTGTAAGTGCATTATTCATGTATGTCCCCAGCTAGTGATCCAGTACTGAATGTCGAAGGTTCAGATAATCAGAAAAACAACCAAGACTTTAGCTTGAAGATACATTCGACCAGTCGGGAGGTCGAATGTAGTTTATTATAGGTCGAAGGTAGATCGAAAGATAGAGAAGGTTTCATTCGTACCCACAAGGGGTCGAATGAACAGATTCGACCTTATGAAAAGGGCGAATGTGGGAGCTTATAAATAGGGAAAATTTAGTTATTTTTAGGTGAGAGTTATCATTTGAGCTTTTCCCTAGTTTGTGTGTGTGATATTCTCTGTATTAGGTCTAGGATTTCATCTGTAATCATTGATATTTGATCTAATACAAGAGTAAAGTTATGGAAATTGCTCGGTGATTCGTTATCTGTTTTCATCACGATTGGTACGGTTTATTTCTGAATCATTTTGCACAACCGGAGGGGATTCCGCACCCTACGGTTGGTATTCGTGAGGTCACAGTTCGTGATTACGATCCTAAACGAATTCTCACACCTAATAATCTCTACACACACAGAACACTCATATTGTAATCTTAGATACTCGTTCATCACCTATCCAAAGTTGTACTATTTGTAGCTTATTAATATTAACAAACAAGGCAGGGACTTAGACTCCTCCTGAGGTTTTGTGCCGGCGATCTACGTTGATCAAGGGCTTTCCTCGTACATCGAGTGTCTTTCCTTTATTGCATTACATTTACATTCATTAATTTTTGCCTATTTCATCATTCTTTCAGACAGTTACATCCTCAGGATATAACTTTCCATCCTGACCAGTTTCAAAGCCATCCCGAGCATAGTTGTCATATTTTTACTTTTTAGCATCCTGATACACCATTTTCAGAATATAACTGACTCTTTAACATATTTTCACACATTTAGCACTCTACCTCACTTTTACTAATTTGGAATACAAAATTATTTCTACTAGGTAATTTTTGACCAAAACAATTTGGCGCCCACCGTGGGGCAAGTGGTGCTATTTTAACAAAAAACTTTGTTAAAACTTTTTCTCGTTTAATTCTTTTTTACAAAACTTGACAACTATGTCTTCCTCCCAGAAATCTGTGTCTTCTTCCATACCATCCGCAACCTCTGCCAAAAATGTGACTCTACCACCTCCTCCTACCTTTCCCAAGAGTTCTGCACAAATTACCAGGATTGTTGCTCCTAATACTGCTAGATCTGGGATGACAACATCTGGATCCACTCCTCCTGTTTTCGTGTCAAATGATGAGCTCCTTTCCATGTTTACAATGGTGAAGAATCAAATAAAGCAACAATAGGATACCAACCAGATGTTGATGAGAGAAATTCAATCTCTCAAAACATCCTCAAAGAGACCGGCTGAAGGTATGTGGACACCATTGCGGCCTAGAATGTTGGATTTCAATTCTGGCATCTCTAGGGGCATTCATCAAGGAGATTTCATCCCTATGAGCATTGGACTCTCTGCACCAGAAACTGTTTCAGCACCCAGGATGGCAACAACTAGAGATGCAGGATACACTGTCGAGCCATCTCGAGGATATGCTGTGGAGCCATCTCGATGACATACCATCGAACCATCCTGAGGATACAACAATGGTAACAATTTAAGTTCCATTACTTTTGCTACTAACGATGTTGCTTCTTTGCAGGATACAGGTATAATTCCACAGTTGGCAAGAGAGCTTCGGAAAATCAAGGATATGGTGTCTAGTGTGCCAAGGATAATACAGGCCATCCCTGAGGTATCTTCAGCATGTCATTGGGTGTCTCGCTTTGCACCTCCAATATGTGATGCTGAGATTCCAAAGAGATTCCAAACTCCAAGCATTAAGCTTTATGATGGATCTACTGATCCTGAAGAGCATGTAGCACAATACAAAGAAAGGATGGAAATAAACCCCATTCCAGCAAACTTGAAAGAAGCATGCTTATGCAAAGGATTTGGTTCTACCCTCACTGGTCCAGCCTTAAAATGGTTACTAAGTGTTCCTCCTTATTCTATTACTTCTTTTGCTCATTTAGTTAACATGTTTAACAATCAATTTTCTTGCAGTCGAACATTTGAACGTTTGACAAGTGATTTGTACAGGGTGACACAGCCACACGGAGAATCATTAAGGGAATATATCATAAGGTTTGGGAAGGAAGCACTTGATATCCCAAACCTAGATGTCACAACAGCAGTGCAAGCCTTCAAAATGGGGCTACAGAAGGATTCGCCTTTCTATAAAGAATTGGTGATGAACCCTTGTAGGAATCTCGATGAAGTTCGGAATAGAGCATTAAGATTCATCCGTCTTGAAGATGACAAGAAGATACAGGAGAGGATAGAGACATCCTCAAGATACAATGATCCCAATCGGAAGTCCACTTCCACATACGAGCCTTACAAACATGAACCGTATGCTAGGCCTGATAATAAAAAGGTTAATGTGGTCGAGGATGACGATGAAGAGGATTGTCCTAAACTTTCTGACTATTGTTTTTCTGTGGATGTAACAGGTTTAATGTACGCTATATAGGATCTTCGAGAAAAAGCAAGATGGCCAAGGAAAGATAACAAGTCAGGATGGAAGGACAAATCCAAATGGTGTGCTTTCCACGAAGATTTTGGACACGTTACTGAAGATTACATTGCTTTGAGAAAAGAAATAGCATATCTCCTAAGCAAGGGCCATCTTAAGGATCTGCTGGGTAAAAAGAAGTCAAAGATTCAGGATAGCACTAGCATCCCAGAAAGGGCAGCATCTCCACCCAAGGATGCTGGCCTTAGTAATTTTATTTCAGGAGGATCAGATATTTGTGGGACATCCTACTCAGCAGCCAAAAGGCATGCAAGAGAAATGAAATCAGAAAAAGGAGAAAGACCGACAAAGACTACCATCCTAACGAATGCAAAAGTGATTAGCTTTGAAGAAGAGGATTGAGAAAACGTTCTAGAGCCTCACCATGATGGTTTGGACATTACTTTATATATTGCTAACCATTTTGTTTGCAAGATATTAATAGATGGAGGGAGTTCAGTTAACATAATACATCTGGAAGCCCTCAAAAGGATGAACATCCCAGAGACCGAGATAGTGGCTAGATCATCTGTCTTGGTTGGCTTCAGTGGAGAGACCAAGAGCACAGTTGGTGATATTAAACTGCCTGTGTATGTCGAGGGAGTGAACTCTATCCAAAGATTCTGTGTGATAGATTCGTTATCCAGTTACAATGTTATCCTAGGGAGACCTTGGATACATGACATGAAAGCAGTTCCATCAACATATCACCAATGTGTAAAGCTACCAACTCCTTGGGGAGTCATCAAAGTCAACAATGACCAGCAAGAACCAAAGGATTGATACACCACATCAATGAAGGCTTCATCCCAGTGGAAACAAGCATAGCAGTTAAAGCAAGATGCATAGTGCCATCCCATTGTATTATAAAACAAATGGGCATCTATACATGATTTTGGAAAATCACTTGCAAACATATAAACTTGTGTCACCAAGATTCATTGATATGGGAGAACTTATACTCGTTTGGACATTGCTAGACTATCTCGGGGGACTTATGCATATAAAATGTCATAAATAATGCATGTAAAAATTAAACGTTGACTAGAAAGTGTACGGATTTTACCTGGCTAAGTGGCGGGTGTCACAAGAAGGGTATTCTGTACTTTCGTCGATTTCATGAGATTAAGACACTTCCATACTGGGCTGTGCGAGACGTTTGTAGACACTAGATAACATGTTTTGATCGTTCTTGCATTATTCATTATATAGCTGAAAAGATGACGAGGGAGAGTCACACCAAATGGGATTCATTTAGACCACAATTTCCAAAGAGAATTGTTCATCAGGAAATTGATCCGAAGAATGGTTTGCCTAAAGTGACTCTGAAGTATAAACCTCCAAAGGTTATGAAGAGGATTCCTTTGATGCCGATCCAACAACACTTCAGCAAAGATTTCACATTCTGGTATTATAATTGGAAAACCGATGAAGCTGTGATTGTGCTACATGACAAGAATCCGAAGCTAATGTGCAAGAAAATACACATGTTCGATCCAATGTGGCTGATTAATTGTGCAAAAGAAGATATCGACGCGTTGTATTATAATCAGATTCATTTTGACATTCAAGATCTAGAACCTGCTTGGATGTTTTAGAAAGTTGCTATATCCTGCTTTGCGTGGGGAGTTTATGCTGGATGTGATTATGAAAAGCTACTGGACAAGACGATGAAAGGTAGACCGGAACCTAAGAAGCGCTCATTATCAAAAGGAGAAACGAGTATGAGTGAAAGTGCTAAGAGAAAGATCAAGATTAAGCTAAGGAATGCCTAAACAATTCGAGCAATAGCCAAAGGGGAGTTTGTAAGTGCATATTGTGGTTATCGCTTTCGGATTGTACAAAGTTAGTCGAAGATTGTTCAAGTTTTGAAGACTCATTCGACCATACGTGGTCGAATGAAAAATTATACTAGGTCGAATATAGTTTATCTGGTCAAATGTAATAGTTTGTTTATGTTGGTCTTATTAAAACCCGCAAAGGGTCGAACGAACTCATTCGAACCTTGCATGGGTCGAATGAGCAGTCTATATATATGTTTAAGTTGTTTTGCAACAAAACATTCGGTTATTTTGTCAGGTGTGTTAGTGTATGTGTTCTAAGGTGTGTCTAGAAAGTTTTCTAAAGGTGTATTTTCATTAGTATCAAACATTGTATGGATTATCAACTTTATATTAATGAAAATCAGATTGAAAATGGATCTTAATGTGTTCGGATCTTGATTATTATCATTTTGCATGCGAATTAGGGTTTCCGCACCAGATTTGCTTATACTTGTGTGTGTTTATCAAAAACCGATCCTACAAAGTATAACTATTTAAAAATAATGGGGGTGGTTTGCTTAAAATAAGGGGAAATAGTTTAACTTTAATTTAATAAGCAAAAGTTGAGTAATGCTAAGGGAACTAAAGTGTAATTAAAATGGATATTAAAGTGTAAAAGTATTTTAATGACTAATTTACCCTCATTTTAAGGTTGTACATTGCCCATTAATGCAAAAAAAAGTTTTTAACTTTTACGTATCTAAAAATACCATTCACTCATGCATTATATCTAATATAGATATAGGTACTGTGATTGATAGATCCATATCAACATAAAAACAAATAAAAAATACACAATTTTACAAAGTCTTTTTAGTGAATTATTCATGTACAACATGATATACATTTGTTACGAAGACGATACAAACAAGAACTATCTTCATAACAAAGATTTTGTAGAGCAATTTGAGTAATCTATTTGGGCTTTCGTGCGGCTATCATAATAAATCGTCCATTTCTAACAAATGTGTAATCAACGAGTCCACAAGTTGAACACAGGTCTTTTAGTTCATGGTCAGATAGGTACATATTGCTCCCTGTTATCCGCCTAAAATTCTGCGGATACAAAATAAAGAATTCACACCATTTTCATGATTTTACGATGCGCAGGTCTTGTATTCAGTCATTGTTTTATTTTTTATCATTGTCAGAGTTTATTAATTTTTTGGGTGGGAAAGAGAAAGATCAAGGTGAAGGTCTACCTTGCGCATAAGCGATAAAAATGGTACAAGTGAAAATGGGCCATCTATTATGTAAGTGGTAGCAACAAAAACCCCTCCTGGACGAAGAATTCGACTTATTTCAGCTACCTGTTACACACATATTTTAAATAATTTAAAAAGAATATGAAAAATATTCAACCTATTCGCTAAAAAATATTCCATGTTAGCTCAATCTTACTTATCGCTAGTACAAAAGTGTGCAATAGTCGCGGCCATTTAAAGGAAAAGACGCGGGTTAAAATACAACCACGACTTTCGAAACCGAAATATCATATTCATCCCAATTTTATTACATATATAATAGGAGGGCACGGTTTGGATATCAAAAGACGCGTTGATGACACTCAACCGCGACTTATAATCGTCGACCCGCGACTTTTGATTACACCCGCGACCTATGATCATCATTATGAAACCCTACTTCACTCGACACTTCCTTAACTCTCAATCCTTCACTCTCAATCTTAGTTGCGATGCATGGGCTCTATTAAAAAAAAAAAAAAAAAAAAAGTGGGAGCAGAAGTCGCAATGCATGGATTTTAAGATTTATTTTTGGAATAATTCTGAAGACGCGGTAAATATCAGAAGTCGTGGTCGGCTGTTAGCGACTTTTGCACATTGTACAACTCACCTAAAGACGCGCCATATTAAGACGTGATTGTAGTACTCGTCTTTAACTATAAATGACCGCGAATAATGTCTCAGTTTTGTACCAGTGTATTTTCAACCCATTCAACCAGTTTATTTTGCCAGCTCTAACCATACAAATTCACCAAAAATAAGTAACTAAAATTCCACGTATGTAAAAACAAAGTGTAACATTTGGCTCACTTCACTTTAGCAGATTATTTGACATTTTATGAAATATTTAAAACTACCCTTCAGTAAAAGACAAACCATAGAAATATAGGATTAATCCTGTATCAACCGGCCATAAATAATAATAATAATAATAATAATAATAATAATAATAATAATAATAATAATAATAATAATAATAATAATAATAATAATTTTATTATTATTATTATTATTATTTTGAAAAGTATTTTTCTATGAATACTGCTAATTGCAAAAAAAAAGGTTATCAGCTTTGGTTCAGTTTTTATTAAGACTACGTATGAAAAGGTTTGATTTTGATATCGCATATGTGAACTAATAATCGTCGATAAATAACGATGTGTACTACCAACTTTTAACAATACTGAAGTGGACGAATTTTTCACGTTGGTTACGCAAATGAAAAAGTCAGACAATAGTTGCTTACCATTTTATGCAATCAACCATATACAAAACTAGGTAGTGTCTTAGTGGTGAGGTGAAATATAGCACTATAAGAAATCAATAAACAAACAAATATGAAAATAGAAAGATGTGTTTTCGAAGTACTTACGCCAGCAGATGGTGAGGGCCAACAATGAAGGGCTGCACCGGCATGCACAGCATCGATAGAACTTGAAGCGAATGGAAGTCGTGCAATATCAGCTCTAACCAATATTAAGTTCCTAAAAATACAGGATTGCATTAAAAATTCTTCCTAGCATATGAAAATGAAAGGTGACAATTTCAACGCTTTTATTTATGTATGACGACATGGGGTTATATTTTGCCTCATGATAACATGCCAATTAGTATTCTAATTGTATATATCCTTCTAATTCTAAATCATTTTAATAATACAGAATTAAATTGGATTTACATATTTGCAATGGTATTTATTTTTTCATTCCCGGACAAAGAAAATTACATTAAGATAACGAGCAGGCGGGCAACAAGCTGCGCCGCTAACCCTTTCTGAATAGCAAATCCTAATCTACTAAAAACGTAACCCTGCCCACCCGAATCCGAGACACTACTATGAATAACCCGTTGTACCCTGGTCAGGAAACGGGTAGCCTCTTGTGCCAATGAGTCAAAGGTATCAAAACCCAATGGTACAAAAACGTGCTGGTTCTCCTCGCAGGCTTTAGCATGTTTTTCTACCTTCTTTGCCTCTGCTTTCCGCACCGCTTGCCCTGCTACGAAGCCACTATCCCTTAACCCAACTAGGGGAGATACGCCTGTCAAGTCAACACAAGCATGCTTCCCCCCGGCCCATCCAAAGACAAGGAGATCTGCTGGTCGTAGGGTGGATCTCCCTTCTGCTGGATCCGAGAGGAAGTTCACAGGGGCCTCCTTTTTGGCTGAGATCCAGCACGTCTTAAAATGTCCCACAGAATGTCTCTAACCCAATCATGCCGATATTTGAAACCGGGTAACTCCTTACAATGAACCGCATGTTCCCCGTATTCATCCAGGCAGGCCTTACGACAAATCGGACAGATTGCATCCTCCTGGTACATGGGGATCATCAGACGATATTTAAGAATAGCCTTGTATTCAATAGCGGACATGCTTTGGCCTAGACCTTCGATCGGGATGACAGTCAGGAAATCTTGGGCGTGGGGGCTTTGGAAGCATTCAATAACTGCCCTCTGACGGGGGGACAGACCAAAAACTTCACCCAGACTTTGAGCGATTTTGCCAAAAAGGGCATTCGCCAAAGTTTTCTGAGGCTTTGGGGGGCGGTGTCCTTGTTAGAAAAACCTCCAATATCAAAACCTGGGAGATAGTCATTTAACTTTTCGAGAGCATGCACGTAGTCCAAGTCTGCGCCGAAAACCCCGTTATTTCGTAGGATGTGGTCTTGAAGGTTCCAGGACTGAGCTCGCGACGCCACAAATGCATACATGCCGACATCCTTCGCAGAGAGGAGACCTAATCCTCCCATACGCATCGGCAAAGATGCCATCCGCCACTGTAGGTCACCAAAAAAAGGCCCCCCCACATACCACAATATCTTCAATGGCTTCCCTTAGACCCTTGTCAAAATATGACACTGCTTCATCCATCATGGGGGGTTGGCAGGCCCGTAACCCAAAAAGCAACTTAGCAACCCCCATACAGGACCTGAGCAAGAGGAGTTCACTCTGGGGATGTCTAAGGCAGGGCAAGAGTTTCATAAGTTCAACCGCGCGCGATGCCCTCCGAGGAGCTTCACCCCCTTTTCTGGTCTACCAATCCCACTAGGAAAAAGCCTATCCCAAAGTTTCACCCCATTACAAGACGGCCAAAAAAACCTCTGTTTTCTTAATATTAAGCTGAAGCCCCAAGGATGGCCCCTCCAACCGGATAATATCTAAGGCTTTAGCAACTTCGGTGGCATCATTAAATCGTCCCATCATCCAGATACCACGCATGAAATGGGAGTTTACAATTTTCTTGTACCCGGAGAACCATAGGGTGTAAAGCAAGGGCCCTACTGAACCCCCGTAGTGGCCCCTATACAATCATTACCACAATACAACCTATCTGGCTGGGCATATAAGAACTGGACCCATGGATAAATAGACGGGCAATGTTGATGGACCTCTCGAAGAAGGGCAGTGCGGTCAATCATATAAAACGCGTTCGAAAAATCCACCGTGAGCATAGCCAAAGACCCGTCCGCATGGAAAGAGCTTAAGAACCTGTTCGCGCTGTGAAGCACCGCCTCCGCCCCATTAGGAGTTCTCACCCCAAATTGAAAGTCCCCAAGGTACTTAGCCATTTCCTTCCCGACCTTCCTCATAGCCACATTAGAAACTAATCTACGCCAAATGGCCCCTACTGCAATGGGCCAAATCCCATTATCAGGTTTCAATAAAGGGGTAAGGGGGCGAAGAAATGAATTCAGCTAGAATCCTTGGGCACAAACCACCTAGCCAAAGGTTGACGACTTCAGTAATAGCTGAGAGCAACCCCGTGGAAGTCACTGTCCCTTCTCCAGTAAGAGCGTCTAACAAATGTTGGGCCCTCAGACCGTCCCTCCCACAAGAAGTCCCTTTAGGGAAAGATTGGAGGCATCCAAGCACACAATCCATATCCACAATAAGGGCGGGCATAACGACAGAGTTGGCGGGCAAGGACGGAGGAGGCATCACCGGATGTTTGTCAATAAGGGCTTTCATGGTAGATTCCCCAAAAGGAGCAACCCCACTAGAACACAACACCTTAACGACAGCTGTGAAGTGACCGCCCCTAACTTTCCTCAGGCATTGTTTGACATTGGGGCTCTCTTCAGAAGGATCAATCCCCTTTACATCATGTGTAAAGAAAACACCTTCCCCCGCACTATCAAAAAGGGAAGAAACCAAATCTGCAAACCCAGAATCGTCTTTCCACAGGGAAAGCGCTTGCAGGATGCTACTACACTGCAAGCATTTCCTATTCCCAAACCTCCGCTCCGGTCTAGTGGACGGTTTGACCACCCGCAGAGTACACCTCGGCAATAAAAGCAATTTGACCCAACCTTCTACAGACCCTGGAGAGGCCACCACCTTTCGTAAGACACCTGTCAAGGCTTGGGCGAAAGCCAATCGACAGCTCGGGGGAATGCTCTTGACAGTTTGAATGGACAGAGAGAAAACCTTTTCAAGGAGGGACAAGTCCCCGACAACCCTTCCTGAAGGACCTGGTTCCAAATTAGCAGTCGTATGACGAGGTTTCTGAATCCCCACAATGAAATCTTCCACATCCCCTGTATTCACAGAGAAGGAGAAGACATTATCTGCGCCGTGATTACACATATTTTTTAGGAATATACACTTATATCTGTATAAACAATCCCTATCGTTTATTTATCATATTATACAAATTATGCGTGTGGAGGCGATACGGTTTCTGGGCGAACGCCACTCCCACCTGTATCAGCGTGGACCCGGTTCATACAACATAAGTCTAGACGCGTGGAAAGTACAAGAAAGTCACCGTTCAAAAAAAAAAAAAAAAAAACTCGACTAGGTCACTTTGAAAATTCCGAAACCCATACCATGAACAACCTTATTAGTTATTAGTATTTAAAGACTTTTCAAAAAAAAAAGTTATTAGTATTTAAAGAAACCTCCTCCCATTTAAACATGTATTAAATAACTTTTTTAACCCATTACTAGCCTTCCCATTTTACCACCTTTAGTGATAACTATCGGTGTTTCAAATTAATTGTAAAATTTAACATGATTCTATGTAAACCAGGTATGTACGTACTCTTGAGACATGTTTCGCTCCCGCTTGATGAAATTGTAACACTGCTTTAACATTGTCTCTGAAAAATCTAATGCAACAACAAGCGAAAATAGCCTGCTTTTTGCAAAAATCCTAGAGAAGATCCCACTTGCACAACTAGCGTCAATAATTCTTCCTCCGGTGACAGTCTTAAGATAATCTTTAATCATTTCAAACTGCAAAGAGATAGTAACAGAATAGTTTATATTTTCCACTTGATGAAAACTGATACTTACCGATATAAGTTAAAACATTCTCATGGTTAACACTAAAGATGGTAAAACGGGTATGTTCGGGTAAACAGGTAGTTTTTGAATGGATCCGGTCGGCCTGAACCAAATACTTTTCTTCTACATTCTAACTTTTTTAAGTTGATTATTGCGTCAGATATTATTAGGAGCTATTATGCCATTAAAAACACATTTTGATCTACTTTTAAAGGATCAAACATAACTTAAATCCGCCTATTACAGTGGCGGACTGAGGATTTATTTTCTGAGGGATTTAACCAAAGGAAGGGGGAATACACCAAACTTTGTTTTTTTAAGGAGGGAGGCTGCCCGCCACCTCCATGTGTATGTTCGCCAATGCGCCTGTTAATAAGTAAATGTCTAACTTGCTACATTTAGCGTAGGGATGAGATCGGTACCGCACCCGTACCGAAAATACCCGTACCGAATTTGTACAAAAGTTGGTACCGAGTACCGTACCGAATATATAGGTACGGTACGGTACCCGTTTGGTACCATTTTGTTATTTTTTTTCTTTTTGAGCACTCGTACGAGTACCAAGTAGGTAAACAATTACAAGTATCAATACTATACGGATACCAAATTGAAAATTTTGGTACGGGTACCAATATGGAACATGTACCAAATAGTTAAAATTGATACAAATACCATAAATACCATAATACGAAGTAAAACATATAATCAAATTCAATAATATATAGAATTCAGTACCCGTACCATTTTTACCCGTACTCGTACCCGTACCATTTTTACCCGTACCGATACCGAAAGTACCGAATACCGAAATCAGTAAAAGTGGGTACCGATACCTATACCAAGTACTCAAAATCGGTACGAGTACGGGTACCGGTACAGGTACGGTATGGGTACGGGTATAGGTACTCGGGAAAAAATGTGCATCCCTAATTTAACGTATATGTTCAAACTAGCCAACTCATTTGGTCTACCTCTTTCTCTGGCCCCGGAAAACCACACCATATCGAAAAACCTTGTCGCCAACCTCTCTCGTACAGGAACGATACTAAAGGCACCCTAAATCAGCCAACACATCGATGTTCATAATCAGATAAGGAAACAAAACGAAAGTGTCATTTGATTATTAAAGGCAGTCTCTCATTATTAATTATCATCTATCATTCACATTATATAGTTTGGATTATTAGAATATAATGTTTCTAATTCTAAATTTAATTCATATTGTTTCAATGTATGCTTTGTACGCAAAAAGTTGGTGCCATTTGGTGTCCATTTACATGTATACTCTCTCTTCTGTACTATATTATAATTCACTTTTCAATGGTCTTTTAAAATTTTAGTTTTATAAGTATGTAATTCTCTTTTATTTGAGTATAGTAATGCTATAATATTTTTAATTAAAAAAATATATGTTAAAGGTTAAAATTCAACCAAATTAACCAAAAATAAGTTATAGATTATTTTTGTACTACCACTTAGCCAAAAGTCGAGTAAAGTTAAGGGATAAAACTGTAATTAAAATGAGGAGATTAAATTGTAGTTTGTGTTTTAAAAATACTGTTTTGCCCTCATTTGAAGATTGTACCTTATGCAATAAAGGAAAAAAATTATTAACTTTGGGTATTTTAAACTACCTTTCTCCCATGCGTTATATATAGTATATAAATGAAGTGATAGTTAAAATCTATATATGTTATGTATAACTCGATCGTTTAGTTAAGTTATGGCCGTTGGCGAAACTTCTTTTGGGCCATGAGTGGCCCCGTCCGCCATTTTTTAGTAGTGTTTTTTTTTACCAAAAAATTCCAAATATTTTATATGTATTGAGTTCGCCTCTTTAACTTTATCGAATATGCAGTTCAAGCTCTGCTAATAAGTATGCCACACCAAGACAAATATTTTGGTTAATTAATTATGATTTAACCGAACCAATATAGGTGTTTTTTCCCATCGTAACATGCAGGCGCCCAACTAGTACACAATTAATTGGAAGAAGTCACGCTCGATAGTGTAACTAGGTCGTGGACCGAGTCAAGCCGAACTCGAACTTTGGCCTCATTTAACTTCGGAGAGCTCTGACATGCTCGAATCAAATCGTGCTTTATTCTAAAACTCGAGCTCAACTGATTTAATGTTTATTAATTTTTATATACATTTATAATTATCTTCTAGCATGAGAGATATTAGTTATTTTTATTATAGTTATTTTTATTATATATATTTAATATACGAAATAAAAATTAAATCAAAATACGCCCATTTAGGCTCACGAGACTACTCGAAGTTAGTAAGTGAACCCTAGCATCGGCCTTGTTGAGCTTACTTTTAGGCTCCAAGTAACACTTTGCTCGATTCTAGCTTTTAACGAGTGTATCATGAGTACGTTGCAAGCATATTTCCTCGTTACACCCTAAATGTACTCGCCACAAAGTCAGTGGCGGACATATAGTATGTGGAGGGATAACACCTGCTACCCCTCAACCTTTTCAAGCATGAGCTTGGCTCGTTTATTCTTTATTAAGTATATGGTATTAATTATAATTATTATTTTATATATAATTTAGTTATTTCTCATAATTTTATAAATATTTATTATTATTATTATGTAAATATATGTTTAATATATTAATTAAAATTTATATAAACAGTGGGCTTGTTTAGGCTCGTGAGTCGGCCGAGCTCGATAAGCAATGCTTAGCTCGTTTTAAGCTTACGAGCGAAGATCGAGTAGCTCAGCTCGTTTGCACCCCTAGAAAAAAACAAGTGAAAAGAAGTAACGTCGAACAAAACAGTCGACAAGAAGCACTAGGCGACCCTGTCTTGTTTGCAGTTGCAATCACCGCCAGGCGGCCACCCGGCTTCGCCTCCCTACTTGGTGCTCGCGTCTCCGCCTTCTTTGTCCTATGATAGTGCGACTTTTGCACAATGCTTTGGTAGATATGATTGGTTAATGTATAGCATTAAACAAGAAAAAGCATATTTCCTGTCATGTTACTTGTTTAATGAAAATGTTGGTAATCAAGGTGGGAGAGATATTCTTTCACAATGCTCTAATTTGTGTGATTAAAGGAGAAACTTTTGATAAAGTAAAAGTTGATAATATAATGACTCACTTTCAAAAAGCAAAGAGGAAAAATGTATTAGTTATGTGTTTAAATTTATTTATTATGGTGTTTTTATTCGTGTTTCGTTTTTATTTGATAAAAGTACGGTAAAAAAAGTTTTAAACGTTACACTGAGCTTTTGGTGTATGACTTTGTGTTGCATGTAATATAAAAATTGATGAAGTATAAATATGATACCTGAAAATCTCAGAAGAAGGTGGCATATATGCATCATTTTTCTTAGAGCCACTAGCTAGTGTTAAATCAAGATGTGTTTCATTACCACTGTAAGCCCTTTTACAGGTGTTGCATTCTAAAATAAACCTAGGGGTAGAATCTCTGCAGCAAAAAATGGAAAACATATTAAAAATAAATAAATTTGAAAGTAACTAGAACACATGGTAAAAGAAAACTAAACCAAACAGAAAATACGGTTAAATTTACTAATAAAAAGGTTTTATTTTCTGTTTAAGATAATAAAACTTACACAGAGAAAACTGGATCATCATTCCATATTAACATGTCATAACAAATTGGGCAAGCCAGTACTTGCTTTTTTGCTTTCCCTTCATTTAAATTGCTTTTCTGCATACAAAGTACAAACTAGTTTATATAAGAGCTTTAGACCATCTCCAATGCATCCTTTGAAGGGATGCCTTTGGAAGCCCTTACAAATCCTTACCATTGTGAAATTTTGTCCTTAGCAACTAAGTCCTTATGAAAGGGCTTGGTTTTTATTTGTTTTTGCAAATAAGTGGGCTCAAAGTAAAAGAAGAAAATGTTTTATTTAAATATTGTGTGTGGTAGTTATTGATGAGGTGGAAATTTTGAAGTTTTGAATGTCTTTTAGAAATTTTGAATTAAAAAAGATGTGTGTTAGTTATCCTATTCTCATGTATTAGGAACCTAAACAAAAGTTATTTTTATCGAAAAAAGCCATGATTTTAGAATCCGGTTTAGACCCTGTATATAAAAAGGTTGAGTGAACGTTGGTGTTACATATGCGGAAAAAACTTTGTAATATATGTTAACATTCGGAGGAATTTGTTCCCTAAAAATCAAAACAACTAACATCTGCTTTTTAGAATTAATACAGATTTTGTTACAAATCATAAACAAATAACCTTTACTATTTTTGAACTAACATGTGGATTAGGGATGTTTATGAACCGGTTCAACGAATCATAAACCGGACCAATCTCTCTCTCTCTCTCTCTCTCTCTCTCTCTCTCTCTATATATATATATATATATATATATATATATAGATATAGATATAATACAAAGGGGAAAATCCTACATGTCATTTATTGATGCAATCTCTCCTTTGAGAGGTGTCATGTAGGATGTGAGGTGGCACCTATACACTAATTAAAAAAAAACGCAAATAATAATATAAAACCTAATCTTTTAAAATTAAATTGAGGTGTTTTAGGAAAAAAAATTAAAAACAAATTTAAATTTTTCTCTCTTATGTTTTCTCTCATAATTTTTAAACGTTAATATTTTTTATATACGAGATTTTTTAAAGAAAAAAATTACACCAAATTAACGAGCGTTTTATTATCTTTCCAATGAGTACCATAGTGCTATATAAAAAAACGGAGAAAAAAACGACTATTTTTGTGAGGTTTCGTTTATACAGGAAAAAAAAACACAAAGTGTTCAGGTTATTCATTAATCATGTTTTTTCTTTTAAATCAGGTTCTTATCTACGATGTTGAAATTCAGCTCAATCGTCATGCTATCATTGGAATTTTACTCTTTTAAAGATGGATAGGTATACTTCATCAAGAGAAGCTAGGAGAAAGAATCACGTAACACTGCAACACATGGTGTCACCTTATAGCAATGTTATTTATTTATTTATTTAAGTACAAGAGTAATAATTATTACTATTAGTATTATTATATTAGTATTATTAGAATGGTTATATTCTTTAACCCGGAATGCTCCCGGGATAAAAGCTAGTTATATATAGAGAGAACTTTCTTTTCCTAAATTCAAAACATTAAATAGGGGTGCAAACAAGCCGAGCGGCTCGTGAGCTACTCGAGCTTGCCTCGACAAAAAGCTCGAAACGAGTCGAGCTTTATCGAGCTCGAGCCGAGCTTTATCGAGCCGAGCTTGAGCCTAAAACAAAGCTCGTTTATTTATCGAGCTCAGTGTAATATTAGGTTTTTTAATATTTAATAATATTTACCACTGTTTAGCAAACGAGCCCCGAGCTCGAGCTTCACTTATCGAGCTCACGAGCCTAAAATAACTATTATTTATATTATTTTTATTTAACATATTAACTAACAAATACTAAACGAGTCGAGCTTGAGTTTGAGAAATTACAAACAAGCCGAGCTCGAGCTTTGAAAACAAAGCTCGAATCGAGCCGAGCTCACACTCGAGCTCTTATAACTTAATTGAGCTGAATTTCGAGCCTGATCGAGCTCGGGCTCAGCTCGGCTCGTTTGCACCCCTAAAATCTATCTATATATATAAAAGAAAATGTATATGCTGACGTGGCGTGCAATGGAGGCCTCAACCTTCCCTTGAGAGTGCCACGTGGCATCATAATGGAGAGTTTTTGGTGTTTTTGAATTGTTTCTTTTTTTAATTAAATTGAGTTATTTTAGGAAAAAAGAATTTACTAAAATTCTCAATTACTAAAATTAAATTGAGTTATTTTAAGAAAAAATAATTTTAAAATAAATTTAAAATTTTCTCTCTCATGTTTCTTCCCATAATTTTTAAACGTTTATATCTTTTATATACGAGATTTTTTAAAGAAAAAAATTACACCAAATTAACGAGCGTTTTATTATCTTTCCAACGAGTACCATAGTGCTATATAAAAAACGAAGAAAAAATCGACTATTTTTTGTGGGGTTTCGTTTATACAGGAAAAAAACACACAAAGTGTTCATGTTATTCATTAATCATGTTTTTTCTTTTAAACCAAGTTCTTATCTACGATGTTGAAAATCAGCCCAATCGCCATGTTATCATTTAAAATACTATGAAAATGCAATGATTGAGAGATTTTGTGGTTAGTTAACTTAAGCCATTTGCAATAGGTTATCACGTAAAATTAGATTTTTCAACCCCGGGACCCTCCCGGGGTAATCAGCTAGTTAAATAATAAATGATAAACTATTGGTATGGTTTACGGTTTACACAGCTGATTTCAAGTTTTAAACCGTGTCATACTGTTAAGAAGACCGAACCGTGAACCGGATCTATTATATCTAACCACAGAGGTTGTAAATACATACTGCGCGGATATTTTCTATCGATGACAGAGACTTAACTAAACCACGAGTGGACGTAGAGCTACTGAGTTGACTCGTCGCCGGAGCTAGCGATGGGTTGTCTGCTGCCGGAGTGGACATTCGTCGTGTATTTACGTAAAGAAACACTAAAAGGGAAATTAGATGAATCACAATTAAATAAACATAAAATTCCATCAAATGAAAACTAGCTCAACTCCCGGCCATTAAATAATTGGCGCTAAATACTAGCTTTCTGAAAAACCCGACCCGACTTCATTTCAAAATGCTGTCATGACTTTTGATGAGCGTGTTTGGGATTGTGTTTGAAAATGTAAAGGTGCTTTTAATCAGAAGTGCTTATTGATTTACGACTTTTTGAAAAAGGGTTTTAAAAAAAAAGTGTTTGGATTAGCTTTTGAGATAAGAAACGTCAAAAAGTCATTACATTTTTTTTTAAGTGGTTCGCTTAACTTATTGTGAATATTGGTTATATGGGTGGTAGACTAGTAATTTTTTTCCAAAAGTCAAAAGCCAAAAGACAAAAGTCAAAAGCCAAAAGGCAGGATTTCTAACTTTTCAAAAACAGTTTTTCCACCCTTAAAAGTCAAAAGCTAAAAGTCAAAACAGAAAGTGATTTTGAGTTACACAAACAGCTTATTGACTTATTGGCTTCTTGAAAAAGCCAATAAGTCAATAAGTTGTTTTGAAACTCAATCCCAAACACCCTCTAAGTATCCGCCTATAATCACCACTGGTAATGGGCCGCGTATAAGACGGGAATTGGTAATCTTAATCTTATATGCGTTTATAAACCGTGTTAGGTTTCGACCCAATATTCGTTAGGTATATATCTCTGGTAATTACCTTGCTTTGAAAAAGCGTGGGGTGCACAAAAGTGACGAGGTCTAAAACCAAAGCGCAAAGCGTAAAACTGGTGGGCTTTCGTACTTGAGATGCAAAATGATTATATAGTTTTTTTAATGTGTTCCATAGGTTTATAACTTCCCCTACCCAAAGGATAGCTATAAATAAGGTTTTAATTATATTATTTTAAATAAGGTATACCTACACATACAAGCCAATAAATTCAATGCACAAGAGGTACAAAAATACCCTAGGCACAAGAGGTACACGCCTTCGGCCAAAAAGCCCTAAAAACGCGTCTTTATTGCGCTTCTTATATTTTCTCTAGATACTGGGCAAAAAAGCCCCAAGACATGCGCCTTGTTGCCCCCCGCACCAAGGTGCACTTTTTAAAACCAAGGTAATTACCCGCCAACTATGGAATATACCCGTAGTTATTGGGTATAGTTGTTAATTTGCTAAAACCATATATGTTGTGATTTCCATCTATATTTTTCTTATCATCCTAGTTTTAATACAATGAGAAGTATAGGGTATAAAGTATCTTAACATAAAAGGTGTATGAAGCCACTAGAACTTGTCACCTGTCAATATAACCTAACCACGGTTAAACCACGATTAAACCTATTTTCTTCTTCCCTGATCTAAATACAGAACATAAACCTAGCATGTCCTCCTTTGAAGCAAACGTTTATTCTAACTTCATCGATCGAGATCTGACCACCACCACTACCACCACCATCGTCATCATCATCATCATCACCTACCGTATATGATTGTGGATAGTACAGTAATAAGCGTAATCTTGCTAAAGACTTTAACTTGGGCTCTTCACTTGATGAACTGCTCCAGACTGATACCATGGTTCCAAGGTCTGGCTTTGCTATGGACAAGTTGCAGGTAGTGATACTGTGGATTTAAGAAACAAATCTTCAATAGATATTCCTATGAAGAAAGAAGATACCTTTTTAAAAGAGTAAAGGGATTTTGTCGTCTGTTTGGATATAAGATCTGAGAAAGCTGAACACTTTAAAGATCTTGTTTACATGGATGGTAGTCAAGTCTCAACAGGAAGGAAGTAAAATTTGTAAAGGTGCGTTTAAAATTTTTTAATGAGTGCGTCTAAATTTTCAATGAGTGCTTCCAAACTTGTTAATGGGTGCTTCTAAATTTTCAATGAATGCTTCCTAACTTTTTAATGAGTGCTTCTAAATTTTCAATGAGTGCTTCCAACCTTTTTAATGAGTGCGTCCAAATTTCAATGAGTACTTCCAAATTTTCAATGAGTGCTTTCAAACTTTTTAATGAGTGCTTCTAAATTTTCAATAAGTGCTTCTAAAATTTCAATTAGTGCTTCCAAACTTTTTAATGAGTGCTTTTAAATTTTCAATTAGTGCTTCCAAACTTTTTAATAAGTGCTTCTAAATTTTCAATGAGTGCTTCCAAACTTTTTAACGAGTGCGTTTAAAATTTGTAAGTGCGTTTAAATTTTGTATAATGAGTGCGTTTAAAAGTCTCTGTTTTCATCAACTTCATCTTCTTCCTCTGCAATTTTTTTAACTTAATTTTTATGTTTAATCATACTTATTGAAACAAAATCGAAAGTATTTGACAACTATTACGAGCGTTTATTCATAATTGTATGTTTTTTCGTATGATTAAATAGTTCCGGTGTAAATCTCTATTTTATATTTTTTTTCGTTTTCATTCATTGTAATTGAATGTTTTTTGTTATTTTTATCGTGTAATCATTCATATTGGTTTAATCGATTTCAATTGTTGAAAAATTTTGTTTCAATTGATTTTTGTTATTATGATTTGAAAACAAAATAGACCGTTTTTCATAATTTACCCTTGGTTAGTTTAACCCAAATATGATTAGGGTTTTTAATCTGTATCCAGACATTTTATTAATCTAATGGCTGAGATTGCTTAATAAGCTTTGTACGTTATCCCTACCCTTAATTTTATCATAACAATATTATTTATAATTTATAAAAGCTAATAAAATAGTGTTTTGTACCAATCTATAAACGGGAGATAAAATGTGTAAATGTTCATGCGGTTTTTTTTTTTTTTTTTTTTTTTTTTTTTTTTTTTGCATCAACTCTTATAATGGTAATATATCTTCGAATTTGCTACTGAAACCATCAGAGTAAGGAGGGTAGTCGGCGACTACAACAACGATACACAGAAACTAATGTTCGGAAATTAATGTTAAGGTTACATATAGATTCACTCTAAGGTTATACCCCATTCTAGAATTTAGCTTAAATTTTATAAACCCTTTTTTAGATCATAGACCATGAGACAAAATAGAGAGAAAAAAACGTCAAAAACCTTGCATTAATATTTTTGAATTTTGAAACGAAAGTTAGGTATATTGATATACTAATAACAAGTATTTTCTATTAATTCTAGTTATGTGTCTCTTGCCCTACGCAAGTGAGATCTTGGAAATGCTTATGGCATGGGAATAAGGGGAGGAGAATAGAAGACAACAAACACCACCCTGCTAAAACGATACGGATTAAAGGCCGTCTGGGGCCCCTTTCGGTCATTGGGGGCCGCGTACAGAGTACCCGACAATACTTTAGTTGATCGTTCAAAAAAAAAAAAGACCAGATTATAAATTAGGAAATGTTCTGAGGATAAGAAATCTAATATTACATATCAATTTTACATATGAAATACAATGATGGGCTTTACAGTTACATGCGGAAAAGCTTCGGGTAGCACGTAACCTAAAACACTTAGCAATGTATCTCCAATGTTAACGTCTAACCTTAAACAATGTATAACTCTAATATTAATACCTAACCTAAAACAAGGTACAACTCCAATGCTAATAAATATTGAAAATAGAATTCACATTTACTGATTTGAACATAATTAGTAATTTGTCTATACATGATTAATGAATTACCTAAACACTTTGTGTTTTTTCCTATATGAACAAAATCCCACAAAAAATAGTCGTTTTTTTTCTCCGTTTTTTATATATCACTAAGTTACTCGTTGGAAAGATAATATAACACTTGTTAATTTGGTGTAATTTTTTCTATCAAAAATCTCGTATATAAAAAATATTAACGCTTAAAAATTATGGGAGGAAACATGAGAGAGAACCATTCAATTTTTTTTTCTTAAAATCAATTAATGTCACATGTCATGCCACATGGCACACTCAAAGAAGTGGATGCTCTCTTTAAATGTCATGTAGAATTTATTATTTTAATTATATAATAGACTAGCTTTTATCCTGGGAGTGTCTCGGGGTTGGAAAATATAACAATTCTAATAATACTAATACTAATAATTATTCCTTTTGTAATTAAATAAATAAAAAAATAACCTTGCTATAAGGTGACACCATGTGTTGCAGTGTTGCACGATTCTTTCTCCTAGCTTCTCTTAATGAAAGTATACCTATGCATCTTTAGAAGAGTAAAATTCCAATGATAGCATGGCGATTGGGCTGAATTTCAACATCGTAGATAAGAACATGGTTTAAAAGAAAAAACATGATTAATGAATAACCTAAACATTTTGTGTTTTTTTCCTGTATGAACGAAACCCCACAAAAAATAGTCATTTTTTTTCGTTTTTTATATAGCACTATGGTACTTGTTGGAAGATAATAAAACGCTTGTTCATTTGGTGTAATTTTTTCTTTAAAAAATATCGTATATAAAAGATATTAACGTTTAAAAATTATGGGTGGAAACATAAGAGAGAAAAATTTTAATTTATTTTTAAATTCTTTTTTCCTAAAATAACTCAATTTAATTTTAGTAGATTAAGTTTTATGCCTCCTTGAGTGTCATATCATTAAAATTGCTTTCTTTTATATATATATATATATATATATATATTAGGTGAGATCCCGTGTGGAAACACACGGGAGTATTAAACCATGCTTTAAGCCCAATCAATAGACTACCTGCACGTTAACCAACCCAACCAACTAGGAAATAATAAAACTAACTTAGTTATAAATAGAGGGACTAATTTTGTCAAAAACTTAAACTTTCAAATCTGATTTGGTTACCCTCCTTCCACGTTTTTCCAGCCTCAATTCCGGCCAGTTTATATAACCCGCATGTATGATACATATAAGTGACTAAATAACACTTTGTTTATGATATAATATTAGGCTTATGTGTTTTTAGGGTTTTATTCCAATTGTAATTTCAAAGAAGAATAAATCCAAGATAAAAGTTTACAGAAGTCGTTGTTTTGTTGATTGTTGTCGTTGTTGATGATCCCGGCGACAACTACAATCCACCAATGACTGAATCACCTTAGATTAAGTAGGAGATGATTAGAAATCAGTAGAGTTTTATATTTTATGATTCGAATATAAATATATATAAATTTATACGTTTTGATTACATTGGATGACGATAATGGCTAAGAATTAGAAGAAGGCTTGAAGATTTCTTGAGTGAGGCTAGGGTTTTCGAAAAAAAATAAAAAAAACAAGAGGAGAAGGTATGGGAAAATTGTAAGAGTTGTTTTTTTCTAAATTAGGAATTTTTGATGGTTTATTCCTCAAGGTTAGGTTAATTAGGTAATGATTAGGTTTGTTTTACTTAAAACAATCCAGGGGATTAATAGGGTCCTTGGTTGATTTTAAGGGGTCAAAATGGTGTGGTAATTAGAGGGGGTCATGAGATGGGTTTGTTTATTTTTCGTTAATCATTTAAATCGTTACGTATTAGGGATGCTCATTGAGTTTTAATCAAACGATATGGAATTATACCATTGATGTAATTTTGTTATAAATAATAATAATCAATATTATATTTTCATGTTTATTAAATAATTTAGTTTATTTATTAACCCTTTATGCTTATCTTCGTTAATTTTGTTGTTAGAGATACATCTGTAACTTTTGTTGTCGATTTTGAATCCGACACTTCTATTTATGGAATGTTTTATTTTGAGATAAAATTAGCTACTAATAGCATACTTTGATATGTTTGAAGTTTTGTTGATCGAAATTTTCATATTTGGACAATTACCAGTTATTCGCCAATGCTTATTGATTCCCATGTGTTTCTATACATATCAGGGTATGTCTAGTGGTTTATTTCAAAATTACTATTAGATATAGTAAGCTTACAAATCATAACGCAACATAAGCACAAATAATGGCCAAGTCAAGATATCATGCTAATAATAACGTTACAGTTAAATGGTTGTTAACCTAGTTAACTGGTGGATGTCACATGTGTAAATTTATTTTAGTTTTATCTTATTTTTTGTTCATTTTTAACCTTATTTAAATTTTATTATTTTGGTCTTGTCCCTTCTATCTAATTCAAAAACTATTGCCGCTATCACTATTCTGTGAAACCACCATCACTGTGGTGTGTCCCTATCGCACAACGCAGATACCCCTATAGTATTCTAAGATGCATGCGAATAATGGAATAGTAGTATATGGTGCAAACCATGAGAAATCACATAGTCATTTGGGAACATGAAAAAACTAAGATCAACCAAGCAATTTTATTATTATTATTATTATTATTATTATTATTATTATTATTTTACTAAAAGGTTACTATTATGTAGATTATAAATAAATAGGAAATTGGAATGAAATAATCCTAACTTTTTCGGGATTATTAGAATTAAATAACCACTATAACCTTGTACAAAATAATAAAAAACCGATCGAAAAAAATCGAACTAGCGACCACAAAATAATAACAACTAACCCAACCAGCTGGACTATGACTCTAATTGATATAAAATTAGAAAGAATATGCGTGTGTATATATATAACCACAACAAATAACGAGATAAAACACTATTCATCAAACTTTGAAAACTAACATTATATAATATAATATAATTAGTTATTGATTATATTTATAAGATAAATATAGTGGATTGTTCATATTGAACTACAACTAGGTGGAATGTAGGTTATAGTATAAATACAAGGCATTAAACTTTGATTGCACCAAGTTTTGAGAAAACAACACCAGCTCCAGCCGTTCGATTTCTGCCACGACCGCCAAGCTCACCCGACCCCATCTGACCACTTTAGCATTGACTGTTGTCGTTGCCTCGTTTCACGTGCGGTTTAATGTGGTGTTTACCGCATTGGTTTTAAATATTGTTTCATGGAGATTCGGGAGTTAAGTATGTGATCGTCAACTAGCGTGACGTTTGTTGAATCCATCGGTTGGGTTCTTAGGTTTTTCGTTTGAAATGTATAAACCTAAAACCCCCTATGGTGTTTTAATTATTTATACGGTTTGTAACTTGATCATTTACGGGATGTTAAATCGGATTTAATGTTTTCCTATACACACTTATTCAGCTACATATATAATCAATATATGTAGCTGAATAAGTGTATATAGGAAAATATTAAATCCGATTTAACATCCCGTAAATGATTAATATATGTAGCTGAATAGTTCTCAGGGTCTAGACCAACTGGTCTGGGCTTGTGATTATAAACACGTGAACCGGCTCAAACTCAGGTTTGATTTCCTTCAACAACAAACATTTTCCGTTAAAAAAATATATAATCAATATATAATATCAATTTACCAAAAAATTAGATTTTAAAAAATTAAAATTGTACAACGATTCTCAACGGCTATACCACATACTATACAAAGGGAAATTGGATTTTAACACCCTGAACTATTGACAATTAGCCGCTGACGCACTGAACTATAAAATTGAACAACATCGCACTGTACTTTCAACTTATTGGCCTGTATCACACTCAGACTAACCATGGTTAAGTTTTGCTGATGTGGCATGGTGACGTGTCCATTCACTACTAGAAAATTAGGCTTTTGTCACCATATTTTCGGTCACATAACGGTAGCAATTGCTCTGTAGCCACCATTTTGCAACCGAAAATGCGGTAGCAAAAACACCCGTCTCTGTTGCCCTAATGCCACCAAATAGCTACCACTTTTGTATTTTGCTACCATAGTTTTGTCACCACAAAAACGGTTAAAATTATTGCTACCGCTCGCACAATGTCGTAGGAAGGTCTTTTGCTACCGTTTTGGTACAATTTAGTCACCGATATTGCCATCATTTAGACACCATTTTTATAGAAAATTTACACCTTTTTTTTGTAACCGTTTTGGTACCATTTATTCTGCAACCATTTAGTCACCGCTTTCATTGAGAATTTACTACCATTTAGCCACCACTTTCACTGAAATTTGCTACCATTTAACCACCACTTTCATTGAAAATTTGATACCATTTAGCCACCACATTCATTGAAAATTTGCAACCATTTAACTACCACTTTTATTGAAAATTTGCTACCATTTAATCACCACTTTTATTAAAAATTTGCTACCGTTTAGCTTTGCTACAGGTTTTGTTTTTCTACTTTATTAATTCAATTACATTTCAAGAAAACTATATTATATAAAATAGTCAAATAATACAAAATCTCAAATTATATAGAACAAATTTGTTACAGTTTTTCTAATTTTAAAATCATATAAAAGATTCTAATAGAAACACCAACTAAAACATCAAATAACCGAAATTATCAATGAAAAACTTCAAACATTTATGTCTAAGTGTTTATATCCTATTTTCAGCCTGTAGCTGTAAACATAGCTTCAATTTGTGCCATTCTATTGAACATAGCCTCTTTATCCGCATTGTCTTTTTCTTTTTCCGCCACCAAGCCCGCAATAATTCCTTCGAACCTCTCTTTATCTTCATCTTTTTCCTTAAAAAGCTCTTTGATAATCAAGTTCAACTTTTAAATCTACAAAACAAGCAATGAATAGAATCGGAATTAACAAAAACTAATAACGGGTCAAATGAGTTGCACAATAACATAATCCAATTGTGAGTTACAATTCTAGTGCTAGAAGACAAATAACATGTTTTGATATATTTACATACTATTACTAACTTGACCTGCCATCCGTAGTAACCCATACTGACCCACCATTTTGTGGTACAGTCCTCAGGTCTTCCCACATATTCAATTTTGTCTTGGTCTACTGTGAAAATAACCTACTTACTTCTGCTTGCGTTGTTTAGGGTCAAATAACAAGTTTCACGCTATCTTCATAATTCTAAACGTATAAAAACATATCTAAACATCCCTCAACCAAAAAGACAACTAACATTAAATATAGAAACAAAGTACCTTAAGCCTCCAGAGCAGAACAGGAGATGGTAACATCATTGCAGCAGCAGCCAAAGGTGTGGTCTTCATTTCAGTTGCCTCTATATATGAAACTCTAAAAGAAACATTTCACAAAGTGAAGAACACCATGATAGAAATGAAATTGATATGGTTATTACCGAGGTCCTTGGAAAACAATTGCCTACTCCCAGACTTCCTTAGATGTGGATTGTTAACAGGAACAGTCGCCACATGACCTCCATACATAGATAACAACTGCAATTGATTCGACACCAAGAACTACTTCATCCTTTTCATAAGTGTTTATCAGTAAATCTTATTTTCAAAGATAAAAACCATCAAAACAAAATCTTTATAGTTGGATGGTTACACAGTTATACA
The DNA here is from genome assembly GCA_030844895.1 of Ambrosia x helenae. Lineage (NCBI taxonomy): Eukaryota > Viridiplantae > Streptophyta > Magnoliopsida > Asterales > Asteraceae > Ambrosia > Ambrosia x helenae. The sequence continues at coordinate 24,415,586 of CM061227.1, read as the reverse complement.
AAAGAACAATTCTCTACTACCTAGTTAGCCACCGTTTTCGTCGCCTTCCTTCGACCACCAGGAGCCACAATCTTCGTCGCTCTCTACTACCCTCTCCAAATTTCTCAAGAACATAAATAACTGCATGAAATGAAGATGTAAAAATCACTTGACCATAGGTATAACTGGTTCATCAATATTCTAACAAAAAAAAGCTTGACAATTTTCTAACAAGTATAACTTGTGCAATGTGCTTTATTTTAACAATATACTTCTATTATTTATGCACAGCTAACAGCCACATGATAGAGATTCATTGCTAGAAAACATTAAAAAGATCCCATGCAATCATAATAAGGTAGAAGTAATTTACAACTGAATTTGAAACCTTGTAGTTTCTGCACATGTCACTTGTAGTAGTTGGTTCGCTGCACGGCCAAAGATTGTAGCATTGATGGTTCCTGTCTTGTCTAAGATTGTAGGTGAAATTTTGTACCTGTATACATGGAGTCAGCCCGCATTAAAGAAAATAAAATATGACATATGCAACAGTTGAAGCACTCTACAAACAAAGGACCTGTCAACCAGAAGAGTGCACCACAAAACTCACATACCGCAGCCAAATCCTGTATTACATGACTTGTATCAGATGTTTGGTGGCATGAAGGCAACGCTGCTGAACGGGGCTGTTGGATGCTGACGCAACATTTGTCTTGGGAGTGGCAGGACACCGACATTTGGAACATGGTCGTGGTTGCTGAGAGGATATGTAGCTGTTAAACAGGAAATACATAGCCAAAAAAACCCACAAATTCAAAATGTTGCAGTAAAACCATCATTGGATGTTGGTCTAGAGGTTCATTAGATGTCAGTCCTTAACCAAGTGTACAAATGGTGACGATCCGTAGAATCGTCAGGGCATACGGAACATACAAGTCTCGAGTCCCGGGAATTGGTGAACGAGTGTGAATATGTTTGCTTACAAGTGTTATGTGTTTACAATCATTATGTGACTTGTCGGTATGTGAATATGTGTTAACATATGTTAAAACGGGGTTTAACGCGCAAAACACACGGAACAAACCCCTATAGGCGATTAGGGGAGCCCAATCGCCTATAGGGGATGCGAGTGGGCTTCATTTAGGGGCGATTGGGGGCTAATCGTGTGCCCTAGGGGGCGATTAGACCCCAAATGCATGAATGTCATGCGATTAGCAACCCTAATCGCATGTAAATGCTGCACAATCGCGTGTTACGTGCTGGACGACTAAAAACGACTATAAATACAATGCTTGACCTCCTAAACTTCATTTTCCTATATGATATTCCTTATGTTTTATCATCAAATATTTATTAAAAGAGAAATGATACTCTTAACAACTATGTATTTAACTTGTCAGATGTTTAGTAGTTAAGTTATTAGTTACTAATAATTTATAAAAACTATCATAAAATTATAAATATGTAGATCAAACACTACAATTATTTTAGCAAGAATTATGACATTAAAACTGCCTTATTCTATATTAAACATTATACCAAAACATTATTCGATTTAGATATAGCATTATTAACTTTACAAAATTTTAACTTTTATAAACTATATTATTATTCCATATAAAGAATTATACCAAAACATGTAGCATTCTAAACTGTTTTTTTATATGTCTTCTATTTAATGCCTTCAAAGTAATTGTAGTGAGCTATGATAGATAACTCTAACCTCTAACCTCTTGACGCTTGACTTCCTTTTAATTAAATGTGCAAAATACGGATTTACCCTTTTACAAATGCATCGAATGTTTGTACTTTGAGCAGTTAAACTTGTAATTTCTTAATTTTTCCAGGTATCATTCCCTCATGCTTTATAATATAGTATAGATATATTAGTAAAATTGTGATATTTGACATATATATAATTTCTCTAAAATTAATTTCTTTATAACTTGTCATATAACTGAGTAATCCTCTAGTGCACTGCGCCTAGGTCGATTACTTACAACTCCCCAATACCAACTTGAGAGCGCCTTACGACTTCTACAACAATAACTAAAAATCTTAGGGGATACATAGCATGATTCTGGTCCCCGTCTACCCTGAAGAGGAAGTCTGCCCAATCTGTCGTAAGGCCTACTTGGACAAGTAAGGGGAGCATGCGGTTCACCATAAGGAGCACCTCGGGTTTAAGTACCGACATGACTGGGTTCAGGACGTTCTTTGGGATATTTTAAGAAGAGCGGGGATATCAGCCAAGAAGGAGGCTCCTGTGAACTTTCTGTTAGACCCTGCGGAAGGGAGATCCACCTTGCGGCCAACAGATTTGCTTGTCTTTGGGTGGGCTAGGGGGAAACACGCTTGTATTGACTTAACAGGAGTATCCCCTCTAGCTGGTTTGAGGAACAATGGATTTGTAGCAGGGCATGCAGTTCAACGGGCAGAGACGAAGAAAGTGGAAAAGCATGCTAAAGCCTGTGAAGATAATCAACACGCCTTCGTCCCCTTGGCTTTTGATACCTTTGGGTCTTTGGCACCGGAAGCTATCCGTTTTTTTACAAGGGTCCAGCGGGTTATACATAGCATTGTCTCGACTCTGGGGGCAAGGGTCCAGCGGGTTATACATAGCACTATCTGGTTTCATGGGGGGTTTTGTGGATGGTGGTTACCATTACCATTACCCAAGGTTGTAGAAGGCGTTAAGCGCTAGGCAGGCGGTGAGGTCTAGCCTAGGGACTAGTCGGGACTAGGCGGAATTAGACGATTTGGTATTTTTATACGTATTTTATATACATATACACAAATTTAGGTGTTTTTTGAAAATAGATTAAGATATATACACATAATACTTAGGAAATATCATTTATAGGGTTTTTAGACGTGTTTTAGAATCATTTAGGGCTATTTTAATAATAGGCATAAACAATATTTACATTAATACCATATAGAAAATACGATAAAAAAATTAATACACCCACATATAACGTAAGTTAACTAAATTAAATAATATCACAAAACAATTTATCACTGGTATTGATGGGTTTATAGCTGTAATCACGAAAATCATATATCAATGGCAAAGAAAAAAAGGAAGACCCACCAAAAAATTCAAATATAACAAATATAAGAAAGGAAGCCCAATAAATAAAATAATCCAACAATAAAACCCTAAATGGGTATCAGACAAATAACGTCGCTCTTGGCTCTTGCATAGCAGAAGAAAAAAAAATGAAGGAACATGAGAATAACGGTGAAGCAAACTGTGATTGTTAACGTTCAGTAAGTTCGTCACTCTTGATCTTCTTCATTATGATAATACCAACGCCTACGACCGCCTTGGACCACCTAATGCCGCCTAATGCCAAAAACGCCTAGGATTCCGACTAGGTCCTTATTCCTAGTTTACCCTCCGACTAGCGACTAGGCGGCCGCCTAGCTCGCCTTTTACAACCTTGCCATTACCTTACCAATATATTTATTTGTTGATGATGTAATTGAACAATAATATGCCATTTTGAGGGTATTTCCTACCCTTGATGGCGGTGGTGATGTAGCCTCTCGTTTCATCATGGTTTTGTGGATGGCGCTTTGCATGCCTTTTATGTATTTGTTTTCAAACCCTTTAGGGTTTTTGCTATGGCTTGCTTAGTGGTGATGATTGTGGATTCCGTATTCTGTAAACTGGTAAGAACGGTGGATGGATGGTGGGTTGATGGCGCTGCTTTGGCCGACGTTAGGTAGTGGGTGGCTGTCTGATTGTGTTAGTGATGGGAGATGACGGTGGCTGATGGTAGTGGTTGACGAAGAGAGGTGTGATCGCTTGATGCTAGTAGTGGAAGTCCGTAGGTATCAACCTATCGTTTATGTAAGTTTATAAAAAACGTGTGGCTATGATACGTTTGCTAAGCATGTGATGGTTTTGTTTGTTGCATTTGACAGATTTTCTCATTGGTTATTGGAGGCTATGATTTGCATTTGAGCCTGCGACAGTGTACGTGATATTTGGCGATGATGGATGTCAAATTGGCAAGTGGGATGGCTTAACACAAGCACCCCGTGTCTTTGATTTTGGGCTTAGTTCGTGTCTACATGAACGATAATTACACTTTACCAATATATTTATTGGGGTGCAAATTGAATGGTTGATTGTGGCATGATAGTGGTATTCACGTATTATATATATATATATATATATATATATATATATTAAAGGCTCCGGTATTTGAACAGTAATATGGTAAAGGTGTAATTTCTCATCACGGGTTGTAGCTTGAACTTTGATGTATTTTATCGTTCTATGGCTAGCAGAGAAAATTTCTTAAGGCGTTGATGTTAAAGAAGGATTGGTTGTATTGTTATGGCGTGGTGATACTTTAGTCGCAGCCACAATTGATTGCCCTTTTCTGAGCCTTAAAATATGTTTCTAAAAAAACGTAAGGATGTGATGCGTTTGCTGAGCCTATGATGGTTTTGAACCCTGGGTAATTTAGGTTTTGTTTGTTGTGTTTGACAGCCTTCTCATTGGTTATTGATGTGACATCCGTCACCCTCGTCTTTCGCCAGATTTACAAAAATAACCCTTAAAATATTTTCATTATAGTCCCTATAAATTTCGTCGTTTTCAAATTTAATTTTGAAAAAAAATATATATATATATATATTATGGATCGAGTGTAAGTTTTAGTCAAATACGTATCTCGAACGTCAACGCAATGGATTTTATAAAAAATTCCAAGTTTTAGAGAAGTTTTATAAAAGTTTTAAGTTAATCTAGTTAACTTGGTTAAGGGTTACTAAAGGAAAACTAACATAGTTATATAGAAAACTAACAAGGTTAAACTAGAGGGACTAAACTTGCCAATTCCTGAAAGTTTAAATATGAATTCCTCCTTGTCTGCTGCTGTCGTGAGTTTCCAGCCAAGAAAAACTATTCCGGCCGCCGGAATATTATTCCGGCAAGGCCACAAAACATGTTTTAACATTCGTTTTTAATGCGTTTATCAGTTACCTCCTATCACCATACGTTTCTCAACTGTTTCCCTTTGATTTCCCTACATTAAAACGAGTTTAAACATGTTTTTTTTTAAAGCTTTTAATCGGGTTTTATTGTAACCGACCGGAGTTTTAAAAGACTTCAAAACGCTCAGATTTCATCACCACTATATAAATTGAAGACCCTATTCCTCTTCTGCACCATTACTTGTCATAAACCCACGAAAATATCATGCCAATCGCGTTCCAATGAAGGGTAATCGGTCTTCTTTATAATCGGGTATACAAGTGCTCGTTCAATCACTTTAACACCTTGTAAGTTCAAATTTTCAAAGCCGTTTTGGTTCCCGTATTAATCCGATCAGAAACCCCATGGTTTCTGTGTTAATTCGTGTGTGGTTTTTATTATTGAAATTGGTTTTAGGGTTAGGGTTCTTAGGTCTTAATTTGGGGAAGAAGATGACTATTAATGATATGTTAAATACATTTATGTTTGAATAAAATCAACAAAGCAACATTGTGGTGTAGTTGTTTGTGTAACACCCCAACCGATGGCGGAAACATCGAGGTGTCACGTAGTGACGATTGTTCAATAGCTCATGGACTAAAGTGTAAAATTGAATACATTGATTAAATAATTTATTACATTGAAACGAAATTACAGGATACAATAATTCTAAAGTGACAAGTCTAGCTAAAATACAATGTAAACAAGACTGAAATATAAAATCCAAAAGCCTAAAAGGAGCGTCTCAAAACAACCTGAAACATGTACAAAATATTTTGGTCAATACAAAAATTGTATTGGTGAGCATACCCTGTTTAAATAAAAATAGTAGAAAAGTGTTTTGCAATTCATGTTCGGTACCATTTGCAATTATGTAATAAGTAATATCCGTTCAAAACCAAACCTGAAGAATAATGACTAACACATGACTAACCAACTGAATAATGAATTAACAAGACAATGACCAAGATTCTCTCAACAGAGTCTCAAGGGGGTATACCATAGTACTATTCATTGAAAAGCTAGGCCGCCCAGCGGTTAATGATTTTGACAAGTCATAGACACACCAATTAACATAAAGCAAACACACATGAGGATTGCATTAAGTATAAGAAATTGAAACTTGGTTAATATATAGGTACATGAGTCACCCCAAAGTAGTAAAACAGTAAAAAGGGGAAAGATATACTCACAGTTTGCGAAAGCGATCAAAATCCACTTAAGCGGTCGTGAGCTAAATAATAGGAATTCCGAGGAATTCAACCTATAACGTGTAAGAATACTAATAAGGAAAAGTCTAAAAAGTCCAAGGTATCTAGGGTCTAAGGCATTAGGGTTTGCTAAGTCAATTTGGGGAATTAGAGTTTTAATGATAAGTCGCGTTAATGTAAAAGTTGTATATCACAAATAATATATGAAAGGTTGTAAATGTGGTTAAAACAAAATATAATTATTACCAATTGAGTATTTAGTTAAAAATATGTTTAAATAATTAAGACAAAATAATTTAGTTAATTACTTTAACTAATTATTATAAATAAATACAATAATCATAAACATTGAAATAAATAGTTATGAGTTACTCAAAGATCCATCAACGATAATAAAGACTTTCAATCATACGACATTTCTATTTTATAAGAAAATATTTATAAAATAGATGTTTAAATAGTGTAAATAAGTAAATGTTTAATTATATCTAATTAAACATAAATAATGTCAACAATACAAGACATGACTCAAAAAAACTATTTGTATAGAAAATGGATGCTTTCTGATGTAAAGTAATGAAAATAATTTTCTCATAATTTTTATAAACTTATTTATATTTAAAACTGATTTAATGAGATTAAATCATGTTTAAATGATTAAAAAAATGGGAAAATCAATAAAATAAATGTTTTCTGAACCAATAATTTTTATTTCAGATTAAAATGCTTAGAAATAATTATCCTAAAATTTTGAGATTAAAATCATTAAAAATGAATTTTTAATCAATTAATTATGATTAAAACAATTTAAATTAATAAAAATATAAAAATAAAACATTTTTCAGAAAATAAAAGTGGGATAATTTTCTATGAGGTGTCAAGAAGTTACACCTAAATTTTTATAATTTTTGGATCAAAAATGAATTTATTATGAATATTTTGCGTTTAAATGGATTTTAATTGATTAACTTGAAGAATTAGGAAAAAGGAGTATAAAAAGAAAACAAAAATCAGAAAAGAAAGGAAAAAAACGGGTTCTATGGGTTTCGAACCCTTGACCTTGGGTTTAGAGTGCATATGGCTTAACCACTAGTCCACCCATGCTTTTGTTGTTTATTAATGAAACAGAATTTTATTTAAACAATATTACAAGTCCATCTTCTTCCCCAAAATACTAACCAAGAACCCTAACCCTACCCTTAATTCTAATAATCTGTTTAATACAAGATTAAGCCACGAAATCATAGGGCTTTCAAAAGTTAATGATAAAACAACAAAATGGCAATAAAAATACGATCTTACAATAACGATTTGAGTTCGAAACGAAGGAATAAGGCCGCGCATAAAAGCTTCGTTCCTGTTGCTTCCAGACGCGAGTTGGTTAAAGATTTTTGTGGGTTTAGAATGCTTAGAGGTGCAGAAGACTAATGGAAGAATCAATTTATATATTGGTGCAAGATAATAAGCGTTTTACTTGATATTAAAGCTTCGAATGTTACCTTCTTAAAACCTGATTATAACTCAATAAAGTGTGCGTTATAATTCGTTTAAATGATGGGGAAACGTTCAGTTATTGTGGAGAAACGTAACGAATCCGAATTTAAATTGTTAAAGGCTGTAAAATGGAGAGTCACAAGTCATCGGAGGGTCGCCGGCGGCGAACCCTTCTGGCCGGACATGTACAGTAGGTACAAAACAGCTTTTCAATTTTTTTTTTTTTTAGTTTCATTGTTTGGCAAGATAAGCCCTTGTAGTTAGTATAGTTAGTTTTTATTCTAGTCTAGTTAGTTTTCCCCTTTATAATACACTAACCAAGTTAATGTAGATTAACCAAAATGTCTTGAAAATTTTATAAAGCTTGATATTTTTATAATATCCATTCCGGACGACAGTTCAACATACCCATTTGATAAAACGTATACCCGATCCATAATAAATATTAATGACAATTTTTTATTTTTTTTTAGTTTACTTTACAATAAATTTTGAAAACGACGAAACTTACACGGACTGTAATGGAAATATTTAAAGGGCTATTATTGTAAATTAGGTGAAAGACGCGGGTGACGGATGTCACAGTTTGGTTGTGTTATTCCTTATAAGAGGCCAAGGGTTCGATCCTTACAGTCAGCAGGTCCAACCCTTTCTTTTTTTTTCCTTATTGTTGCTACAATGCATTATTTACATTAATAATTATATATAAATGCATTATTCTTAGAATATTCATAATAAATCAAATTTTTACCCAAAAATTATAAAAATTTAGGTGTAGTATCTTGACACCATAAAGAAAATTACCACACTTTTATTTTCTGGAAAATGTTTTATTTTTATATTTTTATTGAATTAAATTGTTTTAATCATATTTAATTGATTAAAAATTCATTTTTAATGATTTTAATCTCAAAATTTTTGATAAATTATTTCTAATGATTAAGAACTGAAATAAAAATATTTGGCTTAGAAAACATTTATTTTTATTAATTTCTCTATTTTTAATCATTTAAACATGCTTTAATCTCGTTAAATCGATTTTAAATATAAATAAGTTTATATAAATTATGGGGAAATTATTTTAATTTGTTTACATCATAAGGTTTTAATTTCTATAAAAATAATATTTTTGGATCATGTCTTGAATTATTAGTCTTATTTATGATTTATTACACATAATTAATAATTTATTTATTTGTACAATTAAATAACTATTTTATGAATACTTTTCTTATAAAATAGAAATGTTTTATGTTTAAAAAAATCTTGTTTACCATTTATAGATCATTGTGAAACACATAAATATTTATTTATACATTTATAATATTTGCATTTATTTATAATAATTAGTTAAAGTAATTAACTAAATTATTTGGTCATAGTTATTCAAATATATTTTGATCTAAATATTTAATTGGTAAAAATTATATTACCTAAATCATATTTACAAACTTTGGTATGTTATTTTTAATATACAACTTTTACATTGATTCGACTAATCACAAAAACTCTAATTCCCCAAATCGACTTAGCAAACCCTAATGCCTTAGACCCTAGATACCTTAGACTTTGTAGACTTTACCTTACTAGTATTCACATACGTTATAGGTTGAATTCCTCGAAATTCTCACTACTTATCTCACAACCGCTTAAGTGGATTTTGATCGCTTTCGCAAACTGTGAGTATATCTTTCCCCTTTTTACTGTCTTACTATTTTGGGGTGACTCATGTACTTACTATCAAGTTTATATTTTTTTTTTACTAAAATAGCAATTCTTATGTGTGTTTGCTTGTGTCATTTTGTGTATCTATGACCTGTCAAATCATTAACCGTTGCGGCCTGCCATTTCAATGAATAGTACTATGGTTTATACCCTTGTGACTCTGTTGAGAGTCCTCGTCATTGCTATGTATTACATTACTACTAGCGCATACTATATATATCTGCTTTCTTCTCTTAGGGTTGATTTGATCCGGATACTACTTATTTCATCTTGCAAAATAACACACGAATTGCTAAAGTTTAGCTTACTATATATAACAAACGGATGTACTCACCAATACATTATATGTGTTGACAAAATTGTTTTGTACATGTTTCAGGTGACGTTTGATGTTTCATGCTTTCACGCTTAGGCTGGACCTAGTGCTTAAATAAAAGTTGAACATTTATTATTTATGTTTGAGATTTATATTAAGACTCTTTGTACTTCATTTTGAACAATGGAAGTTATTTACTATTAAATATTTACAATTTAGTCCATGTGCTATTGAACAATCGTCACTACGTGACACCTCGATGTTTCCGCCATCGGTTGGGGTGTTACAATTGAAGGCTATGATTTGTATCTGAGCCTGTGATGGTGTACGTGATATTTGGCGATGATAGCTATCAAATTTGCAAGTGGGATGGCTTCACATAAGCAACCCGAGCATGTTGTGGCATGCTAGTGGTACTCACGTTTTCTCTTAATGCCACGGGCTGTTGTAGCTTGAGCTTTGATGTATTTTATCGTTCTGTGGCGATGATGAAAAAAGAGGGCTTAAGGTGATGATGTTAAAAAAGGGTTGGTTTTATTTTTATGGCAAGGCGATAGTTTAGTTGCAGCCACAATTGATCGCCCTTTCTAAGCCTTAAAGTATCGCCAAAATAATGACGTGGACGCAATCGATTCTGGTTTCTGAATAGAAATAAGGATTGTCGTCTGAAAATACCCAAAACTTAGTTGTAGGATGTTTATGGTTACCAGGTCGGTTTTCTTAGGTATATATGGCGGTGTTGTCGCAAATGAGCCAGAGGTCGTCTGAGAATAAAGACCGACATGGGATTTCAGATTTTTCCATATATATGTGACTGTATGTCTTATATTTTGTATAGATTTGAAGGGCTTATCAAAGTGGCAGCCCAACAAAAATAATAGATGATAATATTTATATAGATATTATTTGTATTTACATTAAATACAAAAAATATCTATATAAATATTATCATCTATTAAAGAAGTTTAAAGAGGCAAAGCAATGGAACAAGATTGTGTAGCAAATGCATGCCCACATTTAATTTTATGTTGTTGTGTGTTTGTTGTTTTATTCTTTTGACTAGTGGGAAACCCGTGTAATGCGGCGGCGACAAAAAAAATTACATTGATTCATATGTTCTTGCTGCTAATTCTTCTATGTCATAATCTCTAGAAATTTTAATCAAACAAAATAGTAAACTTTATGGTTTATAACACGTTCCTTATACAAATCATCATCATACTCATAAAGACTTATAAAAATATGTCCTTATCAAGGTTAATGAACATTATGATGGACTAATATGGTGATAATAACACTTAATTTGCTGCAAGATAAATGCTCTCTAGCTGTTGAACTTTCATGTTTTATATTAATAGAACATCATGTCAAATTTATAAATCAATTAAAAACACGTTTGAAAATTTAGAGTCTTAACTCTTTATAGACCATCTTCAATAACTTTGACCCAAATCTTGAGGTTAATCCATATTCCAACTTAGATAATAGCATCCATGCCATCTTTGACTTAACTTTAATCTCATCTATGAAAATTATTAATCAGTTAGTCTAAACATTTAGAATAATACATGGGTTGAAAGGACTATAGCATTGATTAATGATAGTCTATGACGACATACAAAGGAATAATAATGATGCTCAACCATGATTTATATTATTGTATCAGAAGCGCAAATTATAATAGTTTGAAAGATTTTTTTACTTATTCACTTTCTTTTAGGCATGGGATATTTTTGTTTCTTTTCTTCAATGAACAATTATTATAAAATTGTATCATATGTGTATCAGTTAATTTAAATTCGCATATTCAAACACCATAAAACAAGAGACATAACTCAAGTATTTTATATTTTTCAGCAAACCTTAAAATATTGTAACCCGTAAACCTATGATAAAGTAGATGTGAGTAATTTATCTTATACATTGTTAAACTTTTCATATGTTAACATAAATTTATGTTCATCCACCATATGAGACTAAGATTTGATTTTTGTGTTTTTCTATTGACCATATTATTTGTATCTTACTTTATTCACGAGTTCTAACCATATATATATATATATATATATATAAAGCATTATCAACATTGATCTCTTTTTAACTCCCCACGATGATATAGTTAATCTAAATCTCTTATTAGAGGTTGCCATTGGGGTTGGTGGCCCAATGGTAGAAGCAAAGCTTCTAGGAACACCTAAGAGGAGGTCATTGGTTCAAGTCCCATAAGGAGTAGAAATTTGCCGTTCAAAAAAAAAGTATTTGACGAGGTTATCATGGCTAAGGCAAAATAAGTGTTTGTCAAACTAAAGAGAAAGAAAAATGATGTAAAAATATATACCACTATACATGCATATGCATGTTTATAGAAGTTAAAACTCTTACAACGTCATCAAATCAGAACAAGAATAGACAAGGATGTCTTGTATGAACAAAAAAAATCATCTTTTTAAAACTAAATCCAAAAATACATATAAACATAAGACAAAACATACAACACTTGAGTAACCTTGCTTGTTGAAACATGTTCACTTCTTTTGGTGTATTTAAAGGGAAAGCATCTAGCTTGGTTGTTTACCTTTTACATTCACCTCATGTCTAACCATTCTTTTTATAAACAAATAAAATTAATTTATAAGAGTTTTTTTTGTCTCTTTAGTTTTCTTAAGTAATAACTAAAACATTTAATTTATAAGAAGTTGCATCTCTTCACTTTTTCTTTTTAATTATAATAATGTTAGAAGAATATGATGAGATATTACTATTATATAATTTAAAGAAATTTAATTTTATTTATCAATTTAATTATCCAAAAATTCATTTATCAATTTAATTATCCTGGGGGTATTTCACATGTTCGATCCATGCACACCACAAAAAAAATTCTCCGTGGCGGTTTGAGCTTAGGCAAAGAGGACACTGGTGTGTGGGTAGTAGGGATGAGCTCGGGACGGTATCGGTACCGAACCGATACCGATCCCGACAATACCGATACCGAAAAGTCCAAAAAACCAATACCGATACCGATTATATCGGTACGGTACCGGTGTGGTATCGGTATTTTACCTTAAAATACCGATACCATACCGATCTCGTACCGATACCGATAATACCGAAGCCGAAAACCTCTAAATGTGGGTACCGATTCCGATACCGAACACCCTCGGTTCGGTATGGGATCGGTATTTTTTCGGTTCGGGATCGGTTTTCGGGACCGTATGCTCATCCCTAGTGGGTAGGGATTCGAACTTGGGACCGCTAGGTTAGGGTTGTACAAGGATTTCCACTTAACTAAGCCTTTCAAAAAAAAATTAATGGTTATATAGAAAGACCTTATTGTCTTTTACTAACTTCATTAAATTATTGTACCACAAGTATAAAATATTGTAATTACTTAAATTTGCATGGTATCCTTCCTAGATGCTTTTTATAATATAGTATAGATTATCTTATATACCGTTCATTATATCACCTATTCATGATTGATTATAAAACTTAAGTGGTACAAGTATAGCTACTGTTGTTGGTAGCATTCATAAATGATTTGTATGATTTTCTTTATAGATATTATTATTTATACTTGTGTTATTGATTGTAGGACCAAGTCTAAGGGGGGCGAGTTGTCACTAGAAAAGGTCACGGATACTCCACTATCAGCACGGTAATACCGCCGTCACCAGTGTTGGTAAGGGTCCTATGAATTAAATACGGGTTCTTCTTTCCGTGATGGTTCTAAAGGAGAGAGAGAGTGGGAAAGGTATTAATTATTAAAAAAATGAGTGGTGTAGGTGAGTTCTAGAGAAGAGAGAGAGTGGGAAAGGTATTATTAAAAAAATGAGTGGTGTAGGTGAGTTCAATAGGAAAGAGAGAGTGTGTGTGTGGGAAAGGTATTATTAACTAGTATATCACCCGCCGCGCCATGCGCGGCGCAGAAACATACAGCAAATCGAATTTCCCTCACGTGTTGCGGCGGGAATTTAGTCGGTATGTGTTCGGTTAATTATGTTATCGGCGGCTACTAAACCAACCAGCCAATCCAACTAAAAATGGTCGCAACATCATTGTCTCAGGTCAAACCGTTATCGCCAGGTAACATTTGAACCCCCTTCACGACCGTTATAACCGCGGATGTTAACACCAGCCTTACGACATTATACCTGAACGCGATAATGCCATTTATACCGTTAATCTAGCACTTGTTAATTTATCACATAAAAGACAAATTTCTATTTCTTATAGCAGATGAAAAGAGATAAAAACATAAATTTAGGAAATAACTTATGTATATTAATAAATTAATATAATTGTTGTAGTGGAGGATAAGCCAGGCAAGTTCTTTGCCTTGGTTCAAGAAATCCATCCGTTTACGTTGTTATCGATGTATTCCTTTAGAAACTTGCATATCAAAACCATCTTGCAGAACACCACACACCACCACAATACCATACCTAACCATCACCGCTACAGCACCAGCAGCACAACCAAAGTGCTACCACGTAACCGGCGCACACACTCTCATTTTCTCTTTCAATTAGACCCAACTAATTCTTCTCAGTTCTACTCGTAGCATCATCACCGGTTTCCGTCGGTTAAGCCCCACGTTAAACCCCAGCACACCTGTGAACTCGGCAGCCACAGATTTGTGGCGGTCAATGAAAAAAGCACTCTTTTAACAGTGCTAGCGATCGTTTCCGGAAGTGGGTTTTGGTTTCATCTGGGTCTGGTGGTCTTTCGTTTTTACGACGACGGGTAGCAACTGTATCTGGTTCAGGTCTGAGTAAGGACCCCATCGATGTGAGGGCAGATGGGTTAAAAAGGCAGCTGAAACGTGGCAGTGGAAGAAGACCAGCGACGATGACGTGAAGTTAAAAGGAACCGTTCTAAGTTTGATGGGGCATTGTATGTAGTATACCAAGCCAAGCAAGGGCAATTTCGTAATTTTATCACTCCAATACAAGACAAAATAAGACATTGTAGCGAAGGTTTCAAAATTGTTATATATAATAATATTATTATTACTATGGGTTAGGATCAAATACACAGTGAAACAAAAATAGGAAGTCGTAGGAAGGGTATCAAACGGACTCTGATTGAACTCATTCAAACGGCATTGGAATCGTCTTATCAAACCCTACGACGTTAGTTTTTAGGTCTTCGTTTTTTGGGGTTTTAGCTTGTAGTTTTTAGAATATGCGTTATATCATTATGTTTTTTATGTACCATTGTGTCTTTTTCTTATTTTCATCATTGTGTTATTTTTTCAATTCATTGTGTCTTTTTTCTTCAGCATTGTGTTATATTTTTTGGCACTGTGTTATATTTTGTGGCTCATTGTATCATATTTCATGATCTATTGTGTTTTTTGTATCCTTCTCACCCTTCTCATTTTTTGTAGCCTTTGTAGAATAACTCAACCCTTATTACTATATGTGTGAAAATAATTAATTATTGGGTAAAGAACCAGTGGAGTGATGCCTCTAAAAAAACTGTTTCAGTAAAGTAAATCAGTAAAGGGATGTAGCAGTGCAGGATTGGTGTAAATCAGTGAAGTGAAAAATATATCTAGGAGCACCCCTCCCCCCTAATACAAGTATAGTGTTTACTTTGTGAATTAAATTACAAGTCATGATTATCATTTATATCACATCAGTATAGGGGCTTTGTGATGGGTTTGCTTTGGTGCCAACATTTGTGTTGGGGGTTTTTGTGGTGTTGTGCTTCAATGGTAGAAAGGTAAACAACATGATTATGGGTTTATGTAGGGTTAAATAACCTAACCTAATGATTTCAATGTTGCTATAGGTTTAACCTTGGCATTGATAATTTAAGAGAGTTGTTTAATCTAGGCCAGACACCATTCTAAAGCTTTTGAATTGTGGCAATCTGATTTTCGCTAAATACTTGTTGGTAAGTCCCATTCTGTACTAATTTGCAGTAATGGTATTGTTTGTTACTTTGTGCATTTTAGTTAAAGGAAACGTTCATAAGGGATTGTGATAAATCTGATATAAATATAAGATTGTATCGTACATCGTCAACAACAAAATTGCAGCACTTTTAACTTATTTTTGTTTAAGTATTTTATTCATAAAATATGCAGAATTTTAGCCCATCACTGCATAATTTCAAACCACAAAGGTGCAGGTTTATGATCCAAAAATGTGTAGATTTTTCACCCAAACACTGCAGAATTTCCATAATTTCAGCCCACAAAAGTGTAGGATTTCTACCCATAAATGTGCACTTTTTTTTACCCAAACACTACAGTGCAGACTTTGGACCCATAGACGCTACAGAATTTCGACCTATAAAGGTGCGTATTTTTACACCAAATAGTTCAGAATTTTGACACAAACATATGCAGAATTTTGCACCAAACGTTGTTGTTATACACCATGTTCGCACAAGTCGATGTTGATTGTCATAATCCACATTAGTACAAGTATGAATGATTGCTATGTAATTTTTCTGTTTTATTGTAACCACTAGATTTATTCATCCTAAATAACTGGTCAAAAGTAACCCACTACTCTAACCATATTGCAACGTACACTTGCTAAAAGTAGGTCAACTTTGGACTCATTCTTTATTCTCATGCAGAAATATTAAACTAACTAATAAAACCATAAGTCAAGATTAAATAACCAAGAGCTGCACAAGATGGTAAAAGTAAATTCATGACCATGCAATACTTATGCTACATTTGATAAATTGATGGTAAACAATTTGCTACTGTTGAAAATAGAATTATTTGAACTCAATAATTCATGCGCAAAGTTTGATAAATATCCAGATACTGTTAAAAAATGGTTTCGCACAAAGAAGCATCTAACTTATGTGCAAAAACGATTGATGATAATACTTTAAAGAGTCATTAAGTTGAAGAAAGGTCAGTTTTACGAAAAGGAATGAGTCTGCATTTTTACAGTTTTTTTGGTCACGACCACATCAAGCGGGTAAGCGGGCAACAAGCTGCGCCGCCACCCTTTTCTGGATATCAAATCTTAATCTACTACACACAAACCCCCCTCCCACCGGCACCGAGACATTGCGATGAAAACGGATAGCTTCTGGTGCTAGGGAACCAAATGTATCAAAAGCAAAGGGGACAAAAGCATGTTGATTTTCTTCACAAACTTTAGCATGCTTTTCCACCTTCATTTCTGACCTTCTCATTGCTTGCCCAGCTATGAACTCATTATCTCTCAAACCAGCCAAAGGATACACCTTTGTGAGGTCCGCACAAGCGTGTTTCCCCCCGACCCAGCCGAAGATAAGCAAATTTGTTGGCCTCAGAGTGGATCTCCCTTCCGCGGGGGTCCGTAAGGAAGTTTACAGGGGCTTCCTTTTTGGTAGAAATCCCGGCCCTCCTTAAGATGTCCCACAAAACGTCTTGTACCCAGTCATGCCAGTACTTGAACCTAGGCAGCTCTTTGTAATGAACTGCATGCTCCCCGAATTTATCCAGGCATGCCTTGCGGCAGACCGGACATGTTTCATCCTCCGAGTACATGGGAATCATCAGACGGTATTTAAGGATAGCCCTATATTCAACCGCGGACATGCTTTAGCCCAAACCATCGATTGGAATGACAGTCAAAAAGTCTTGTGCATGAGGACCCTGCAAGCATTCAATAACAGCCTTCTGGCGGGTGGACAACTCGAAAACTTCTCCAATGCTCCGAGCGATTTTGCCAAACAGGGCATTCGCCAAAGTTTTATGAGGCTTAAGTGGGGCAGTGTCCTTATTGGAAAAACCACCAATACCAAAACCTGGGAGAGAGTCTTTCAAACGTTCGAGGGCGTGTGCGTAGCCCGGGTCCAAATTGACAACCCCGCTATTCCTTAAGATTTGGCCTGTAGGAAGGCCTAATCCCCCAGGCACATCGGTAATGATGCCAATTGCCACTGGACGTCGCCAGAAAAAAAAAAAAAAAAACATACAACTATGTCCTCGATTGCTTGCAGGCGAAGTTCGATCTGGGGATCCCGAAGGCAAGGCAGGGCAAGAATTTCATAAGATCAACCGCACACGAGGCCCTCCGCTTTGCCAACTCCTTAATAAAGTATGAATCTCGACTAACAGCTCCACTTAAAAGCTTCACCGCTTTCTCCGGCCTACCAATCTCCCGAGGGAAAAGCCCCACCTTAACTTCCAACCCATTAAAAGTCGGCTAAAACACCTCCATTTTCTTAATATTAAGTTGAAGCCCCAATGATGGCCCTACCGAGTTGATGATGTCAAGGGCCTTAGCGACTTCAAAGGCATCGCCAATAACGGTCCCATTGTCTAAATACCACGCGTGAAACGGGAGTTTACAGTTTTCTTGTATCTGGAGAACAAGGGGGTGTAAGGCAAGGGCGAAAAGGAGAAGCCCCATGGGGTATCCCTGTTTAACCCCAATAGTAGCCCCTATATAGGCATTGCCAACATATAACCTAGCTGACTGGGCATAAAGGAACTGGACCCACCGATAAATAGAAGGGTGGTCTATGAACCTCTCGGAGAAGGGCTGTGCGGTCAACCATGTTAAAGGCGTTAGAGAAGTCCACTGTAAGCATAGCCAAGGAACCGTCTACGTGGAATGAATTAAGAAACATGTTCGCACTGTGAAGCACTGCCTCTGCCCCATTGGGAGTCCCCACCCCAATTGAAAGTCTCCCAAGTACTGAGTTATTTCCTTCCCAACCTTCTTCATAGCCACCTTGGAAATCAACCTACGCCAGATAGCCCCAACAACAATGGGCCTAATCCCGTTATCCGACTTTAATAAAAGAGTAAGGGGGCCGGAGCAATAAACTCTGCGAGCACCCTAAGACATAAACCTCCTAGCCATAAATTGACAACTTCAGTGATAGCAGAGAGCAAGCCCGTTGAAGTCACCGACCCATCACCTCCGAGAGCGTCCAACAAGTATTGAGCCTGCAAACCGTCTTTCCCACATGAAGTCCCTTTTATGGAAAGATCGGATACAATTAGGCACGCATTCCCCGTCCATAGAAGGAGCAGGCTGGGCGACAGAGTTATCAGGCAGGGAAGGGGGTAGCACAACCGGATGTTTGTCTATAAGGGCTTTCATGGTTGAATCCCCGAGGGGAGCAACCCCGCTGGAACAAAGAACCTTGACTACAATTGTGAAATGACCGTCCCTGACTTTCCGAAGGCATTGCTTAACGTTGGAGCTCATTTCAGAACCCTCATCTCCATGCACTTATTCCCTAGAAAGAGCACCCTCCCCCACATTGTCAAAGAGAGATGTTACCAAGTCTGTAAAGCCCACTCCATCTCTCCACGCCGCCAGTGCTTGCTAAATGCTATCACATTGTAAAGACTTTCTATTTCCAGACCTGCATTCTTGCCTAGTGGACGGTTTGACCACCCGTAGGGTGCAACGTGGCAACACTAGAAGTTTGACCTAATTCTCAACCGAGCCTGGTGAAGCTACTACCTGGCATAAGACACTCGTCAAGGTCTGTGCAAACGCCAAACGGAAAATGTGGGGAATACTCTTAACCGTTTGAATGGAAAGGGCAAAAACCCGTTCCAGAAGGGACACATCCCCAGCCACACCCCCCGAGGGACCCAGGTCCCTTTCCACAACCAGTTGACAAGGTTTTCGAATCCCAACAATGAAATCTCCAACATCACCTGACTTCATAGAGAAAGAAAGGACACCATCAACATGTTTGCACCCCCTGCTAAGGGCATGCAACGTCATGCACCTCGCACAAAGCCATTTACCCCCGCCCGCATTCCCCAACATCCATACAAAGGTCCAAATCCGTGGAGACAGCTTCCTTCAAAAATAACCTCCGATTATCTGTTTTAAGATGCGTGCTTTGTATGTGTTCAAGAAGGTGAAAAAAACCCCGAGGACCCAGGTTTACCGTCTTTACACTTGTGAAAATGCTTAAAGGGGCATGTCCTTAATCCGTCAACAGAGCTAGGGATGGGCCCACCAGATTTAACATTCCGACTTTTTTTTGTGGAGGCCATGTACACATGGAAAACAGGAACACCACAAACCATCAAATATCTAAAATAAATGTTGAAAAAATAATAATAATAAATTTAAAAAAAAAATTAGACTAGGTTTCTCATTTGAGCCGAACCACGTAAATTCTTGTGTCTCGTGTTTGTTTTAGGTTTCCGCGGTGATCGTGTGATCATGTGTTGCAAAACCGAATCCTTAGCAGCTTTGGCTTAGGATAATGAGAGCTTGATGTCTTATTCAACGATGCCGACCCAAAAGCTTGAATAACTCAAAACATCTATGTTAAGTTGTTAACTATTTCCCATAAAGTAAACTCGAATCCAAATAAGCGAAAAAACACATAAATTGGATGCTCAGGCTCGTATTTGAGCTTCTTCGGTATCTAACTGCAAAACAAGAACCTCTAGTCGGCCCTCATTATCTATAGCCAAAATGTATAGTCTTGAACATAAATAACAAGTTTACCAATATCAATCCAAAAACAAAATTTTATAACTAATTTCAACATTAGCAAAGCAGAACATGCTTACTCAATGTACAGTAGAGGTTGTATCGACTAATGCTCATACTTAACACTGCCAGGAAGTGGTGGTGAAGGCGGAGGTCTGCCATGTGGTGCAGTTGGCCTTGGTGGCAAAGGGACTCGGGGCTGAAACATTTTGGACCCTGCACCTCCCTCTGTACAAACAGTGTTTGGTCCATTACCTAAGTTCATGGCCTTGAGGACATAATTGTCATCGTGTAGCCTAAAGGGTGTGCTGAAATTGGGCCAGAAGTCAAAATCGATTATTGATCATTGTCGCGGTCAAATATAACATTTAATAAGCCAAAACCACAAGGCATGAGCTAACCTGTTGAAGTCGAAATGAACAAGTTGCATATCTTCTGAAATTTCCATCTCGACAGTAGCGTGAGGGCGGGTCTAAACTTACCAGATAGAAGAAAAAAAAAGTTTAAATGATAATAATTCAATCGTTTAACCCTTTAAAGGGACTGCTTACGAATTAGGATATCTCATTTAATTATAAATGATTTAAAAAAAACGTCAAATAATTTTTTTATAAGGTGTGGTCAGGTAAATACAAAATCGCCCACAAAGTCTATTTTAGTGCATACAACATCCCGAATCCAAAGATTAGGATTAATACCGTAACCTTGGTTTGAAAGAGAGCGACGCCCTCGAAGGCGTTTAGGTCCCAAAATCTAAGGCGTGAGGCACGCGCATCACATACGCAAAGCGTTGCTCTATGTACAGCCACTAAGCTTTAATTATTACCAGAAGTTGTGTCCGTCTCATCTGTTTTACATATTAATTGACGCATAATAGAAAATGACCCGTTTTGAGTGACATGTTCTACCCTACCCACGCATTTCAGGCCTACTATAATACTCAGGAAGCATGGTTACCACAATTGTTAAAACTTGGATGTGTATTTCAAAATATTTCTATCATTAAATAGCAAGAAAGACGATAATACCGTTTCTGAACAATCATACCTGGATCAATATAAAAGGTAAAGCTACACCGCCACTTGGTGTATTTCCTGAGCTGTATAGCTGCTCGTTTCGTTTGATTAGATTTTGAACACCTACACGCTTTATAACAGGGAAAAGAAACACATGAGCAAAAACATGTATCAAAAGTAATTCCCAATATAAATTAAATAAAACAGTTCTCACTTGATCTTCCAGTTCTCCCAAATAAGCAGTTTTCTTTTCAATTCTGTTCTTGAGAGCAAGGCGCTCACTCTGGCGATTAATAAAAAAAGAGAAACTAACTGAACAACAAATAGATTCATAAATGTCTTGATATGAACTTTGAATACATTCATAGAGGTAGCAATTTTGATCCATTTACTTATTAACATGTCAATCCAGGTAGGCTTATCTCCAACGAGTGTGATAGTTAATAGCAGTGTTGCAAAAATCGGCCTAGGCGGCCGCCTAGGCGCTAGGCGGGAGTAAAAATCGGAAATAAGCCCTAGTCGCTGATCTAGGCGTTTTGGCCATTAGGCGGCCATTAGTCGAGCCTAGGCGGTGCTAGGGGGTAGATTTTTTTTTTATTTTTATTTTCTAAGTATTATGTGTATATATCTAAGTATTTTTAAGTATTATGTGTATATATCTTAACATATTTTCAAAAAACACCTAAATTTGTGTGTATATATATAAAATACCAAAACGCCTAATTTTTGCCTAGTCCCGACTAGTCCCTAGGCTGGACCTCACCGCCCGCCTAGCGCCTTTTGCAACCTTGGTTAATAGGAAAAAAAAAGAGGGGAAAAGGTCAACCGGTCAAAAGTCGCCTGAAAGTCAACGTGTATTGCATAGATCCTTCTAATCATTTTATTCAAAAGACAGGATTGTTACTGATACAGCATATTTTCCATCATCGTATTTGACACACTAACAACTTAACAAAAAATTTAGAAGTTCGAACAAAAAGTGTTTCGGCACCAAGACCGCCCATTTTGCCACATGTACACTTTGTGCGGAAAAAATAATAAAGAGAGACCTTTAGTTCTTCAATATCATTCTGGCTAGTCCCAGCCAGACCTCTCCACTGTATTTCCTTTTTATCTTTAGAAATAATATCCAAAGCCATGAGAACATTTATCGCATCATACACCCGTCGACGGATATTCTTCTCATCATATTGTTTCTGTAACAAATATTCAAAGTGTGCAAAAAAAAATATAAATAACATTTTTTGTGTGGTTCAATGATTGTTTATAAAATTCATATTTATATCTTGTTATACTAATTATCTTGATTATGATAACATTTGTAGTTTATTTATGCCTAATATCATCATTACTATATCATGATTGACAGATTAACTATATATAAAAAGATAAAAATAGAATAAAAAAACGAATCTGGATATAACAGCCGACCCTGTCTTGACCAGTGAAAAACAATCTGTTCCAAACCTAACCTTATGGCACGTTACCAAGCCCGCCCATCTTGCCAAGCTAGTTTAAATCCAAATGATTCGTTTATTTTGTCACAAATAGTTAAAATTTAAAAAAATATATATATACGTTCTAGGTCATACATCCGAAAATAAAGTCAGTAGGTGACACCTACCTGGTCAGGAGCTTGATCACCATCACCGGGATCAGAAAATTCAGCTACAAGTTCATCTGCAACCTGGAAACCAAACATTTTTAAAGTTTTTTTTTTTTTTTTTTACATAGTTCTTTCGAAAGAGATGTACACAGAATATAATATAAACTTTTGAAAATGCTGAATCACTACCATAAGTTCTAAAGTTTAATATCATCATAATGTAAAACCTAGACACATACTAAATGTTGGGCACTTGGGTATATGTACCAACTTTATTATAAAAAAATTCGAAGCTCCAGACTAAAAAAACAAATTACATCAAAATATTATTTCAAATATATTAATACAAAAGCAAATTTCTGAACTAAAAATAACAATAAATTTTAACATACACTCCTTCCGATATTGGAAGTATCGCATGCTATGCACATAACATTTGACAAGTGGAAAAAATATCCAAACAAATAAAAAAGATACCAGACACTGAGAGTAGTTCCCTGGTAGCCTACTAGTTTTTAATCTTAGAAGTCAAAATAAGAAAAAAAAAACATTTTTTTTTTAGTATTAGAAATCCATTTACATTGTCAACATTACCTACATGTTACAGACTAGTTGCCTCAAGCACATAATGCAGTTCAGCATTTGAGAACATGAAAGTAAGATTTACTTTACGGACTATGTGCAACGAATGACTAAAGAGATAAATCACAGAAAAAATATTACAACATATACGAATACAACATGTTAAGAGCTCAAAAAAAACTGAAGTTAATCCTCTTACCTCATTATACGTAGTCCTTCCCTTGCTTTCCACTTTCTCGCACACTAGGCATGACAAAATCAGAACAGAGCATTAGCGATCAACTCAGACTACAGGTGTCAAAATGGACGGATTGGGTAATTATCAAAACGAATTCAAAACAGTTCATGTCAACACTGGTTAGGTAACTATGGTCTTTCTTTTTGAAACTTACAATTAATGTGTTAGATATGGAACAAAAAAGCTATATAATTACAAAATCTACAAAAAAAAAATAAAAATAAAATAAAATAATAATAATAATAATAATAGTAATAATAATAGTAAAATGATGTAGTAGGTATTATGCTCTTTTAATACAATTTGGAGACTTTCAACATGTATGACCCGTTCAACCCGTTTCGATTTTAGCTCTTTTTACTTGCCCATTTGACCTCTTAGAGCAAAAATATCAAACCAGCCCAATCACCTATAAACAGGTTGAAATTGCCACATCAAGCGCGGATAGAAATGAAGAAAAAACAAACCTTTCATGCTGAACTGACGAAGCCCTCTGCCGCCTTTATCTCCTCCAATTGCACGTTGAGCTCGTTTTTTCTTCTTGCTGCTTACATATAACAAATCAGTGTCACCAAACAAGAATCTTACAGACTATATAAACATAAACAAAGGTCTTTACATCTCAAGACCATTCGCATTAAAATCATCGAATGTAATTCTTTAAAAATAATAAAAATCAAGCAAAAAGAACACGAAATTATTTGAAATAATCAAAGCCTGAGATTATTTCTCAGCACATTCAATCATCTCTTTAATTGTTTTTACATATTAGCACACTCAATATGGTACCAATACCGATACTGATACCATTCCTATACAGGAAGCGTGAATTTATGCCCCACATCAGGCGCACCTTTTTGACCCATGCATGTTCCGAACACTAATTCATGTTCTTAAAAAACTAAAGCTGCAAAAACAACACATTCTACATTTGCTAAACAAAACTTCAATTCTTCAAGATTAATCTTTCCCAAATAAATAAATAAATAAATAATTATAACTGTTGCAAAATTCACACTAAACATTCATTCTGCAGTACTTATTATAAAGCAGGTAATTATAATAAAAATATATATATTAAAGCACAACTTCTTTCCCACTAAAAATTAAAAAAAAAAAATTAATGTCAATTTCTAAAAGTCAACAAATAGTAACTTTTAATAATAATAATAACAACAACAACGGTGCAGCTGTGGCCCGTTTACTTGCGTGTCAATTGTAATTACCTGTTTTTTATTCGGAAATTTATAAAAACATAATTAAAGAAAAAAAGTAAAAATAATAATAATAATAATAATAATAATAATAATAATAATAATAATAATAATAATAATAATAATAACAAATCAATGTAAAAATGTTGATATTTGATGTCAATTTCTAACAACAAATATTAACTTTAATAATAATAATCATAAAAACAATAACAATAATAATAATAATAATAACAATAATAATAATAATAATAATGATAATAAAAATAAAATCTCACCCAGAAGCCAGTTGAGAAGCAGCATCATCATCAGCATGAATATGAAGACGATTAAGCCTCAAAACCGTGCTGTCACTCCGGGTCGAAGGTGACCCGGCACTGCCACTAGTGGAAACGGATTGACCCGAAACGGTTGAACGGGTCGGACCTCTAGAGCCACCTGGAAAGGGGTTTGTATTTGTAATTGTAATTGTATTCCCAGCACCATTATTATTATTATTATTATTATTATTATTATTATTCTGTAAACTATCATTCGATCCCATCATCAATATTCAATAGACACCACCAAAATTTATCAAGAAAATTATAGGCCCAATTATTATTATTATTAGATCTGTATTTGGATAACAAAGAATTGGGCAATTTTATAAAAAAATTTATTTGGAGCAAAAAGAGTGGAATTTGTAACAGAAGGTGAGGTGTGAGAAGGGTTGGTTTAACAAAGGGAAATTCAGGGAGGGAAACCAACCAGGGTTTGTTTGTACGAATTATTATTATTATTTTTTTATTATTATTATTTTAAGTTTTGTTTTAGACTGTGTGAGACGGCCCGTGAGGGGCTGGGCTCGTGAGACGGCCCGTGAGGGGCTGATGATAGATTGGTAGCCGATTACTTTGCTGAGAACACGGTATACACTGATGAAATGTTTAGTCATCGGTTCTGAATGAGCCGTCGTCTTATCCTACATATAGCTGATGACCTTGCAAATTATGATCTGTTTTCACATTAAGGTGGGATGCTAAAGGCTACATGGGGTTTACTACTCTTCAAAAGCGTACATTGGCAATTCGTCAATTAGCTTACGGCACAACTAGTGATGCTAGAGATGAATATTTGAAGATGTCTGACAGAACGTCACGAGATAGTTTGTACAGGTTTTGCAAAGGTGTGGTTAAGTTATACAGCAAGCGATATTTGCAAAAACCAACAAAAAATAACATTCTCAAGTTGTACCAGCATCGCGAAAGTAAACAAAGTTTTCTCAATATACTTGGTAACATCGATTGCATGCATTGGTTGTGGTCTAAATGCCCTAATGCGTGGCGACGTCAATTTACGCGAGGTGGTCATGGTCATCCCACATAATAATAGAAGCCGTGGCATCGCAGGATCTATGGGTTTGGAATGCTTTCTTCGGTGTTGTTGGTTCAAATAATGACTTAAACGTGGAGTTAATTGCCAATTTAGTCCCTGATGTTTGACACAAAAAAAAGCCACTTTAGTCCAAATATTTTTTTTTTCCTCATTTGTGTCCCTGAAGTTTCCCATTTTTTGGTCATTTCATCATCTGCCCTAACTCCGTTAAAAAAAAAGTCAGCTAAGTCAAGGGTATTATTGTCTATCTACATATTTTTTTTTATTTTTTATTTTTTTTTTTTGCCATTTTCATCCACTCCCTTTTTAACCCTTTATAAACCATAAACCACTACCACCTTCTCTTACCTTATACACACAAGCCCATTTACAGAGAGTTAGAGAGAGAAAACTGGAGAGATAGGACAGAGAGGGAAGCAGGGAAGAGAGAGATCGACGGAGAGAGAAAAGAAAGGAACAAAGATGCGAAGGCTGGAGGAGGTAACAGGACAGAGCAACCTTATTCCGGCGCGTGAATAACCAAAACCCATAATCAGAAGATGCGAAGGCCGAAGGAGGTAACAGGACGGTTCCCTTGTTTGACGGCAGCGACATCTTCGTCACCGGATTACTGTTAAACAGAGGTAACCCAACAACCCCCTTTCTTCTTTGACAATAATCCAAGATGGTTGTGGTGGGGTTAAATGATGAGAACAGTTGGAATATGTAAGATCGATGCGGAGGTTTTACTGGTGATGTTTAGCAATAGCAAGGACAGAGGAGGAGGAAGGTTATCGAAGGCAGATAAGGAGGAAGGGTTACGGAATATTATCGGAACAGAGGATGAGGATTATGGTCGGAGAAAAGGGACTCGCCGGAGAGGATGGCACCAGCGCCGGTCACTGGAGATGGTGACCAGTTAAAACTACATCGTATCCGAAATATATCCAAGCCAAATGTTTTCAACAAGTACGGGGACTGATTCTAGGTTTACGGCTTCGGGAGTAGAATACAAGCATGAGTACCATTTAGCCGATGGAATATATCCAAGCTACGCATCGATCATTAAAACTACATCGTATCCGGAAGATGAGAAAAAAAAAATTCGCCAAATGTCAAGAAGCTGCGAAAAAGAATGTTGAATGGCTATTTGGGATTCTACAACAAAGATGGCACATTGTGTCAAATCCAGCACGCGTATTCAGCCCCCAAAAGTTGAGATACTGTATGTATGCTTGTATCTTTCTCCACAACATGATTCTCGAAGATGAAGGCAATGTGATATGTGAGTACGATGAAAAGGACATCGATGAGAATGTTTTGCCAGTTAGTGAAGACGAGCAAGAGTCTAATATGTGGACATTGTACAATGAGAATACACGTAACACCCTTCGCACAGATTTGATTGAACACATTTGGTAATTGGGTTCGATCAACACCACCAACTAGTTTTCTTTGTATTTTCTATATTATTAGATGTAGTCAGATGCATATCATAATATTATAGTTTTTTTAATCATATTTCACACATTCAAAAAAGTGTTTTGTGAATTGTTGCAACACAACTTGACCTGTTTGTTTTGACTTGATACCCAACCTGCCTGACCCATCCATTTTCCCGCGCCTAATAATCATGTTGCGCAAGTCTATGGTTACCACATAACTCAAAGCAACACATTTTCCGCACCTAATAATCAACACTTGCTTTAATCCTCTCTTTATCCCAAGAACACTGCAACAATGTTCATGGATTGTCCCACAAAAATAGTGTTGGGAATAATATGTATATTTTGATGGTAACAAAAATTTTATCCACATAAGTTCATAATCAAATACTCAAATCAACAAAGCTCAAAAGAAAGAAACTGATAACATGGATGGAGGACCTACTGTTGATGCCACAGAATGGTCGTATATCGATGCCAAGCCACTGATTGAAACCCTTGGTAGGCTGTAAGGTCTCTGGGGTCAATCGAGCCGTGTATCAACCTTCTGTTGAATAAAATATCAATAGCAGAGATTAATAACTTAGCACAACTGCACAAGCATCATGAGCGCTGTCACTCGACTATGCATGGATGGGCCGTCGACCACTGGACATAATTTCAAGGCTAAATCAAGATCAAGATTTTGTAAGTCTCTGGCCAATATGTCAAAGCAACATTCAAGTATGTATGAACCAAGACAAATTTGAATGTTATTGCAAAAGTAATAAATCACTCTTGAGGTAATATATAAAAACTCAAAAAAAAAAAAAAAATTATAAATAACTAAAGGTATTTATAAAGAAATCAAAAGTGTTTTATATAAATGGTTCAAATACAAAATTGGGTCGAAAAGGTGGTTTAAGCACACAAGGAAGTGACCAATACTTGGTGAAACGAACAAAGGATCTTTCCTAGTTGCACGTAAAGATGCCTTGCGAATTTCGGTGACTGTTTTGCTAGCCTCTGGCTAGCCGTTTTTGGTGGTTTAATGAAAATGGTGTTTGTTGGTCGTTCAAAAAAAAAATGCCTTGCAAATCTAGCTAGCATCTACCCCCACTCTTACTAGGTCAAAACCAGTATTTAATACTGAATACTTTAAGCATTTCAGGTTTGAGATAAAGACAAATCAGTTTTTAGCTTATTGTAATTTGTAACACATAAAAATGTGTGAGAGAAACCAAACCGACAAGGTACGGTCGATGTGACGGCCAGACTGTGTATATTCTTGGGTGATCAATTGCTAGATACTTTGTAATAGAAATCTCAAGAGAAGTGATCAGGTGAGAGCAAAATTTATTTTTTTTTATCATTTTTCCACTTGAAAAAACATTTGTAATAGGTGATCAGTTCCTTGATAGTGATAAGTTAGTGAGTATCCCTTCTGCATTGTCGCTAGAGGAAAACATTGGTGATCTCTACCTAACTAGAGAGAAGAAAGTTGTAGGGTGATAACTACCTATATTAGTGAGAAGCAGAGAGGTGAGCACTACCTTATTAATGAGAAGTTATGTTGTCAAAAGCGCCTAGGCACTGAAGTGCAGCCCAGCGCAACTCTTGCGTTGCGCCCTATTAGACGAGCCAAATGCAGATTCAGGCCAACTCCGGCTAAAAAAGCATCCGAACCCCTAAATAAGCCTGGAATCAACCTAATAAGCACTGAGTCATCTAAAACAGCCTAAACAAGCCTAAAACATGTGTAAACCCCCTAAAATGGTATATTATACTATGCGCCTAGCTTATAAAAAAATCCCTCTCTTTGTAAGCGCCCGGTGCATAGACTCCGGGCTAGGCCCATGTGCCTTGGGTTTTGACAACATTGGTTCATAGGTGAGAAGCAAAGAAGAGGTAATCACCACCTTATTAGTGAAAAGCTTTTTCATTGGTGATCTCTCCTATTTAGAGAGAAGTCTAGTGGAGAAGAACTCGGTTTGAAGACCAAGAAGTGGATTCGTTTACATCCACCCGAACCACTATATATCCTTTATTCATGTGATGATTGACTCATATCTCTTTACTTATTACGTCACTCGTCAAACATTAAGCAGTCAAGTAAAATCTTGACAACACGTCTGCACGTTTTGTTAAACTCAAAATACTTCAAACCGGAACCCATTCACAATTTCACTCTCCACTGCGTTCCTAAAAATAGCAAGGCTTCTTTTTATTTGGGTACAATTCAAGCTGATGTTACTAATAACGTTATTATTCCTATCACTAACCATACACAGATAAGCAGTCATGAATTCAATTTGATATGCTAATGTTGAGTGTATCAAGGTATGCTTGTGAGATTGATCTTGGTCCACAAAGTTACCGTTGAGATGCTTTTTAAACACCTAATTTATATCAAAGTACTTTACTAGACTGTGTAAAGTCCTACACTAAAATTCTCCATCGAACGAAGTACAAATAGAAGGAACCAAAACCAATATTAGAAAGAAAAAAAAGAAAAGGAACAAGGAAACAAAAATATGAAATTAACCAAAAAGATGGAAGCTCTACATAAATTATATTCATATGGGCAGAAGATTATAAAGTAATTTGGATTTACAATCTTTTAAGTAGGAATCTATTTATGACTATGAACAATCATGAAGAGTATCTCAATTAAGGGCATATTATTTAGAAAAAAAATGGTTCATTTCCTATATCAAACACATAATTACATATTGCTCTCCTAAAGGCTAACATCACTTCAGCATCAAAGACCTTATGGTATGAGAAAGATACATGTTATGTTGTATTTCTTATCACCTACGTACGTGTCTAAGATGTTGATGATAAAAATTACTCGATGAGACAGCTGGCAAACAAGATGAAGGATCAATTTTTGATGGCGTTATACAATGTGAACGCAAAATAATCATGTGTTACACTTAAATTTCAACCAAAAACAGATGTATTCTACTCACCCCCTTACGTAAGCATTGAATAACGACGCAATGAACTTCTCAATTACGACAAAATTCCAGCAAGTCATTTTAAACATTTCTATTTATATTTTCACTCCGATTCACCACCTTATCCCTCTACTCGTTCTAGATTTTCCACTTCATTAATATTATCACATCGTTAAACTAATTAAAATCTATATGTGAGTATGTGACTAGCATGCACAAAAAAACCAGATCATATTAAAAAAAATATGGAATTGGAAAATCAACTAAAAAAGAAATTCAAAATGTATTACCTTAATCAGAGATAAGTGTTTTGAATACTGTGAACGTCATTGTCGGTGGGTCTGTCAGAGGCGCATTTTAGCGGTACACTCAACGCACCACAATCTTCCACGTAAGCCTAGAGCCATATCAGCATCTTCAGCCAAAGCTCATGCCTTTTCTATTTAAGGCATAGCTTCAATGTATGTGAGCATCCTGCTCTGAACTGTTTCTCTGCACTTCACCATGAGAAACTTGTTTCGGGCCGAGTCTGAGGTGAAATCACCCAATGATTTTGCAGGGAGTTTCACTGATATGTGGCAGGATATGAGGGTTTCAATGGTGATTCCGCCACTGACGATTGCCCTTTACTTATGTGTGGTGATGTCTATAATGATGTTCATCGAACGGGTGTACATGACTGTTGTGGTCATTTTGGTGAAGATTTCAGGCAAGAAAAAATACACTCAGTATAAGTTGGAAGCACTGAAAGACGATTTGGAGCAGAACAGATGTTACCCCATGGTGTTGGTTCAAATACCTATGTTCAATGAAAAAGAGGTAAATATGTTAGATTTAATATACATATTATGTGTTGTTCGGTGCATAAACTTCAAAATATAATTAGAGAAATCTAAAGATATGGATTCTGTCATCATTAAATAAAAATTATATTATTGCCGATTTTGAGAGTGACAAAGTATAGATAACATAACAAACGTGGCTTAGCAATGAATATCTCTAATGTATATCTAAAATTCCCATATAAAGCATCACAAAAAATACTACTGTTTACCACCGAGCATTGGCCATATAGTATATGCTGTCCTCTAAAAATATTGCAATAAACAAGTAATCATATGTCATCTTGTTTAGTTTAACAGTCAATTTCTAAACCACAACGAAAATTTAGAAAAATGCTATAATTAAGAACACAACGAGACTAGTAAGCATGACCGGCATACATATGCATTTTGATGAGTGCTAAAGTTCTTTCAATAATAGCTGGGTGGATAATAATATACTAGGTAAACACCATGAGGCATGCTTATCTACAAGTTACTTACCCAACATGATTTCTAATTTACAATTATTATTTATGTCTGTGAAATATGTAGTTTGTAATTTATTAAGCTTACTTCCCAGACACCATCTAATTACATTCTTATCAGGTCTACAAACTCTCTATTGGATCTGTGTGTTCACTTAAATGGCCATCCGACCGTCTCATTGTGCAGGTTCTTGATGACTCCACCAATGACGTCCTAAGGGTACCCCCCCCCCCCCCCCTCAACACTGAAATTCTAATTCTAAAATACTCGAAAGATAAATGATCTGTTTACTAAGTAAACCAGTTATTATATGCAGACACTGGTGGAAATGGAGTGCAAAAAGTGGATACTGAGAGGAGTGAATGTCAAATATGAAACCAGAAACAATAGAAATGGATACAAAGCTGGTGCTCTTCGTGAGGGTTTAAATAAAGAGTATGTGAGTGATTGCGAATTTGTAGTCATATTTGATGCAGATTTCCAACCAGATGAAGAATTTCTTTGGAGAACTGTACCCTATCTTCTCGAAAATCCAGAACTGGCTTTGGTACAGGCGAGATGGAAATTCGGTATAGCTTACTCGTTTCTCTCGTATTCTCTATTTTGTCCCTAGCCAATTGAGATATACACTCTCTTATCACAGTTTAGTTTTCAGCTTATACTATAACTAACACATGTTCTGTTTAGTAAATGCTAATGAATGCATCATGACTCGGCTACAAGAGATGTCACTCGCCTATCATTTCGCTGTTGAGCAAGAAGTGGGCTCTTCAACTTGTCAGTTTTTCGGGTTCAATGGTAAGACAGAATTCAAAACTTCGCTCGCATAGCTCCTAAGAGAATATTTAATTATTTATGACATTAAGGGAAATTTAATGGCATTAGGGACTGCTGGTGTGTGGCGTATAAAAGCAATTGAAGACGCTGGTGGCTGGAAAGATAGAACCACTGTGGAGGACATGGATCTTGCGGTTCGGGCTAGCCTCAAAGGGTGGAAATTTGTCTTTGTTGGAGATTTAGAGGTGAGTTGTGGTATCGTGTAATAATATATATCTACAGGAATAAAGTTAAAAAATATTCTAATACGTAGGTGAAAAATGAACTCCCGAGCACCTTCAAAGCTTACCGATATCAACAGCATCGATGGTCATGTGGGCCAGCTAATCTGTTCAGAAAAATGTCCAAGGAAATCATCTTTTGCGAGGTATAACTAATGGCATGAACCTGTTCTTAACTAACATTTGGAAATGATTAAATGCATCCTACTTTATTATGCAGCGAGTATCGTTTTGGAAGAAATTTCATGTCCTCTATGCGTTCTTCTTTGTACGGAAGATAATAGCACACTGGGTCACCTTTTTCTTCTATTGTGTAATTATCCCGATAAGCATCATGGTCCCGGAAGTCAAACTTCCAAAACCAATAGCCATATATATTCCAGCGACAATTACTATTCTGAACTCCGCATACACCCTAAGGTAATGGATTAACAAATACAACTTAAAAAAAAAAAAAAAAAAAAAAAAAAAAAAAAAAAACAGAGCTAACAAGCACATCTTGCTTCACACAGGTCATTGCATCTTCTTGTACTCTGGATCCTGTTTGAAAACGTGATGTCGTTTCATCGATCCAAAGCAACAATTATAGGACTCCTGGGAGCCAACCGAGTCAACGAATGGGTCGTGACTGAAAAACTTGGGAACGCAACAAAACCAAAATGCAGCATCAGGGCACCTAAGAGAACTCGCTCACGTTTGGGAGAAAGGTAATTTAGTCAACAAGCCTTGATAACGTTTTAATGAATTTAGCACGTGCAAAAGTCTAACAATTTGAAATGACAAACAGGCTTCACTTCTCGGAGTTGATAATGGGATTGCTCCTGCTATACGTAGCTTGCTATGACATGATCTTTGGGAAAGATCACATGTTCATTTATCTCTTACTGCAATCAAGTGCATTCTTTGTCGTTGGAGTTGGGTATGTCGGTATATCCACCTCCAACTAAAAGCAGCACACCGGTTGTTAGCCTTTATATATATCCGTGTCTACCTATCAGTATATTAGTGTCTATGTTCATCATAAATGTTAAACTGTGAAAGTGCTTAAGATAAGATGGCTATGGTTTCAAGAACACAACCGGAGCAGGTGGAAGAGCAGTCACACAGACGGTGGTGTAATTAGTTAAAATTTCGCATGTATTCCCGAATAAAGTTCTTAGCTATCTATCCTAGTTACTAGATACTACAATGTAAGCATCACAAATTAAGACTATAATGTGTTTGAAATAAAGTGTATTATATTATAGTTTAATAAATCTCTCTAGAAACAGCCTCTCTATCCCTAAGTATAGAGGTAAGGTTCGCGTTCGTCTATATCTCTCCCTCCCTAGACCCTACCAATAGCTTAGCTATTTGTGGGATACATCAGTACGGTTGTTCTCGTTGTATATTATAGATTATTCGATGTTAAACTTATCAAGTTACCCAATACTACGATAAACTATAAACATCACAAAGTAAGACTACAATTTGTTGGGAATGGAGTGTATTAAACGGTGGTGTAATTAGTTAAATTCCGCATGTGTTCCCGAACTTGGTTTTAAAAAGCGTGAAGCGCGCAAAAGTGACGAGGTCTAAAACCAAGGCGCAAAGCGCAAAAGCAAAGGGCTTTTCGTAACCAAAGCGCAATACGATCATATATTTTTTTATATATATATAAACCATAGGTTTTTTAGCTTCCCCTACCCGAAATATAGCTAAAATAAGGTTTTTATATGATTTTGCCTATCTGTACAAGACTATAAGCTAAAAAAACCCAATATACAACAGTTTGCTAAATAAAAATACCCAAGGTAAAGAGACACGTGAGTCGCGTTTTTGTCGCCTTTTGGTTTTACTCCTGGCACTGAGCGAAAAAGCGATTACCCTTGTGTCTACTGTCTAGGCGCGCTTATTAAAACCAAGTCCTCAAATAAAATTCTTAGCTATCTATCCAAGCTACTAGATACTACATTAAACTGTAAAAATCACAAACTAAGACTAAAATGTGTTGGAAATAAAGTGTATAATATTATAGGTTAATCGATGTAAACCGACTGTTTACGCTTAACATTTATATCATGACACTTTTATAATCAACGTCTCGCCGCAACGCGCGGGTTGCGTGAACTCGTTTATATACAATGCTTAAACTTATCAAGGATCTAACAGAAACTATATTCAAACCAGAAGCCCTCTACACACAGATCTGTTATGAAGATATTTGCCCTAAAAGTACCATAATAAGTTTAATTAATTAGGAATCTTAGGTCAATTTGTTACGGATGGAAACCATTACATAATATACATACGGAGATATAAATAAATAAATAAATAAATAAATAAAAATAGTTACCCGTTGCTCCATGAATCGGTGATTTGTTTTACTTTCGTATCCAATTGTTGTAATATGATTATTATCATCATTGTCATATGAATAGAGCAATTATAAGAAGGACAAGAAAGGGCAATTACAAGTAATATATGCCCAAATAGGAATATGTTTGGTTTGGTTAGGGCTGGCAATTCAGACGATCACCATAACCTGATACGAACCTACACGATTTTAATAGGTTTTGTGTTTTGTCTTAACAGATTTCGTGTCTATAACAGGTCGATACGTTAAGGTCTGTTTATTTTCGTGACGTGTTCGTGTTTACCTGTTTCGTGTCCGTGTCTTATCGTGTACGTGTCTTAACAGGTCTTATCGTGTGTTATCTTGTTTCTTAGCATGCCTTGTCGTGTCTTATCGTGTCTTATTGTGTCTTGTCGTGTTAACTTATTTTAATAGGTGTTCATTATCGTGTCTTATCGGGTCTTATCGTGTTAACCTGCTATACACAGGTTCGTGTTCGTGTTTGAAAAAAATGACACGATTAGATTTCGTGTCGTTTTCGTGTTTACAGGTTTCGTGTTCGTGTCTTAACAGGTTTGTGTAACATGTTATGCCAGCCCTATTCATTGGTGCACAGGATCGTTGACAAAACGATAAAACAAATATCGGTATCGGTATCAATGTTGTTCGGAAACGATAAAACAAATATTGGTATCAATGTTGTTCGAATGGTATTGTTTGGTTTCATCATAGTAAAGAACAAAAAATCAATTATATTTAAGTTGTGCGATTTTGAAATTTTTTTATCTAAAATATGCACAATTGTTTAAAAAACTTAGTGCAGCGTGTAGGGACAAATTCAAGCTTACAAAATCATTAAGATTTATAAAAAAAAAAAAATTAATAGATAGGATAATGTAAAACTTGGTTCGTCAAGCCACCAGCTGAATTAAGTTTTAAGTGAAAGTTCAAGCTCAAATTTCAACTTGTTAAGCGTTTTCAAAGTGAAATTAGCTTGTTAGTTTAATTTCAAGCTCGAGATAACCTGACTCAGGCAAGCTTTTATTTTAAGCATGGAGAGGAAATAGACATTGATCGGGAAAATAACAATCACTTTCATGACATTTTCTGTTTCATTTGCATCAAATAATCTATATTTCAAAGCTGGCTTTTTGAGTGGAATATTACTGGTGTATATGTTTGTAAACATCAAATTTTTTAAACTTTTTTTTCCATGAACAATAAGGAGAGCTCATAATATCCATGCATGCGTTCTTTCTCTCCTCCCCTCAGCCATAAAGTCATCTTTTCATTGACCCGTGTAATTATGACCAGATGAGGGTCTACAAATTGGTTTGATTTGAAGGTTCTCCTCATCGTTGGTAGCTCTACAAAGAGCTTTTTGCATAAACACGCTCTGCTCTCTATGTGTGTGCTAGGGTTTGATAATGTGGAAGATGATTCTTTTATGTTGAATGATATCATTAGCTTCGGCTTATCTTCTAACTTGTACTTTTTTGCTCTTGTTTGTTGTTAGTATTGTGGAAGATTAAAAATATTTAAGTTTCAAAAATTTTCTGTCACTATGATTCTTATGATGTAAGCTAGTATTTGTCGTGTCGTAATTCGCGTTTAATGTTAATATAACAACACTTATAATGTATAAAGAAATAGTAAAAACAAACCTAAAAGTTTGTTGAAAAGAAAAGAAAAAATAACAAAACGGGTTTTTATCACATACCGCCAGCCATACCAAGTGATTTCACTTTGGCAATTACAAAATAGTGTATTTAGCAAATAAATAGTAAACTTTTTTTTTTTAAACTAACCAAAAAGTTTTATTTTTTGAAGTTGGTATTCAACTATTCGTTACCAATATCAGTATTGTTTTTTCAACTTTAGATCGATATAAAACACGTGTTGATATCCTATTACAAGTATCAAGAATTTTATTTAATTTTTTTAATTTTTTAGTTGCAATATAGAATGTCGTTACTGTACTAAACTAAACTACTATGTTAATGTGACTACTTAAATTTTAACAATAACAAAAAAATTCTAGAAATTGAAAAATATTAAAATTTTATTATATTTTAATGAATACAATTAGTGTGTCATAAAAAAAAACTAAAAAACTTACAATTTATATTTTAAACTAGCTTATACCCCGGGAGCGTCCCGGGTTGAGAAATCTAAGTAAAGTGAATAAAATTAGAAGTATCTAAACTATAAAAATGGCATCTATGTATCAACTTACATTAGATACTTTAAAAAAAAAATACCAAAAGATCCATTTCACCTTACAATATCAACACCTAAAACAGAATATTAAGATCCCAAGCACTTCAAGGGGACATAGATTGTTTAGCACCAATACATTCAGTCAAAGGTCTTTAACTGCATACAATAAGATTTGAGCTATTTCAGAATATGGTAGAAAAAGAAAACATAGCAATTATCTGTTGGAGAGCGTCCCGGGTTGAAATATCTAATATGACATAATAAAATATCTAATATGACAACATAAATAATGACTTGCCAATATATGATTAATGAATATTATTATTATTATTATTATTATTATTATTTTAAACAAATCTTTGTCATAAGTTATCATATTATAATATTAAAAAAAGGGTAATTGGGTCGGGTATCACCTAATTCCAGGCCCGACCCAAACCCACAATTTTTTTAAACTAATTCCAAACCTGACACAATACCTGCCGGGTTACAAAAAATAGTCGTTTTTTTTCTTCGTTTTTTATATAGCACTATGGTACTCGTTGGAAAGATAATAAAACGCTCGTTAATTTGGTGTACTTTTTTTCTTTAAAAAATCTCGTGTATAAAAGATATTAACGTTTAAAAGTTATGGAGGAAACATTAGAGATAAAAATCTAATTTTGTTTTTAAATTTTAAATTATTATTTTCCTAAAATAAAGGCCTTGCCACATAGGATGACACATGGCACACTTAATAAAGAGAATGCCCTCTTTGATTGCCATGTCATTAAAATGGCTTTGGTTTATTATATGTATAGATAGATAATATAAAAAAATCTACAAACTCCAAAGGGCAATACCGTCATTTCATCTTTACCTACCCTTACTAGTCATTTCCCCTCTTCTATAAATACCCTCCCATCTCCGGGTCATTTATCAATCCAATCGGGTCATTCATCCATTCATTCTACACATTTTAGGGTTTATCCAAGACACAAAATCACACAAATATATAAATCACGATACCAAATCAATCCCTTCAAAACCCTAATTCCATCCCAATTCACAAACCCCATTTCATTTTTTTAAAGATTCATCACCAATTTCACATCCCACGGTACACTTCAATATCCATCCATTTCTTGATTTTTTTTTATAAAAATTGTAACTTTAGGGTTTTTTCCATCTGGGTCTGTTCCAATTGTGTTTGTTTCAGTTGGGTTTGTTTGATTTTGAATGAGTTTAGTTTTTTTTGTATAGAAAATCTTGATGATACACTTTGAATATGAGCAATGGAGGTAGAGTAGATACCGATAAATTCGATAACTTGGTTAATAAATTTGATGGGAATAGGGATAAGGAGGGGGCTGATGAATTTGGTAGGTGTGTAGCGAAAGTAGCGGTGGGGCAGATATGCGAACGGGTCGGTTTTAGTAGTGCTAATGATTCTGCTTTAGAGGCTCTTGCTGATATTGTTGTTAGGTATGTTAAGGATTTGGGGAAGACGGTGAAATTTTATGCGAATGTGGCGAATAGGACGGAATGTAATGTGTTTGATGTGATTCAAGGGTTGGAGGATTTGGGGTCTGCGGTTGGGTATCCGGGTGGGTCGGAAGGGTGTGGGAGTGTGTTAGAGTCTGGTGTTATGAAGGGGGTTATGGAGTATGTTGAAGGGGTTGAAGAGGTGCCGTTTGCGCAACCTGTTGCTAGGTTTCCGATTGTTAAGAGTAGGAAGTTGACGCCGAGTTTTGTGCAAATGGGTGAGACGCCTGAGTTTAAGCATGTGCCGGATTGGCTGCCTGCGTTTCCGGATCCGCATACTTATGTTTACACGCCGGTTTGGAATGAGAGGACTTCGGATCCTAGGTCGGATAAGGTTTTACTCGCTAGACAAAGAAGGAAAGCGGAGAGCTCGTTGTTGAGCTTAACGAAACGGTTGTTGTCTAGCGGTTCGGATGTAACTTCCACCTCTGAAGTTGCTAATGACGGTAAAAAGACTCGGTTTCTAGCGGTTAGTGACGGGCAAACAGTCAAACAGTCAACGGAGAGTGAGAAAGCGGTTTTTGAGGGAGAATTTAATCCGGTTGTTTTACCTGGTAAACACGTGAACGAATCTAATACGGACAATCATGTTTCTTTATTGGAAACCTTTACGCCTGTTATAGAAGCTTTGAATGGTAGGATTTCAGAGTCGGGTGAGAATGGAGAACGAGATTTTCTAGATAAGAGGCCTGCGGTTCGATTAAATTTCAACAACGGTAGAAAAATGATTGGTGATTCGTTGGATTTGAGACTATGGAACAGGGGTACAGGGAGGATTTCATCTTGGTTTGGACGTGATGACGTCATGGATGACAAGAAGAGGAGAGCTGAATATATTCTTAGACAATCCATGGAGAACCGGCTCGATCTCCCTCAACTGTAGATGAAATTACTGAATTGCCCATAACGGCACACATACCATCTAACTT
Organism: Ambrosia x helenae; assembly: GCA_030844895.1. Lineage (NCBI taxonomy): Eukaryota > Viridiplantae > Streptophyta > Magnoliopsida > Asterales > Asteraceae > Ambrosia > Ambrosia x helenae. The sequence goes on along the minus strand of CM061227.1, from coordinate 24,375,651 downwards.
TTTTCAGAAGGTAATGATGAAAATTAGATCAATATAGGTGCTCGGTGTGTATCTTCATTAGTTTCCGCCTTCAAAACTCATCCAAGTTTTCTTAATGTTTGTTATAGAATTGTAGCCTTATCATGCAAAGAAATCTTTTAGATAATTGAACAAGCTGTTTATGTGATTATGTTGTTGTCTGTTTCTATTTGTTATTCTTGTGATTATCGTTTTATTGGAACTTCAAACGATTCAGTAGATGTTAATTACTTAATTTGCCTTTGTATGAAACTTCTGATACCAATATGCCAATATCTAATTGTGTAACGCTTGGTTTTAAAAAGCGCGAAGCGGACAAAAGCGACGAGATCTAAAACCGAGGCGCAAAGCGCAGAGCGCAAAAGCGATGGGCTTTTCGTACGCGAAGCGCAAGATGATTATATAATTTTTTCTATATATCCTATAGGTTTTTAGCATCCTTACCCCAAAAAATATAGATATAAATAAGGTTTATATATGATTTAACTTAAATGTATAACCTTTTTAGCTATATGTATAACACTTTGAAGCACAAAAACACCCCATGTACGAAAAGCGTGCTTTTCTTGCGCGTTTTGTACACTGCGCGCCTTGAGTGGCATAAGGCGCATGGATCTGCCCCTCAGGTCGCCTCGCGCTTAGGCACGCTTTTTAAAACCTAGGTGTAACGCGCCCCTTGATGTTGCGTTTAAGATCATGTTTCTTCTGTATAACTGCATTGAAATATGAAATCTTCTAGATGACCTTATTCTGTACATGAAATCTATACTGTATTTTAGCCCATAATTTTTGATGAAACTGGTGCAGCTGACATAATGGATGTTTAGTTTTAAAGGTGGCTGCAGCCAGTTATGCCTAAGCATTGTGCCATTAATGTTTCCTAAATTTGTAAATTTCGACCCAGTTACTTATAATGGATAGATTTAGTACTTATGATGGATAGATTTAGTTTACGGCGCCTAATAGGTTAAGTGGTTAATTTATCAAAATTTGCTGAAAGAGAGACGACGGTCTAACAAAACAATGTTTACGTGTCAGCCCAAAATACTGTTTGCATATCTATCCAATCTGTTTTATTATGTTACCTGAAATAAACGTTTGAATATCTATCCGATCTGATTTATAATGTTACTCGACTCATCCGTTTTGCCACATGAATAGACATCCTATCAAGTGAGAAATAAGAACAGTTAGACTGATTTCTGTGTTCTACAGCCTCTATGAATTGCTCCTTTGTAAAAATTTAATCCGTGATTTCCGTCTCAGTTAATGAAGCAGTTTGTTAAGTGTTGCAGCAAATATAATTTAAAAATATATATATTTTTTATAAATATACCGTAATTTACTTGCAGCGGCTGTCCTGATTCATATCAGGTTTAATTATGCAGTGGAGCGCGTTATACGCAATACATGTTCAAATAATGTCTACTTGGGCAAGCTAACCTTATTCCGCTGACCTTAATAATTACGCAATCAACATTCAGTCCGGTTCAACCCATGTGCATAATGACTTTATTTGGTCAGAATTGCCCCTGTTGTAGGCTTGTAGCGGGTGTCCCGATTCATATCAGATATAGTTGGCATTGTAGCAATCAAGGACATAAAAATCTATCTTACCATTCATTTTTTATAACCTGTCCCATCTCTTACCCAAAAAATAAGATTGATCATATTGTGTGCACCTATTCAATATCAGTACTACATAAACATAATTAAGGGGTGTTTGGGTACAATTTTTTAAGTAGTTATTGCAACTTGAATAATCAATCAAACCATTAGATGATCAGATAACCTTGCTTTAAGCTAAACCAATTTTTTTGTATAAATTGATCAAATTCAAAACTCGATGTAAATCATTAACAAAAAAGGAAACTAAGTCAAGGGTCAAGAGTGTTTTTTTTTTTGTCAAAATAGGTGACGATGTTTTTTACAACGCACGATAGTTAAGCCAACGTGACATCGTCGCCTGACTCGTCTTCAATTTTTGACGCGATCTCCGTGGCACATAACTAATGTTGGGACAGTTTTGATCAGACAAAGATGTGGACTTTGATTATGGATCTGGCCAAGATTTTGCTGGATCTTTATTGTAAAATTCTGCATATTCACTGCATTAAGAAAGCAAATCACTTATCAGTAAAAGTTTATACCTGCAACACTATTAAAACATTAGATACAACAAAGGGAATAGCTTTAGTTAACAAAGCATAGCTCACAACTAGGGTCTAGACTGAACTTAATGAAATATGAATAGGCAAATATACCGTATCACAGCTAAAAGCATCTGCTAGTGAGAGATTGTCCACACAATGTGTTAGTGTAGGCAAATATACCCGATATGTGTTTCTTGCATCAGAGGCGGTTCTGAGGATTCAAGTGCCTTGTACGAGCCGAGTAAAATGCCCTTAAATAAATTGTTTGAATGATATACTATAATAGTTAGGTGTTAATTCGTGTAGCTCTTTGAGCATTCTTAGACCATATGTAATCGAAGGAGTATTGGGGCATTTTTGGGGCTAATAACGCCCTCCGGTGAAACGCACAACCCCCCCCCCCCTCGCGTTATTAGGGGCGTTTTTTGAAGGAGGTGAAAAATTTCACAACGTGGAAAAGGGGAGGAGAGCTAATCAGATGCACTAGCCATTGGGGTGACCGTTTTTTAAAAAATAAATTAATAAAAAAAAATTAAACTTTTTATTTAAACCAACATTCATCAACCATTTTTTTAATCATCTCCTCTCTTTAATTTTATAAAAACACTCTACTTTATAAATTTTCATTCAACCTTCACCCACAATGAATCCATTTCGCACCCCGTTCGGTGTTTCATCTCGACCAACTAACCCAAACGTCGTTCGACCAAACACAACGCAACCTTTACCAACCTTCAACCCAAACGACTTCGACTCGAACATGATGGGTAAAATGAGTTTCTCTCAACTCCTCAACATGTCCCATAATTTTTATGGTGGTCAAATGAGTTACGCGAGTAACATGGCATTTGGTGGTATGTGGGGATCTCAAGCCAACCAAGAACCGGACGTTGAAATCGTGCCGGACACACAAAAGGAACCCGAACCCGAGCCGGAGCCCACCCGAAAAAAACGCTCCCACAAAAAAAAGGGAGAGTCGAGTAAGCCAAAATGAACCTACCTAAAGTGGACCAAAGACGAGGAGTTCGCGCTCGCACGGGGCGTGGCTTGACATCTCGGAGGATCCCGAAGTTGGTAAGTGTTTTTTATATATGTTTGTTTTTATATATGTTTGTGTGTTTTTTATGTTAGTGTTTTATAAAAAAATTAGATAGTATATGTTAATGGTTTTATATATGTTTGTTTGTTATAAAAAAAATTAAATAGTATATGTTTTTTTTGTAGCAAATTATCAAAATATGATCCTCTTTTGGCAACGGGTTCGGTCAACATTTTTCAACGCGATGGGTCGAGACGAATATCGTGACAGGGACTCAATCTAAAGCAAGTGGACCGAAATCAACCGCTCTTGTCATGCTTTTCAAACAGTCTTCCAATGACTTAAAACAAATTGGGGTAGTGGTCGAAGCGACGTTGATATATTGAAACGGGCATTGGAGGAGTACAATGAAACTCGTGGCAATTTCACTTATTTGAATTGCTGGGAGATGCTTAAAGATTTGCCTAAATGGGCCAATGTACCGCCCATGACGAGTGTGAGTCGCATAGCGAAACGGTCCAAGACATCTTCTTCCGTTGATCCTGATACGCCCACGTCTAATGCTCGACACGTGGATTTAAATGGTCCAAAATGTTAAAAAAAACGAAGAAATAAAATCTCACTTTTATTTCTAACTTTAAATAGTATGTTATTTGAGTAATTAAATTACAAGGGAAAAGTAGTTAAGAGAAAAAAAGAAATTAGAAAAATAAACTAGTATGCCAACCAAATTTTGACCAGTGGCATGCATGAAAGGTAAGAAAATTTAGGGATGTTGGGTCATGAACTTGGTCGACCAAACGACCCGGTTGCGATTTTTATTTTTATTTTAATTAAACCAATATTTATTCGACAAGTGGCAACCCAAGTTTTGGTTGTTCACTAAGGCCATCCGGTGTGCAGACGGGGCAACCCCCGTCTCCATCGTCCCAAGTCCCAACCACCGCCCCCGTCTCCCCCATAATGCAACGGACGGACCAATCACCTTAAAGCAACAATCACCTTTCGCCACCACCACCGTCTCTCGCCCCCGTCCCCGTCTCAACCACCGCCCCCACCCCCGTCTCTCTTCCTCGCGCCCCACACCTTTTAGCCTAATGGGGTGGTATAAAGAAAACGTTGCTGACACAACGATCAACCCCCACCCTAGTGTGTTGGCGAATGTAAAAGTGTAAAACACACACAAATAAAACATTTAATCGAACCAGTTACCAATCAATTCAACCATACATCCGGGTGCGATTAAGATGACAAACGTTTACAATCGCTTGGTATGAGCATGAAACCAATCAAACCACAAACAAGCCTCATCCATACCTAAACTTCTAGTAATTTACATGTGAAGTTTTTACAAACAGAGCTGCTGATGTTCCATGAGATACATCTCTGCAATGCTTGTATGTAATGCAGCTCCAATGGGAAGAACATCTTCATCAAGAAAGAAATAAGGAGAGTGTGGAGAGTGAATAGAGCCAATAGCTTCGTTCCGTATTCCAATTCCAAACATAACTCCAGGGATGACTTGCTGATAGAAAGCAAAATCCTCACCGGCCATGACCTTCGCAGCCACCTTCACTCCGTGTGCACCAAGTAACATTGAACCCACCCGCTCCACATGGCTGTTTAAGGTCTCATCATTGATGGTGGCTGGATAAGGGGGGAATTCGTCTTCTTTCATGTTCACTGAACCTTTACATCTATGAACAGCCGCCTGTCCTTCAACCACCTGACAATGCACTTTCACTTGACCTTGGTTTTAAAAAGCGCCAAGCGCACAAAAGCGATGAAGTCTAAAACTGAGGCGCAAAGCGCAAAAGCAGTGAGCTTTTCGTACGCGAGGCGCAAGATAATTATATAATTTTTTTTATATATGCTATAGGTTTTTAGCATTATTTACTCAAAATATAAATACAAATAAGGTATATATATATATGATTTAACTAAAATGTACAACCTTTTTAGCTACATGTATAACAATTTTAAGCACAAAAACATCATGTGTACAAAAGCGCGCTTTTATTGCGCTTTTTTCGTGCGCTTTTCGTACACTGCTCGCCTAGGGTTACATAAGGCGCACGGATTTGCGCCTAGGTGCGCTTAAGCGTGCCTCAAGCGCGCTTTTTAAAACCAAGCACTTGACTCTCAAAATCAGATGTACAAATTCAAGTGTTGAATTCGGTATAATTTTATTTTGATTTGGTAGCTCATAAAAGCCAATACAACAATTTCGGCATCCCTTAAGTCTAATGTTTTGCAAAACGCTATCAATCCTGACCCTCTATGGTAAGAAATAACTGGAGATTAATCACTGATGAGATGTAGACATGTTTACATATGCTAAGTGAAAGCCTGATTAGTAATGTTGTCTTAAACTTACGAAAACTCGACCTGGTTTCACATATACCAAGAGGCAAAATCTTGTAAAAATAAAATAAAACTAGAAGATACCTCTTTTACTCTTTGCTGAAGGCGTTGCAAGCCCTCGGTTGTAAGACTCCTGAGGGTTCCCCCTAATTCAACATACGCTGGAATAACATTTAATGCCCCACCGCCCTTGACATAAGTAACTGATAGCACCTAGACTCAATTCCAAACATTAGCACTAAATGGGTTGATTGTCTGCAAAAAAAAAAAAAAAAAAAAAAAAAAAAAAAAAAAAAAAAAGCGAACATACTTGGCTTTGAAGAGGGTCTAGTTCTCTGGAGATAAGGTGTTGCAAGGCCAAAATAGTAGACGACGCAGCAAGTATGGGTCGACACTGTTGTGGGGTTCAGCAGCATGACCACCATTACCTTGTATCCGAGCCACAAAGAAGCATACAGCAGCCAACATCGGTCCTGGAAGGGTGGCAATGGTTCCAGTGGGAATTGTAAAATCAACATGCATTCCAAATATGGCATCTGCACCACCGAGTGCACCTTCTTTTATCATATACGATGCACCCGCACCTCCCTCTTCAGCAGGTTGGAAAATCAGTTGAACAGTTCCCTTATATAAAAAGGCTATAGCAGTTAGTGACTCACTGGATCAAGTAGTCATGTGTAAATCATAATTTGTTTAAAAAACATATCTGCCAAGAATTTCCAAAACAATTAGCATCCTCTTGTTATTGCAATGTATAACATTTCATAAGACGATAAAACAACCTCATAATTTTCGCGTAACAAAATGCTATTTGTTTTAAAAAAGCACACACCATGGTTGTAAGAATCACAAGGTGCTAGTCTGCCGGTGTGATGCCGACTAGTGATTAATTGAGATTCCTAGGGATCTTGGTTTTAAAAAGCGCGAAGCGCACAAAAGCGACGAGGTCTAAAACCGAGGGGTAAAGCGCAGAGCGCAAAAGCGGTGGGCTTTTCGTATGCGAAGCGCAATACGATTATATAATTTTTTCTATATATGCTGTAGGTTTTTAGCATCCTTACCCCAAAATATAGATATAAATAAGGTTTGTATACGATTTAACCATAGTTGTCAAAGCGCCTAGGCGCACTCAAGGCGCATAGGCCGAGGAAGGAGCCTAGGCGCAAGGCGCATAAAAAACGATGGCTTTTTATAATTAGGCACATAGTATAAAATACATTTTTAGGGATTTTAGAGATGTTTTAGGCTTGTTTAGGGCTACATTAGGAAGTTTTAGGGTTGTTTATGACTTGTTCATAACTCATGTAGGATGGTTTAGAGGTTTAGGCAACTTTTAGCCTGAATTTGGCCGGAAATCAGCCCAAAAACAGCCCCGATAGCGCGCCTCAGTGCCTAGGAGTGCGCCGATGCGCCTTGTGCGCTTTTGACAACTATGGATTTAACTTAAATGCATAACTTTTTTAGCTATATGTATAACACTTTGAAGCACAAAAACACCCCCTTACGAAAAACACGCTTTTTCTTGCGCTTTTTTGCGCTTTTCCTGCACTTTTTGTACACTGCACGCTTTGAGTGACATAAGGCGCATGGATCTACGCCTCACGTCGCCTCGCGCTTAAGTTATCAATTAGCTGACAAGATAAAAAAAGAACAAGGTAGGTACCTACCTTGAGATAATCCTTTCTTTGATGAAGCAACTTAGCAGCACCAAGGAGCATAGTGGTATGTGCATCATGGCCACATCCATGCATGAGACCATGACGTTGACTCTTATGCTCCCAGTCAACAAGCTCTGCAAAGGAAGAGCATCCATGTCGGCTCGAAGGGCTACAACAGGGGGAGAGCCGGTGCCAATCTGGGCTACAAAGCCGGTCTGGGCAAGTGGGTAGGTGTAAGAGATGCCCAGCTTGTTGAGTTCGGTTCGAATAAGAGCACTTGTGTTGTGTTCTTGGAAGCAGAGTTCAGGGTGCTCATGGAGTTGTCTTCTGATTGAGATTAACCACTCCTTGTCTTGTTTTGCTGCGGTTAGAACCTGGGTTGCGTAGTCTGATGAGGAGGTGGACGCATGGACGATTACAACGCACAACAACAGCATCACCACTACCTGTAACTGTACCACCACCATCATTTTTTCAACGCCTACCCTTCCTCTGTTTCTTTAATAATAATAATAATAATTGGGCTTGTTTATTAAAAAAAAGTTTTCTTTAGTAATAAAAAAGACCTGGGTTTATTAGATTAATATTTTATTTTAAATTTACAGACAGCAGAATTAAATAAATTAGTATATATATAAAAATAAATATCTGGCACGCAAAAATAGAAAGAAAATGATCCACAGTTAGGGCTGCAAACGAACCGAGCGAATGTGAATAAAGCCTTGTTCGTGTTTGTTTGTTAAGGAAAATATGTGTTCACGAACAGTTCATGAAACACTTACTGAACGAGATTTTCTGTTCGTGTTCGTTTGTTAAGAAAACATTCATGTTCGTGTTCGTTTGTTAATTTTGTTCACGAACGCACATGCACACAAACGGACATTCATAAACACACAAAAAAATGTTCATGAACGAAAACAAACACAAACAAACATATATTAACTCTTATAAAGTCGAATTCACATACATAATGAACACAAAAAAGTGTTCATGAACGAAAACAAACACAAACATATATTAACTGTTATAAAGTCGAATTCACATACATATTTTTACCTTATATAATAAATTGCTTATTTATTTATTTGGGTAAAATAAATAAAAAAAAGAATAGCAAGACAAGTTATAAAAATTAAAAACCTTATTAAACTATCGAACATAAACAAACATAAACGAACGAACATAAACGAAGACATTACCGAACGTTCACGAACATAAGTGAACGAACGTGGCATCTATTCACGTTCGTTCGTGTTCGTTCATTTATTCACAAACGAACTTCCCGCCGAATGGTTCATGAACTGTTCGCCGAAAGTTCAGTTCGTTTGCAGCCCTATCCACAGTTATCTATGACTCTAGATAAAGTAGTTGGAGCAACTTTTTTTAACGGTGATTTTCTTTAATCTTTTTATAGGGATAAGTAGATCACACTCGCCTCTTAGCAATCCCGTCACCTCACATCCACCTAGAATACGTTGTCTTTACCGGATCCACACTAACATTGGTGTGGGGCTTGACATTTCATGAGAACATTACCACGTATGTTGTACCGTACTAGACGGGATGACAGCTGTTGTGCCTCTACAAGAACTATGTTCTCTGATGTAACACTGGAGGATAAAACTCATGTTGGCTCGAATTGAAACTTACAACCACATGGATCTAGTTTTTATTTTCATTGCTCTGACCCCTTCAATATACAAGTTTGAAGCAACTTACAACCCACATTTCATCACCTTCGGATTTTTGTTTGTTGGATGTCAGGTTGACTCGTTCCCTTTGACTCACAACTAGTGAGTAATTTAGCTTGGCTATTCATGTAGCTTTGGCCTTTTAAAAAAATAATTTGTTTTAATTCATTTTAAATACTTGTTATTGATAAAAAATAAGTTTAATTCATTTTAAAATGTTTTTAGTTGTTTCTAATCCAACAAAATTCGTTTGAGGCGCTTCGGGTCGTTTATTGCTCGTTTGTGTTTTTTGGTAGAAACATCCGAGTTTGTACAACTTTCATGAATCATTGTACGTGGTGCTCTGACTATACAGTCGATACCCATGTTTTTTCAAAACGCAATTTTTTCATGTCTAATCGACATGCTGGACTTCCGGACTCTGTTTGACACGTTTTGAAAAGTTTAATTGATCGTTTGTGGTTTTCAGAAGTCACATTCGATCAATTAAAACGTACCGAAACGCGGAACCCTTGTTTGATTATACTCGTGTTCAGCCTTTAAAGAATTATAAAATCATTTGGCAATGGCGCTTCGTTTTCCCTCCATTCCCACCTAATGTTGCAGTGGCGACATGTCGCAGGGAAAAACCAAAATTTTTGAAATAATTTTAACAACCTTTTGCCAACGAAATGTCGTCGGTACAAGGTACCTATACCGACGACAAGTGTCGCCGGTAGAGGTCCGCCGTATCAGACTAATTTTCTTGTTGTGTAGAGTAATTACGTAATTACTCTACAACAGTAATTACGTAATTACTCTACACCAATTTTTTTTTGTTTTTTTAAGATTTCAGTACTAAAGTACATGTTTAATAATATCGAAAAAAAATTTCAAAAAAATAAAAATAAAAAAATACCATCCTTCACTTCTCACGTTAAATGTTATTTGTATGATAAGAACCATTTGTACAAAAACTTTCCTCTATTATGAAAATTAAAAAAAAAATACATTGATATTGATAAATGAAAACTTATTATTATTATTATTAAACAAACAAATTCAAATAGAATAATGATGCTTATCTCTAAACCTTGATTGATATCAAATAGAATAATGATGCTTATCGCTAAACCTTGATTATATATAAATTTAACTATTTGAGTTCAAGAAATTAAATCTAGAGAGTTTCGTCTCAGGATGGCCATGAATACTGACGAGCACTCCATACTCTATGATCCATCACTTATAGGAAATACACAACAACTATCTTCTGCATCAAACTATATCAATACTAATGGCAGTGTCAATCCTTCAGGTTGCTACCCATGTGTTCATTGTCATTGCGGGAAGAGAATGCAGGCCATGAAGGCGGCCGAGGCGGCTAATTATCTTGATTCCCTTCCTATCGGGTGTCGATTCTTGCCAACTGATAAAGAACTTATTGTCCATTATCTAAAGAAGAAGATCAAGAATGAGAAACTTCCCAAGAACAAGATTTATGAAGTTAATTTGTATGAATATCACCCAAAGGATCTTGCGGGTACGTATTATTATAATATTGTTCACCACTGCTAATCCGTTGGTAAAAGTGGTTGCTGACGGATATGTTAGAACGTAGTAGTAACAGAAGTTTTTATTGAAATATTACAATCGGAGTCCTTTAAGATTTATCAACTGAACTCTTCTTTGTAAATTGTAATCAGTCAGATAATATAAATTTATTAAAAAATAATATTAAAGTTTGTTAAAGTTTCTAAAAAAATAGGAAAAGACTATAACGAATGTCATAAATTCCTCATAGCCTTTTCATGTTTTTTAGTTTGTTGTCCGTGCGCTATAAAAGTCCTAGATTTCTTTGTGTGACGTATCAGCGCCACATCAGTTTTACCCCATATTTGTTCCTAAGTTTTCTCTGGTTTTAAACATATTTAAAAAGTTTTAATATAATAAAAAATATATTTAATATATAAAGAAATTAATATATTTTAGTGAGTTAGAATGTTTCCTTGACGAAATTTTTCTCTCTACCTTCGGGGGTGGTGTTCCCACCCAAGCCGGACCCCCCCCTCCTTCCCGGCTTTCATTGTGTATGCCTTTATTACTGACGGATGCTTATAAGTCCGTCAATAATATTCCGTTTTTACTTGAATACTATTTTTTTTCACAAAACAAACATCCACATTTTTATTAAAACATAATCGCGAAAAATTACATCAAGATAGCGGGCAGGCGGGCAACAAGCTGCGCCGCCACCCCTTTCTGGACGGCAAACCCTAGTCTACTAAAGACGAACCCCTGCCCCTCCGGAGTCGCGAAAAATACTAATTATTTCCATTGATCTAACTCGATGTAAGTTCAATTTAAATACAGCGAATTACCCGCAAGCTATAGAAGGTGCATGGTACTTTTTCTCATCAAGAGACAGAAAGTATGGCCGTGGTAACCGTCCAAGGCGAAAAGCTGGTCCTGGTTATTGGAGGGCCACAGGTATTGACAGAGTTATCAAAGACAATGAGCATAAAATAGGTTCTAGGAAGTCATTGGTTTATCATGAAGGACATCAACCAAATGGGACTAAAACGAATTGGATGATGCACGAATATGTGGCCGACGATTGTGAAAGACAACCTTTAGGTTCATATGATCATAAAAAGGTTTGTAAATCGAAATCCGTCCTTATTTTAATAATGTGTTGATTGTAAGTTGTGTAACTTTGGCTATGTTTTGCAGTTTGATGATTATGTTCTATGTAAGATCTATAAAAATGGAAGGATGAAAGATGAAGTTGTTTCTAATCAGCTGCAGCAGCCGCGTTTAAACGTCCAATGTTCAAGATGAAAGTCTCACAAATGACATTGATCTGGACCAAAACGAGCAAGATGATGTGGTCGCGCAATACACTAATCAAAGTATGAATGATACTACTCTTGATCATGTTAATATCCATCTTCCAGTATTGGATTCTAATCAACACATGAGTCCCAATATTGGTAAAGTTATGGTTCATGAGCAACTGGCTCATGTAGTCTCAAATCAAGATATGAATCCTCGTCTTGGTGAATCCCACTCGCGTGCGAAAACTGTAGCTAAAGAAGCGAAAGGGCAAGTTATGGTTCGTGATCAACAGGCTTGTGTGGTCTCTAGTCAAGACATAAATCCCAGTGTTCTTCAAGTCGAAAACAATGTGGTTATGCAAAATAACCAAGATTCAGGATCTCTCTATGACTTAATCATGAAAGCCTGCGCGACGTACCCTGAACCTGTTGATACGACAAGCTTTCAACCAAATAGAGCCACATTAGTGCATCACTCTTGTCCAACACGATTAGAAGACGAATACTCATTGCAAAATCTTCCAGGTTTTCCACCAACGGGCAGCGGTCTCAATCTTTGCCGTCTTTGCATAGGCATGGGGATCCATGGATGTGTATGTATGATCCAAGTTCCAATCCACCAGCACCACAAGTGACACCACCGGCTTTTCAAGACAATAATGAGTGTGATGGGCGTGTCATTTTCGAACGAAATGTCAAACTCATGTTTGCGAAAGATGGATATGATGCTCTTAATTTTGACAATGATTATAGGTTCTAGTTTGATAGACATGATCAGTTGGATACTGATGAATCAAAGAATTAGCATGCATGAAGATCCAAAGGTAGAGGACTTGATGGATTTGATTATTATTACTTATACGGTCATGTGTCTGTGTATATGTTAATTAATTAGTTTCATTATTACTATAAACACTTACAACAAACACACACACACACACATATATGTAGAGCTATATATATTTTTTTTTGAACGGCCAACGAATTAATTCCGAGCACTCTCGGGCACCCTTTTGGCGAATCAGGTACTCGAGAGTACCCGGACCACCAATTGCCACCAATTCCCGGGAAAACCCGACCACTCACCCGCCCGAAGGCACGACGGTGAAGTAGTCGGTAAAACCGGTCGGGATCAGGACTCGAACCCAAGCCAATGGCCGGGTCATCCCTCATTTCCCATCCACCAATGTCCTCCGAATGTAGCTAGTGGGAATTGAACCCAAGTCCCCCATAGGAAACTTTAGACCCTCAACCAACTAGGCTACAAGTGTTGGACTATGTAGAGCTATATTAATGTCAAATTGAAACACACAACACATACATGTTATTCTCTTATCTAATTATGTTCTTAAATTATGTTGTATTAAATTAATCAACATGTAAATCTTTACTCTAATTCATTTAAAGATATGGTATGTGAAGTTTTTCGAAAATGAACAATTCTTTTATTATGGAAGGATGGTGTTTCTAATTAAATTAAAAAGATAAAGGATAAGAAACGTATTGCGAATGCTCTTGCACATAGGGGTGTTCAGAATTCGATTCGAATTTGAAAAATTCAAAATTCGACTTAATTCGATTCGATTATCAAGAATTCGATTCGATGATCAGGAATTCGAATTCGAATTCGATTCAATTCGAGTTCAGTAAATCGAATATGAATCGAATACGAATTTATGATTTGAAATTCGATTCGATTTGAAATTCGAATAAAAATAATACATATTTATTATATATATTTATATGTATATATACACACACACACCTATAACTTTAGAACATGGACTAATCTATGAATTTGACCTAAGTCATAAATTAGCCTATTACCAAGCCCAAGCCTAACTAAAGCCCATAACTTAAGTCTTAACCTTAAACGAATTTATTCGAATTCGCTTCGAATTCGAGTTTCTAATACGAATTTGAATCGAATTCGAATTGAGTTTTTTATTCGAATACGAATTCGAATCGAATTGGCAAGCTTTTAATCGAATTCAAATCGAATACGAATTCAGTAAAAAAATAAATTATTCGAAAAATTCAATTCAAATAATTCAAAAATTCGTTATTTGATTCGATGAACACCCATACTTGCACATCCACAACATAAATACACCAAATGTGTTTTATTAGTATAATCATGCATGATTATTTAGAGGGTGTTTGGAATTGAGTTGAGAAAGTGCTTATTGACTTATTTGCTTCTTTAAAAAGTCAATAAGTTGTTTGTATACCACAAAAACACTTTTGGTTTTGGCTTTTTAATAAGGGTTGAAAAACTGTTTTCAAGAAATCACAAATCTTGGCTTTTAGCTTTTGAAATAAAAATTACAAATCTACCACTCATACAAACAATTTTCACACTAAGCTAAGCCAAACACTTTAAAAAAAATAATTTATTGACTTATTGGTTTTTCCTATCACAAAAGCTAATCCAAACACTTTTTTAGAAACTCATTTTCAAAAAGTCATAAGCAGTGTTTTGGAGACCGGATCGGACCGCCGGTCTGACCAACCAGGAATCGGACCCTCGACCGGTCCGAGTTGTATGGTTCGATCGGGCACATATTGAACCGGATTGGATCGGTGAACCGGCCGGTTAAACCGGAAAAATGAGGGGTCGAGCATGATTTTTATAGAATTTTCTCGATTTTTGTTGACTTGTTGACCGGTTCGTAGACCCGGTTGGACCGGTTGAACCGGTGAGGCGTCCGAATCAACGTCCGATCCGGTTCTAAAAACATTGGTCATAAGTCAATAAGCATTTATGACCAAAAGCATTGCAAATGGCAAATATGCATCATGGATTAAATATAACATAAAAATGATCATTGACTTAGTTGGAAAATGTTAGCTGGGTTAAGTGAGACATCACGGAAAGACACTGAGTTCAAACTGGGCTTGTGATAACCTCATGGGATGGCGAAGTTTGATCCCTGCTCTCTATGCCCCTCTATGGAGAGGAGACCGAGATTTCTTGGAATCATAAGATGCCTCACCGATTTATACTTGGGAGTGCCCTTGGCGTAAGTGAGCTATATTTAACCCAGGTCTAGTGGGTTCTCAAGTGTGCACCCACTTGATCTAGCGTTAAAAATATTAATTGGAGTTTGGACTAACATTAAAAGGGAGAAACTTAAGGACTGATCATGCAAACTTTAATCTTTAAACACTAAAATCCATGATTCGACTACATGATGTGGTCATGTCCTTGATGGGGGTATGAACCAATGATACATAGATCCAAGTCACTTAACCCTCCCTAACTAATTATGCACGTGGTGGTGGTGGCGTGGACGGTAGCTGGGTGGCCTCCATGTCACCTTGAATTTTTTATTTTTTATAAATATAATATGAACACATAAACTAACAATTTAAAATAAATAAACATTAAAAAAAAAAAAAACATTACATTTAAAATAAAAAAGCATTCAAATTTAAAAACATAAATTTAAAACGCATAAACTAAAATTTAGATATAATGTGGTCGTCGCATTTGCCACGACGACACGTACTCGAACTTCTCATCGTACTAAAAAAGTAATCCACTTAAGTCACCTCTATGGCAACTTCTTCGGAGTCCATTGGGGATTCATCCATGTTGGCCTTGAACATCTCCTCAAAGATCTCACACTTTGTTTCGACGTCCTTAAACTTGTGATGAAGTTCATCACTATGGCGGTTTGTTTGACTGCCCACGAGAACCCGGAATTACGCCAAGACTTTATCCCAATAAGAGATTGAACAAAGCGTAATAGAGACATTAGTGTTCTCTTGGACGTTTAGCCACCCCAACGTTAGGGCTAACTCTTCTTATTCGGTCCACGAGTTGGCCATTTGCTTAATTGTTTGTTGGTATGCGGTATAGAATAAAATTGTGGAGTAAGATGAATAATAAGGTTGGGTTATATATAATGTAAAAATTAAATGTGGCTGGAGTAATTTTAAAAACAACCGTTGGGTGTTCGACTTTAATAAAAATATCACCGTGTCCGTTACTGTATAGGAAATGTCCACGTCAGATTCTCCATTTGCCTCACGCCGATGGATACTTCCACCGCACCATGTTTCACGCCAATCACAAGATGATTGGATGACATGAAAGAGCTCCACGGCCTATTTCTACACCACCACACCGCTGTAGCCTTAACCCATAAAACCACATGAATCTAGGCTGTATTCCCGAGTTAACTTAAAGAGTGAAATGAAAGGAAAATAAAAGATAAATATCATTTCCTTCCGTTTCCTTCCAAATCAGAAAGAAAACTAAACTTAAAGATTTTGCCTAGTTTTCCTTTTGTTTCTTTTTTTTCCCCTCCTTAAATGAAACTCGGGAAGACATTATGTTTTGTTTTCCTTTCTTTTCCCTCCTTAAATGAAACTCGGAAACACAATTAAATTTTTGTTTCCTTTCATTTCCTTTTTTTTCCCTTGTTAACTCGGGAACACAGCGTAAATCCTTTTTTTTATGGTTAAAGTGTTTAGGAGCGAGGAGTAGAAACTATAAAATCCCTGGCCCCTGCAACCGCTCTGCTCGAAGTTTTCTCCGGCAACCGGTTGGTTCCATCTACCAACTCTCGTTGTTCCTCTATCCAAAGAAGACTAGCTGCGTATCTTCTTTTACAAGTAATCTTTTTTTATCTAACCCTAAATCATCTTAATCTTGTTTGTCAATCTTTTATTAACCGACTCAAATCATATCATGTTTACCCAATTCTCCATCTCTATTATTACCTAAATATATATAATACCTACTTAACCCCTAAATTCATAAATCGTAATTCCTAACCCTATGTTTTAGATTCATTTGATTGCTTTTATTCGTCTTCCGTTTCATTAGTTGTTTTTGTGAATTGATCGTTTAACATCTTGCTTTATAGGAATTAGGAAATTTATAAAAAAATTATATAACAATTGGTGCCTCAGGTGCGAAAAGCGAGCGCTTCTGCGCCTCGGTTTTAGATCTCGTCGCCTCGTTTTTGTGCAGGCTGATGTTGTACAACATGCTTTTCAGGTTGTACATGGATGTCATTTATATCTTGTTGCCTCGGTGTGCTTTGTTTTTTAAAAGGTTCTAGCTAAAGCTAAAGTTTGAATGAAATTGTGTGTTTTTATATCTTTGAAGCAAATAGACGAATCGGTTTTGTATGTGTGATAATAGTTCATAGTTATATTTGTTTCTGTAATTGAAGTTTGTTTATGTTTTGGATGACAATGTTGTTTCAGGAAAAGCTATGGGAGGCCATGGAGGTCTGAATATTCTCCCGCAGAAGCGTTGGAACGTATACAATTTCGACAACCGAGAAAAGGTTCGCAAGGATGAAGAAGAGGCAGCCAAAGAGGAACAACTAAAGCGCGAACAGTCTCGCAAGCGCGACACTGAGTTCCGAATCGAACAGCTTCGACAGGCACGCGGCTTGGCTTCAGCTTCAGCTTCTGCTACGTCGTCACGCAAATCTGCCGCTGTTGCAGCAGAGTCAGTACCGTCACCCAAAGCTGAAGCGGAGACGGAGACGGAGCCGGAGCCGAAGTCCAGGCATATTAATTTGTTCGAGGGGATTAGGATTCTTGATCCAGTTGAGGTTGTGGATAAGGCGAAAAGTGAATTAGGGGATGAGAAAAGGAAGGGGTTTAAGAGGATGAAGAAAGAGGCGGAGGCGCCGAAGGTGATTTTGCCGGAGGATGAGAAGTATCGGTTAGGGTATGGAGTGGCTGGAAAAGGCGTAAAGTTACCGTGGTACATGGAAAAACGTCCAAATGGTGAAGCTAAAGGAGTTGACAATGGTGATGACGGTGACTCAGAGACGGTTAGTAAGAGTAATAGGAAGAAGAGTGTGGAGGAACTTAGGGAAGAGAGGTTGAAGAGAGAGGGGAGGGAAAAGGAACGGGAACGAGCTTTGCTGCAACAGAAGGGTCGACGTGGGCGTCGATTCGGAATGATAGAGGATATTCAAGAAGGTAAGGGTTTATTAGTTGGACCTTTTGTTGTTTAATATGCTTGTTGGAGTTTAGAAGCATTGATAATATTGTGCTTATTTGAGTAATAAAACATAATTTGTTGATATACTTTGCGTTGCTATTTAGTTTCTATAGAATGCTGCATAACAGTAGGCAAACCTTATGCTGAAAATTAACTAGGTCTTTGTTAAAACTAGTGGAAATAGGTATCGATAAACTTGGATTGAATTGGATCATATGGGGTTGATTGATGATTGTACATTTTATTAAATCCTGAAGATTGCTTATGTCAAAGTCAAGTATTTCAAGCATAGTTATCAAAGGCCTGAGGCGCACTCAAGGCGCTTAGACTCCGCCTATGGCCTATGCGAGAAGCGCAAAAAAAAGCGCGGGCCTGAGAAAAAAAGCGCAAATAAAAAAGATAAAAAAATCACCAAATTATTACAAATAACAATCTTCTTATAAAATAATATAAATATAAACCGACTGATTTAGCCATACCTGCTAAAAGGATAACACGCCTTTGATAATTATGTAGTAGACAAAATCAGTTGATGGTAAATCAATGAGTTGAGGTGTTTATATATTGAAGAATAATTCAATATCTATAAGTGTTTTAAAAATAATATATATTTTATAAAAAAAGGATAGATTGATATATATATATATATATATATATATACACACACACACACATTGGTAAGTATTGGTCGATTATATTAGTCAGAGGATTAGGTTTTAAAAATCAGATTGTGGCCTTTTTTTTTTATCTAGGAGAGAAAAGCGGGATCTGGTGGCTTCTAGGAATTTGGTCGCCTAGGCGGTCAAGGCGATGGCTTTTGATAACTATGATTTCAAGTGATCTTAAACTTTCGGTTTGTAAGGAAACATATTATGAAACAGTTATTGTTCTTTGACTACTGATTAATCTGCAAAATTTGGCCATATAGTTGTTACCAACAGGTCTGGGATTGGAAAAAATATTATATAAAATTTCATCTCACTAGTACTATTTATTTAAATGAAAGTGTGAGTATTCTCGTCTAAGCGTGCATTAACATCGGAGTATAGCTTTTAGCTTGTCGTTTGCTTAAGTTACATGACACATTGAATCCTTTTTGTGTGTTGAAACATTAGCAAAGGTCTTGGTGCTAAATACAAATAAAGGAGCTAGTTTTCATGTACATAGACTAGATTGTGTAGTGGGAACTGGGAAGTAGTTTATGTGTCACTAGTGTGTATGCTTCTTAGGCAAAGTCTTGCTGAATAAAATTAGTTTTAGGAGTACATTAAATTAAGTATTTTGAAATGGCGGTTAGAGATATTGAAAAACTTATAATGGTATTTAGATCGTGGTTTTAAAATGCGGGCATCTGGAGCGCATAATATGTGATGCGAGATGACATCGCATCGCTGCAGCTGATATGATGCGATTTCATGATGTGAATGATAGGGTTAATGCGACGTATTATGCAGTTGACCAATATTTGAACAAATTAGACCATGGATTGTAGGTTTGAGTTTTTCAATTCTGATTGAACAAATCTGGCCATCGATTGAGCAATGGATTTGAGTCTTTGAACAATGTAGACCATCAACTAAACAAATCTGACCAAAAATGAAAAATATCTTATATTTTAGTCTATAAAGTTAACAAGTTAAAATACTGTTCATAAATAATCATTTAGTATTTTTTTTTTTTTTTTTAACAAAAACGCCTTGCATACGTGATGCGAGCGCCTCACGTAGCGATTTTGGGATTAAAATGCATCCGGGCATCACAGGCTTTTTTTAAAACCAAGATTCAGATTTTAAAATTAAAATGCCTCTCTTGATTTTGAAACTTTTATAATACCTTTGTGATTCGATGGAGGGTGACTTAGATCTAGTGACTTCTTTTAGTTGTCGCGACTTTAGGTGCCCAAATCCTGCTTCATAACGAAGAGGAAGCATGTTGCTGTTGGCTCTATCGTGTGTATTCCCTTTACTGGTTTGTATTAGACCAAGTGGCAGTATTGAACACCCTAGAAGCTATGCAATGCAGCGTATAGGAATGCAATGTTTATGCATCTTAGCCTATAAAACTTTACGATGCATCCAATGTTGTAAAAATCGCCCTAGGCGACACGCCTAGGCGCTAGCCGGTGGTCAATATAGGAATAAGGACCTAGTCGTGAACTAGGCGTTTTGGCCATTAGGCAGGCCTGGGCAGTGGTTTTTTAATTTTTTTTAAATTTCTAAGTATTTCTTAGTATTATGTGTATATATCTAAGTATTTCTAAGTATTATGTGTATATATCTAAGTATTTCTAAGTATTATGTGTATATATCTTAACATATTTTCAAAAAACTCCTAAATTTTTGTGTGTGTGTGTGTGTGTAAAATACATATAAAAATACCAAAACGCCTAATTTTGCCTAGTCCCGACTAGTCCCTAGGCTGGACCTCACCGCCCGCTTAGTGCCTTCGGCAACATTGGTAATATGGTAAAGCAGAGTTTAATAGTTGCATCAGATATCTTATAAAGCTTAAAGTAGTTTTACTTTTTAGGTTGATTCAAAGATAGGTATTTTTTGACTAGCAATTAATGAAGTTAAACTACACTGGATACCACAAAAATACCGGAAATCTTGTTTTATGTCCAATAATAAACAATTTCTAGGTCTTATTTTTAATCATTGCAGATTTGAGTATGATTTAGATATATCCAGCTTAGGACTTAACCAACTCATGCTGAAATTTTAGCAGTTGAATAGTGTATGAATCTTTTGCTTCAGCAACATTAAAAGAAACCAAAGTCTTAAGCTTTAATATTAGTAATTGAATACGCTTTCCAGATTTCGATGGATCATGGATGAGGAATTTGAACTATAAAATTTCTCTGTGCTTGTGTTAAATCGAGTTTTCAACCCTTTCTATCCTGATTTCTGTTCATCAATCTATAATCCGAGTATTATCTTGCAATCTAGGACCAATACAACATTCTTTGATGTTAATGTGATTTTATTTCCAATGCTACATACAATAAGGCTAGTTTCCGTTTTACCCTTATGTCCTACAAAGAAACAGAAATTGTTGGAATCAATGAAAAACTTGTGTGTCGTGATTTTATATAAAATGATTCAACTGATACTGAAGCAAGTGAATCATTCTACCGGAAAGACAAAGGTGTTGATAAAGATACTAACTTACACAACGGGACGCTACAACTGATTTCTTACAGAATTCATGGAGGGGGTAGAAGTTGATGGTGTGATTTGTTTGTTGGATGTTGCGTTGGTTATCAGTTTCTAGATAATGATTATTAACAGTCCCTTCGGGTCGTATATGTGGGATCAAACCCGAATGAAACAACTATAGAGGAGTATGCACATATTGTGCAGTGGCTCATGGTATGGAACAGAGGATGGAGGGAAAATAATATACACAAATTAGTAACTATTCCACACATTATTCTGATACATGTAGGCTTAATATAGCCTTACAATTAACAGTTAATTAATTGCCAAACTCTAACCGACTCATCCTAAATTAACAGACACAACCATATCTATTAATTGTACTGTTTGATTTTCTGAAGTCAATAGTTTGACTTTCTAAATTATCATAATTTCTTGATTATAATCTTCCAACATTCATGCCCCTAATCAAGAAATTTTGATCCTGTTTACTCTTATTCGTGTTCATCCAGTATATGTTGTGCTTCAGGTTCCTTCGTTAGTTGACTTTCAATTATGATTCATGGTTTTGACCAATCTGACTCTGTTATGAAGGAATAAAACTGATCGATAATTACTAACTGGTATCCGAATTGAACAACAGTTCAATATTTTCGTTCCTAAGATCAATAATTTCCGATTCTTCGATTTAATTACTTTGTATTATGCATTTTTTCTGTTGTATCTTCTAAATAAATCTGAACAACCTTTCTTGTAATCCCATACGGCATGCTCTGCTTTCTTCGTGATCAACTGCTTCGATCATCATTCCTGAATCTGATGCGTTATGCCTTTTGCCTAAATCATATTCTTCGTTTGATTTCATTGTGGCCTCTGCTAAAATTGAATTTTTGGGGTTCGGATTGCTTACTGTGATGTAGTTCTCCCAAACTGGCGGTAGCGAATCAAAAAGTTTTTCTTTCTCCTCTTTTAAATCAGGCAACACATCATAGTCATCCATATTAATCTTAGAAGAACTTTTAGATCCTCTAAAAGAGGAGAAAGAAAAGCTTTTTTTTAAAACTCCTTACAAAAGCTAATCCAAACACTTTTTTTTTTAAAACTTCTTTTCAAAAAGTCATAAGCCAATAAACACTTTTAACCAAAAACACTTTTGCATTCCCAAACACCCTCTGAATCTCTGCTGTTCTTTTCCCACAAAACGTTCTTTTAAGGCGTCCCACAATTCTTTTGACATTTTGTATTGTCTTATATGTTGCAAAATATCCTTCGTTAACGAGTCAAAGGCTTTGTTCTCTCTATTATACACCACTTTCATTTTTTTCATTTTTTCGTTAAATCGATACAATGGATTTTCGTTTCCTCTCAGTCCCTCACATCCCACTTGATATGGACCATTATAACCCCCCCCCCCCCCCCCCCCCCCCCCCCCCCCCCCCCCCCCGATTTCCTTGTCGCTATTTATCAACGTTTTCCCATTATGCAATTCTCACTATAACTGCCTTGTTAATAGAACGGTCCAAAAGAAATTCACAAACAACTATTTTGAAATTACCAATCAAAGATCCATCTTTCAAAATTTCTAACCATTCCAATCAGCTCAAATGAATTATTTGCAAACAACAAAAATATTTAACCCAAAGTTTATGAAGATCAAAATCCAATCAACAAAGTCTAAGTTAGGTGCTGTTTGTTTTTTGCTCAGAAGCACTTCTGACCTCTTTGTCTGCGCTACGCAGACGCGCGCAGACGTTCGAGGTCTGCAGATTGTTTGTTTTTTGGAAGACCTTTAACTCAAAAAGGTCTTCCTTACCTCTTCTTGGTGCAGACTTGTTCCAAAGTCTTCTAAGGTCTTCTCCACTTCTCTTCTCCTCACCTACCACCACCACAACCACCATCCACCACCACCACCCACCACCATCCACCACCACCACAAACCACAGTCCACCACCACCACCACGACGGTCCACCACCTACCACCACCACGGTCCACCACCACTGTCCACCACCACCATGGTCCAGCACTACCACGGTCCACCACCACCATCGTCCACCACCACCAGCACCGTCTACCACCACCACGGTCCACCACTACCTACCACCTACCACGGTCCACCACTGCCCACTGCCCACCACCGTCCACCACCACCATCGTGACCACCATCCACCACCACCATCCACCACCACCGTGACCACCATCCACCACCATCGTCCACCACCACCACCACCGTCCACCACCACCCACCACCACCACCACCGTGACCACTACCACCACCACCACCACGACGGTCCACCACCACCTACCACCACCACAGTCCACCACCACCCACCACCACCATGGTCCAGCACTACCACGGTCCACCACCACCATCGTCCACCACCACCAGCACCGTTTACCACCACCACTGTCCACCACCACCGTCCACCACCACCACGGTCTACCACCACCACGATCCACCACCACCTACCACCTACCACGGTCCACCACTGCCCACTGCCCATCACCGTCCACTACCACCACCGTCCACCACCACCGTGACCACCATCCACCACCACCGTCCACCACCATCGTCCACCACCACCACCCACCACCACCACCGTCCACCACCATGGTCCACCACCCCCCCACCACTACCGTCTACCACCACCACCGTCTACCATCACAACGGTCCACCACCACCTACCACCGTCCACCGTCCACCACCTACCACGGTCCACCACCGCCCACCACCACCGTCCACCACCACCACCCACCACCACCACCGTCCATCACCACCGTGACCACCATCCACCATCCACCACCACCGTCCACCACAACAGTCCACCACCGTCCACCACCACCGTGACCACCGTCCACCACCAGTCCACCACCAGTCCACCACCACCGTCCACCACCACCGCCCACCACCACCGCCCACCACCACCGCCCACCACCACTACCCACCACCACCGTGACCACCATCCACCACCACCGTCCACCACCAGTCCACCACCGTCCACCACCACCACCCACTACTACCACCACCACCACCACCGTCCACCACCACTACCCACCACCATCACCGTCTACCACCAAACTGCTGTAAAAAATCAGTTTATTTAAATTTCAGTTTATTTCAGCAGTCTGCAGACATTAACAAACAAACAGTCTTCTTCTTGCAGACTGCAGACCTTTGGTCCACCTCTTCTCCTGCAGATGTCTGCAGATGTGGTCCGCAGACTGCAGACCTTTTCCTGCAGAAAAAACAAACAGCACCTTAGTCTAACAAAAAACTTCATTCAAATCGACCTACTAAAAACTAAAACTTCGAAACCCAAACTTAAGTACCCACAACAAATAATCTTTCACAAACAATTTGTTGCCCGTATCCATTCTCATCAAACGTCAATTTGATTTAGTAGGTCCAATCTAATCCGTTTAAAGAAATATAGCCCAACTTAATATCACCTCAATACATAGTCCAATTTTTTATTAAAATAACGAGGCCCAAACTGACGTAGATTAAAAATTATTTTACTTGGCCCAATAATAAAAACCTGCACACATGAAGAACCGTAATATTGAGGCTCAAAATAAGATTTTTTTTTTCCACACATAGGACCAACTTAAAATTTGTTTTCACAACTTAAATTCTCTCGACCCAACAATTCTAATTATAGGATCTAAACAGGTCGGTTAGGATCAAAGATCACAATCAACACACTAGAGACGAGCTCGAAGTTCGCTCGAAAAAAGCTCGATTGTAAACGAGCTTGGCTCGGTTCGACTTGTGAACGAGTCGAGCCCGAGCTAAGGTAAGTTCGGCTCGTAGCTCGTTCGTTTGCTGGCTCATTAGCTTGTTCGTTTGGCTTCCACTACAAGAAAACAGAGCAATAGCGGCGACCCCTTTAGCGGCGACTCGCCAGATGGTTGCCGCTATTGTTCTAATCCGCGTCTAACAAGATCTAACCGTTGACTAGTTAGTTGATCGAATGGTCAGAGTTTTATCGTACGAGAACGCAAAAAATAATAAACCCCACCGTCTGTTTTCTTCCCTAATTATTCTCCCTCCAAAACTTTTATTCCCCTCTCGCTCTCTGCTCTCACTCTCTTCCCCCCCCTCTCCCCCCTCCCTCCCTCCCTCTCTCTCCTCTCTCCCATCTCTCTCTCTCCCTCCCTCCCCCTCCCTCCCTCCCTCCCTCCCTCCCTCCATCCCTCCCTCCCTCCCTCCCTCCCTCCCTCCATCCCTCTCTCGTTTCTCCCACCATCACCACCAAGCTCCACCACCACCATCACTACCGTAAGCCTCCACCACCACCATCACCACCGTGAGCCTCCACCACAGAGAACCACACCACTGTATTTGTTTTTTTTTTCTTACATATTTCTAGGGGTTGTATTTTGTTTAGAAAATTGTCATCTTTTTTTTTTCTTGTAACAAATTGTTAATTAGGAACCGATCTACAACTCTCGTCGCTGGAGATTCGTAAAAAAAAAACGGTTAGTTGCCCCTAATTGTTTTTCTTAATAATTTTGATTTAATTGTTATTTATTTAGGAATTTATGTGTATATTTAGGTATGTATGTTTGTATTAATGTGTGTATGTGTATTTAAAAAATATATATTATTTATGTATATTTTAAAAAATATATTACGTATATGTATATTTTTAAAAAATACATTATGCATATTATGAAAAAATATATTATGTTTATGTATATTATATAAGTAATTATATGTATATTTTAAAAAAATATATATGTTTTTTTTTGAAAGGCGAATTTCTTGTTTATTGTGAGACTTGAAATCAAGACCTCACACTTTTTAGTGTATTAAAAGGCTTTGCCTTACCACTGGACCACCAACCCTAATGGCTATTTTAAAATATATATGTATGTACGTATATTTTAAAAAATATATGTAAGTATGCATGTATGTATGCATGTATGTATGCGTGTATGTTTGTAAGTATGTATGTGTGTGAATGTATATAAGTATGTATATGTATGTGTGTATGTATGTGTGTGAATGTATGTAAGTATGTATATGTATGTGTGTATGTATATGTGTGAGTATGTATATGTGTATGTATGTATGTGTGTAAGTATGTACGTGTGTATATGTGTATGTATTCGTGTATGTTTGAGTCCTCATTTAAAACATAGTGAGCTTAAAAGCACCCGTCCGACATTGATTTAGTAATTAATTTTGGGTAGTCCCCGTTTTAGGAGTGCTTTTTGAATACTTTATCTCATTTAGAATGTGAATGTGTACAACATGATTGTTTGTTTTTGAAAGATTCGGTTGCCCTTTCCTCTTTGCTCCTTGGGTATATATTCATATTATATACTTGGGGGCTAAGGGAAAATGTTGCCGAATTTTTGTTAAACAAACAATCATGTAATACACATTCATATATGAGACTAGCTGATTACCCGGGAGGGTCCCGGGGTTGAAAAATCTAATTTTACGTGATAACCTATTGCAAATGGCTCAAGTTAACTAACCAAAAAATCTCTCCATCATTGCATGTTCATAGTATTCTAATCAGTAATAACTCATATTCCCTAATCTAAAACCTAATCAGTAATCATTTAAAGAATCACTTATGTAAGCTGCAAATATTAAAAAACTCATCACATCTCTCTAATTTCTCACATTCTAATGGCTCTTATAATTCCTAACCTAATCAACTAAAAAAACACTTAAGTTGGAAATTATAATCATTGCATCTCATTATGCCACGTGGCATAATCAAGAGATGGTTGAGGCCACCATTGAACGCCACGTCAGCAACTATCAATTCTTTTCGGGAGCGTCCCGGGGTTGAAAAATATAACCATTCTAATAATACTAATACTAATAGTAAATAATTATTACTCTTGTAATTAAATAAATAAAAAAAATAACCTTGCTATAAGGTGACACCATGTGTTGTAGTGTTGCGCGATTCTTTCTCCTAACTTCTCTTGATGAAGTATACCTAGTAAAATTCCAATGATAACATGGCGATTGGGCTGATTTTCAACATCGTAGATAAGAACCTGATTTAAAAGAAAAAACATGATTAATGAATAAAATGAACACTTTGTATGTTTTTTTCCTGTATGAACGAAACCCCACAAAAAATAGTCGATTTTTCTTCGTTTTTTATATAGGACTATGGTACTCGTTGGAAAGATAATAAAACGCTCGTTAATTTGGTGTAATTTTTTTCTTTAAAAAATCTCGTATATAAAAGATATAAACGTTTAAAAATTATGCGAGGAAACATGAGAGAGAAAATTTTAAATTTATTTTTAAATTCTTTTTTTCCTAAAATAACTCAATTTAATTTAGGGTTTTATGTTTATCTTCTTTTTTTTTAATTAAAAAAGGAAGTAGTTCAAAAACACTAAAATCTTTCAATTATGATGCCACGTGACACTTTCAAGGGGAAGTTGAGGCCTCCATTGCACGCCACGTCAGCATATATGTTTTCTTTTATATATATATAGATAGATAAGGTATTCAAAAAGTGGGATTAGCATCCTACCTTTTAGTTGTCAATAATATGTTTCAGTTAAATTATCGTGCCTTAAAACCCAAATTTTGTTTCAGTCGCATTATCATGTCGATTGATAAAAGCTGGATTAAATTACCGAACCGTTTGTATGATGGGTACCAACAAGAAATTGACAATTTCATTGAGTATGCCAAACAATTTGTCAATACAGTTGGATCAATTAGATGTCCGTGTCAAAGGTGTAATAATTCTGGCTTCATACCCTTCAAAACAATGACATTTTGTCTACGTATAAATGGTTTCTATAAGGAGTACACAATGTGGACCTATCATGGTGAAAAGTCAATTAGTCTGTCTCCTGTAGTTGTAGATGAGGTTTGGGGAAGAAGCGATATGGTGTTATCGAAGACCTTATAGGGGAGCGTATTGAAGAGGATACGGACCTTAACGAAGGGAACTCAGATACAGAGAGTAGTGATGTTCGTGTTGAGTTTGAAGCCCTGGTAGATGAAGTTGAATCAGAATTATATCCTGGTTGTACTAATTTTTCTTCCCTTGACTTTACATCAAAGCTTATAAATATGAAGGTAAGGAACAAATGGACTAATAGTTCATTTGATGAGCTTCTCGAGTTGTTGCAATCTGCACTTCTAGCAGGTAACAAGATCACATCTTCGTATTACAAAGCTAAAAAGACATTAAAGAAGATTGGTTTGGGATATGAGATGATAGACGTGTGTAAATGGGATTGTGTTCTCTTCTAGAAAGAACATTAGTCGTTGCAGAATTGTCCTTTTATAATGAGATTCAGTGGGTAAATTAAGACACAAATGGCAAGAAGGTACCTCACAAGGTGTTATGATACTTCCGTTTGACCCCAGACTACGACTTTTGTATGGCTCAAGGCACACAACAAAGACATGACATGGCACAGTACCGGGCGATCAGAAGATCGTATTATGCGTCATCCAGTTGATGGATCTTCGTGGAA